>CM036160.1:3107352-3440677 GCA_020631735.1 Saccharum officinarum | reverse complement strand
CTTGTATGCAAAAAGAATAATGAATGGAGAATGTGCGTTGATTATACTGATCTCAACAACACACTGCCCTAAGGACCCCTTCAGCTTACCTCGCATAGACAAGGTCGTATATTCAACCGCCATTGTGAGCTACTTTCCTTTCTCGATTGCTACTCTGGTTATCACCAGATCGCTCTCAAAAAGATGATCAGATCAAGACATCTTTCATCACGCCTTTCTGGCGCCTACTGCTACACGACTATGTCATTCGGCTCAAAAACAGGGGCTACCTACCAACGCGCCATTTATAGGCCTACCTCACATATGAGATAAAAGATGACCTTGTAGAGGCTTATGTTGATGATTTTTTGTAGTGTCAAAAATAAGGAGCACATACCCTTGGTTGACAACCTAGAACGCACTGAAAGCATCTAGGCCCCGAGAGTTGGTTTCGGCAATTGATGACAACGCTTTATTACCATGACTAACGTGTGTTTTGCAGAAACCTTGGTAAGTTAGGTCATGGAGGTGTATAACTGCTTTGGGCACCATGGTATTCATGCCCCTGATGGAAATCATTTCGGTTTTCAAAGGAGTGACGTTAAGATTAAGGACGGTTAGTTCCGGATGTCGAAGTGTTGAGTTACATTCGGAATAGTCGTTAGGATCTTCGTTTTCTCTTTTGGCGTACTATGAAGGGGAGCATGAGCGGGTAGCTTGACCTAGGTGAGTCCTATGTTTAGGTGTGGTGCACACTTGTTAAACTTAGCACTAGGCAGCTCTAGAATAGCTCAAAGTTCAGTTGGAAGCAACTTGGTTCAAGTTGCGTCGCGTTTCGAAGTGTTTAGACGACTTTTCCCTTGACCGGACGCGGTTCTCGGTCTAACCGGCGCGTCCGGTCAGTTCAATACCGCGACAGTGTTTCGGCGCTGACGACCGGACGCGGTCCTTGCGAGGACCGGACGCGGTGGTCAGAGCGACACGTGTCACTTAAGGGAAATCTTCCGTTCGGACGCGACCTGGGTGTGATCGGCGCGTCCGGTCACGTTCCAGTAAGGTCCTGTGACGACCGAGTCATCACCGATCGGACGCGGTCGCGCGTCCGATCTCGTTACAGTAAGCTCCCTGCACGATCGGACGCGTCCGATCACCCTGACCGGCGCGTCCGGTCACTCAGCCGTGATTTCAGATTTCGACCGTTACGAGCGACCAGCGCGTCCGGTCATTCCGAGCGGCGCGTCCGGTCACTCAGTCGAATTCCCAGAATTCCGACCGTTACGGGCGACCGGCGCGTCCGGTCAGTTTGATCGGCGCGTCCGGTCACCCCGCGTTTTGTTGAGTTGTCAGGTAACGGTTGTTTTGTCTGTGGGGTGTATAAATACATCCCCACCACCTCTTTTAGAGGTCTCTTGCTCATTTGTTCAGCTGAGAAACACCTTTGAAGTGCAAGGGAGTGCAAGAGCCCTAGTGAGGATTGTGGTTTGAGAATCAAAGTTTGAGAGTTCCTCACTAGTGATTAGAGAGTAGCAAGTGTGCATCCTCCTTCTCATTAGGCTTGGTTTGGTCAAGTGAGAGTTCTAGCTTGTTACTCTTGGTGATCGCCATCACCTAGACGGTTTGGTGGTGATTGGGAGTTTGGTGATCATCCGGCGAAGCTTGTGGATGACCCAACTCACTTGTGAGCGGTTTTGGGCGATTCACCGCGACGGAGTGTCGAAGAATCAGCCCGTAGAGAGCACTTGATCCTTGCGCGGATCAAGGGGGAGCTACACCCTTGCGCGGGTGCTCCAACGAGGACTAGTGGGGAGTGGCGACTCTCCGATACCTCGGAAAAACATCGCCGTGTTCCTTGCCCTTACATTCAAGCATTTACTTTCGTTTGCTTTGTTTTACTTTCCTAGAATTGCCATGCTAGACTAGGATTGGAAACTAGGGTGCAAAACTCTTTACCGGTAGAACATCTAGGAACACAAGTAGGCACTAGGGGTGAATTCCGGCTTGTAGGATTTAATTCTTGCAATTAATTTTTAGAGAAGCCCAATTCACCCCCCCTCTTGGGCATCTTGATCCTTTCAATTGGTATCGGAGCCGAGTTGCTCCTATTTTAGGCTTCACCGCCTAGAGCAAGATGTCTAACGGGAAGGACCACCTCCCACCTTTGAGGGGGATGATTTTCCATATTGGAAAATCCGCATGGAGGCGTATC
This sequence comes from Saccharum officinarum, assembly GCA_020631735.1. Classification (NCBI taxonomy): domain Eukaryota; kingdom Viridiplantae; phylum Streptophyta; class Magnoliopsida; order Poales; family Poaceae; genus Saccharum; species Saccharum officinarum. The sequence goes on along the minus strand of CM036160.1, from coordinate 3,438,492 downwards.
TCGAAGCCATAGATGTTGGGTGCCTTAGAGCCGCAACCCAAGGGCTTCCCGCCATTAGGGATCCCGCCAACCCAATTGGTGACGAGGAGAAGTACGACCGGTGGAATGCAAAAGCCAAAAATGCACTCTACCGGGGCTTAGGCAAGGATATCTTCAATCGTGTGCGTAATGCAAAGAACGCTCATGAATTGTGGGAAAACCTTTGTGCTCTCCATGAGGGAACTAAGAGTGAGCGTGAGGAACGCTATCATATTGCTTTAAAGAAAATTAATTCTTTTGAGATGCTTCCCCAAAGAAAGTGCAAATGACATGTACACTCGTTTAAATGTTCTTGTAGAGGACCTCAATGCTCTTGGGCTCACTGAAATGAGCCAATCGGATGTTGCAAGGAAGATCTTGAGTGTTCTTCCCGTTGAGAAGTATGGTCACATTGTCACCGTGCTTCACCAAAGTGATCTCTCCACCGCAACACCGACACAAGTATTGGGGAAGATCAATGCTCATGAGATGTACATGCACATCACTCCGGAAGAGGGCTCATCATCTTCCAAGAAGAAAGACTTGGCCTTCAAAGCTAGCCATGACAAGAAAAAGAAGAAGGGCCAAGCCATGATGGTGCAAGAAAGCTCAAGTGAAAGTGATATTGATGATGAATCACTTGCACTCATGGTGAGGAAGACCACCAAAATGCTAAAGAAGCTAAACAAGAGTGGCATCAAGTTCGATGGCAAGAAAAAGAAATTCTTCACAAGTAGCAAAAGAAAGCCAATCTCGGAGATGGATTGCTACAATTGTGGTGAACTTGGCCACTTAGCTCATCAATGCCCTAGACCTCCAAAAGACAAGTACAAGAACAAGAACAAGGGCAAGAAAAATGATTCAAGCGATGAAGAAGAAGAGAGGAAGAAAAACAAGCCATACAAGAAAAAGGATGGCAAGAAGAAGGAGTTCCACAAGAAGAAGAAGGGAGGAAAAGCATACATTGTTGGTGATTGGCTCACCGATATTGAATCATCTTGTGAGTCCTCCGAAGATGAAAGCAATGATGAGAAAGAGAAGGTTGCCGCATTTGTAATGGGGCCATCATCTTCACCGACATCTTCATCACCACCGTCACCGCCTCCATCACCATCATCGTCCACTACTCACCTATGCCTTATGGCCAAGGGTGATCGAAAGGTACAAAACCATGATAGTGATGATGATGATGATAGTGATAGTGATGATGAATATGATGCACCTTCTTATGATGAACTTGTAAAATTGCTAAACAAATACACTAAAGTCATAAGAAGGACTAGAAATGAAAATGATGAACTTCAAAATGAAAATGAATCACTCTCATCTAAGCTTGAAAGTGCTCAAAAGGCTAGTGGTGAGCTCAAAGATCAAAATGAAATTATGTCTTCTACACTCAAGGAGCTCAAAACTTCTAATAAAGAGCTTAGAGATCAACATGATAAACTTGAGAAGAAGCATGATGAGCTCTTCACTAGGCATAACTCTCTAAAAGACAAATATACAACATTGAAAATTGATTATGATAGTCTTTTGGTTGCTAATGAACTTGCTCTTGAGACACATGATGCTACTAACAAAGTTGTTAAGTGTGATATAGCTACATCATGTGATGACTTGATTATTGAAAGCATTGAGCAAGGTTCTAGTAGCAAAGGCAAGAGTGTGGTTGAGTCAAGCAATCATGATTATGCCAAGATCAAGAGTGAAAATGAGAAGCTTGCAAGTGAGAACAAGAAGCTAAAAGGTTTGATGGCTCTTGAGAAGCAAACAACAAATGAATCACTCATTGAAGAAAACAAAAAGCTCAAGCAAGAGAAAGAGCATCTCAAAACCGGCCTAAGCAAGTTCACAAGAGGTCAATATTTGCAAAGTGAGCTACTCATGAACACCGTAATGAAGATGGATAGAAGTGGTATTGGGTACTTGGCAAATCAAGAGAAGAAGGTAAAAGCTCAACAACAACAAAGCAAGTCAAAGCCCAAGCCAAAGAGATGTGTTGAGTGTGGACAAGAAGGTCACTTTGCACATGAGTGTAAAACTCCACCACCACAACCCTTGCCCAAGCATGCTAGACCCTTTGCCTTCAATGCTCATTACATGCTAAGAAAAGATTCAAATGGAAAGTTGAAAGTTATGTTCTTGGGTCCCCCAAACAAGAATAGGCCTAAGAAATTATGGGTTGCCAAGTCACTAGTTGAGAAAGTCAAGGGTCCCTCTCAAGTGTGGGTCCCTAAACAAAAAGCTTGATCTCTTGTGTGTAGGTGAACTACAAGACCGGTGGATCTCATTGGGTTATTGATAGTGGTTGCACTCAACATATGACCGGTGATCCTCGTATGTTCACCTCCATTGAAGAGAATGGGATATGTCAAGAGAAGATCACATTTGGAGATAATTCAAAGAGCAAAGTCAAGGGCATAGGCAAGATTGCAATATCAAATGATCACTCACTCTCAAATGTGCTCTATGTTGCTTCATTGAGTTTCAACTTATTATCCGTTGGGCAACTTTGTGATCTTGGCTTCCAATGCTTGTTCACACCAAATGAAGTGGTAGTTTCAAAGATAGATGACAAGCAAGTGATATTCAAAGGCTTTAGATACAATAATCTTTATCTTGTTGACTTCACCTCCAAAGATGCAAACTTGATGACATGTTTATTCACCAAGACCTCACTTGGATGGCTTTGGCATAGGAGGCTTGCTCATGTTGGAATGAACACTCTTAACAAGCTATTGAAGAAAGAATTAGTGAGAGGATTGAAGGATGTAAAGTTTGAAAAGGACAAACCTTGTAGTGCATGTCAAGCGGGCAAACAAGTTGCAAACACTCATCCAACCAAAGCTTTCATGTCAACTTCAAGAGTGCTAGAACTTCTACACATGGATTTGTTTGGGCCTACAACCTACAAGAGCTTGGGTGGTAATCTCTATTGTCTTGTGATAGTGGATGACTACTCAAGGTACACATGGACCTTCTTTCTTCATGACAAATCCGAAGTGGCCATTTGTTTCAAGAAGTTTGCAAAGAGAGCTCAAAATGAATTTGAAGTCAAGATAAAGAAGATTAGAAGTGACAATGGCAAAGAGTTTGACAACACCAACATTGAAGCTTATTGTGATGAAATTGGAATCAAGCATGAAGTTTCTTCAACCTACACTCCTCAACAAAATGGTGTAGTTGAGAGAAAGAACCGGACTTTGATCACTCTTGCAAGAACAATGTTAGATGAGTACAATACTCCGGAGAAGTTGTGGGCCGAGGCAATCAACACCGCATGCTATGCTTCAAATCGCCTCTTCCTACAAAAGTTTCTTGGCAAGACCCCCTATGAGTTGCTTAATGGGAAGAAGCCGGACGTCTCATTCTTCCGGGTGTTTGGTTGCAAATGCTACATCTACAAGAAGCGTCAACACCTAGGGAAGTTTCAAAGACGTTGTGATATTGGTTTTCTTGTTGGTTACTCATCAAAGTCCAAAGCATATAGAGTATTTAACCATGCCACCGGTTTGGTTGAAGAAACATATGATGTGGAATTTGATGAATCTAATGGCTCCCAAGGAGCAATTGAGAATTGTGATGATGTAGGTGATGAACCCTTGAGGGAGGCAATGAAGAACATGCCGGTGGGAGACATCAAGCCAAAAGATGATGAAGACGATGTACAAATTGTTGATCCACCATCTTCATCACATGTGCCTCAAGATGGTGACAAGAACATGAGAGTTGAAAATGAAGACACCTATGTCTCTCATGAACAAGCCGAGGCACAAGCACAAGATGTTGATGCTCCCCATCCACCTCCTCAAGGGATTGATAGAAGAAACTCACCTCTACTTCAAGCTCATCCACAAGATCTCATCATAGGGAGTCCTTCTAAGGGAGTAATGACTCGATCTCAAAAGCTTGCTTCTTTTGTTGAACATCACTCCTTTGTCTCTTGTGTTGAACCTAAGAATGTAGAAGAAGCTCTTCAAGATCCGGATTGGGTGAATGCCATGCATGAAGAATTGAACAACTTCGCCCGAAATCAAGTATGGACACTTGAAGAACATCCTAAAGGGGCAAGAGTCATTGGAACCAAGTGGGTGTTCCGAAACAAGCAAGATGACCAAGGCGTAGTTGTGAGGAACAAGGCAAGACTAGTTGCAAAGGGTTCTCTCAAGTTGAAGGTCTTGATTTTGGAGAGACCTTTGCACCCGTTGCAAGACTTGAAGCCATTCGTATCCTCCTTGCATATACATCACATCATGATATAAAACTATATCAAATGGATGTGAAAAGTGCATTCTTAAATGGCTTCATAAATGAACTAGTCTATGTTAATCAACCTCCTGGGTTTGAAGACCCTAGATATCCTAATCATGTTTATAGGTTGTCCAAGGCGCTATATGGGCTCAAGCAAGCCCCTAGAGCGTGGTATGAGCGCCTCCGGGACTTCCTCATTGAGAAGGGCTTCACCATTGGGAAGATCGATACCACACTTTTCACCAAGAAGCTTAATGGGGAGATCTTCATTTGTCAAGTGTATGTTGATGATATCATCTTCGGATCAACAAATGAAGAATATTGCAAGGAATTTGGTGAATTGATGTCGAAGGAGTTCGAGATGTCTATGATTGGTGAGCTCACATTCTTCCTTGGTTTTCAAGTCAAGCAAATGAGAGAAGGGATTTTCATCTCTCAAGAAAAATATACAAAGGATCTTCTCAAAAGATTCAAGATGGAAGAATGCAAACCAATCAAGACCCCAATGCCATCTAATGGACATCTCGACCTAGATGAGGGAGGTAAATCGGTTGATCAAACTCTCTACCATTCTATGATTGGTAGTTTGTTGTACCTTACCGCATCTAGGCCTGATATCATGTTTAGTGTGTGCATGTGTGCTCGCTTTCAAGCGTGCCCTAAAGAACCTCACTTAAGTGCCGTAAAAAGAATCTTAAGATATCTTAAGCACACCCCAAGCATTGGTCTTTGGTATCCCAAAGGAGCTAGATTCCAACTAGTTGGCTATTCCGATTCGGATTATGCCGGTTGCAAAATTGATAGAAAAAGCACATCCGGAGGGTGCCATTTGCTTGGAAGGTCTTTAGTATCTTGGTCATCTAAAAAGCAAAATAGTGTGGCTTTGTCCACCGCCGAGGCGGAATACATTGCCGCGGGGGCTTGTTGTGCACAAATCTTATACATGAAACAAACCCTCCTAGACTATGGAATTGTTCTTGAAAAGGTGCCACTTTTATGTGATAATGAAAGTGCCGTTAAAATTGCTAATAATCCGGTACAACACTCTCGCACCAAGCACATTGATATCCGCCACCACTTTCTAAGAGATCACGTTGCTAAAAATGATATATCACTAGAAGGAGTAAGAAGTGAAAATCAATTAGCGGATATCTTCACTAAACCTTTGGATGAAGCTACCTTTTGTAGGTTGACAAGTGAACTCAATGTGCTTGACTCTAGTAACTTTAAAAAATGAGCTTGTGTTGTCCCTTGCATTGCATTGTATTATATGTCATGTTTATTTACCCACAATGCATCTAGGGCTTGGCTAACACGGTTACGATAACCCTCCTTTGGAGGAGTGAAGAAGCCTAACCGTGGATCAAACTCGACAAGCAACCTAGCTTTACTTACTTGTTTTGCATTGCATTTGCATGGTTGTTGCTTGGTCGTTTCTTTTCGGTTTGGCTTTGAGCAACCTCTGTGTTCGTCCATGGGTAGAGAGCATTTTGACGCTCCCAAGGGTTCAAAAACTCTATTGCATGGCCATACGTTGCTCCTCGGGTGTTTGTTGCGTATTTTCCTAAAAATAAGATTAGCCTAAGGCAAACTATTTTGAGAAACTTGAGGGTTTGAGTGAGGTCACTCATATCATGTTCCAATTTGTGTTTTATTTGTGTCTCTTTGAATTGGAACTTGATTGGGAGAAGTCGCGTCGAAAATCGGATTGAAAAGGGCGAAAAACAGTGACCGGACGCTGGACCGGACGCTGCACCGGACGCAGTGATGCTTCACCACCGCGTCTGATCCCGGCGACCACCAGCGCGCCCGGTCATCCAGAAGACCAACTCCTGACCTTGTGACCGGACGCTGCACCGGACGCGCTGCTGCTAACCACCGCGTCCGATTCTAGTAACCACCACCGCGTCCGGTCATTCACGATGACTTTCTCGGGTAACCCTCGACCTGACGCTATCCGCGTCCGGTCAGTCCTAACCGGACGCGTCCGGTCGCTCCAGGAGCTTACTAGAGTGTGACCGGACGCTGCACCACCGCGTCCGGTCATATCGACCACCGCGTCCGGTCATCGCGTGTCGAGCGGATCTAATCCCCCATATAACCTTTCGTCCTCGATCGGTTTTTTGTTTCATCCGCCGCCGCCGCGCGCCTCTGCCCTCGCTGAGCCGCCGCACCACCGCCGTCGCGTGCCCCTGCTCCTCACCGCAGCCGCGCCCGTGTCGTGCCCCTGCGCGCGCCCGCGCCCGACCGCGCCCGCGCCGCACCGTCGCACCGCTGCCGCGTGCCCCTGCGCCGCCGCAGCCGCGCCGCCACGCGCCCCTGCGCCGCTGCAGCCGCGCCGCCGTGCCCCTCGGTGCAGCCCGCGCCCTAGCTCCACCTCGAGCCCTCTCCCTACTGCGCGCACTCACCTCCGAGGACCTCGCCCACCGCCGCGAAGAACCCTAACCCTAGCCACCCGATTCGTTCGTCGAGATTTTTCGCGAGTTTTCGTCTCCGCGATCGTCTCTGTCTCCACGATCGTCTCCGTCTCCGCAAGGTGACGTTTTCTCCTTGGATTAGGGTTTACCGTCGATTTTCCGGTGAATTGCTAATTCAATCATCGATCTCTCGGTACTCTAGGGTTTCGACCACCGTCTTCGGGTAACCCTAACACGACGAGATCGTCTTCTGCTCATCGGATCATCACTCTTTGAGGTAGCTATCGCGTGTCGTTTCTTATCTTACCCTATATGCTTGCTATCTCTAGGGTTTCGCACCTTTTAGATCATATATGTTGCTTATAGTAATTCCATCTACCGTCTTTTCAGCGAGTTTGTCGGTGTGTTGGGGTGACAGCTGTTCAGTGGTTGAATCCGAGGCCAAGCCTGCGGATACGGACTGAGGCCAAGCCTCTTGAGTGACAGTTCATCATCTTTCAGAGGTTCACCGCAGTTTGTCAGTATGGTTCGGTGCAAGAACGCCGGAGGTGCTCCTAGTGACGGGGACGAGAGTCCTCCTCGTATATCTGAGGTTGCGCGTGGCAAGCACATAAAGGTTATGGCCAGAAAGAAGAAGAAGACCCTCACTAATGCAGAGATAGCTCAGGCTGTTGCAGATGCAGCAGAACAGGCAGAGAGGGGAGGCAGGAGTAGTGGTTTGCACATTGGCGAGCGTCGCGTTCATCTTGAAGGTCGACAGCTTGGTACAGAGGCTACTGAGGCCACAGAGGTGACAGAGGATACAAATGCTATGTCAGTCGATCCACCTGCAGAGGCTCCAGAGGGGACAGAGGAGCAGCCAGCTCAGACTCCACCGCGTCGCCGCTCCACACGCACACGAGCTCAGGTGACTCCTAGGCCAGAGGGCCAGCGTCGTGGAGGACGTCCACCTCCCAGGGTCAGAGGTTCACCCCCCTGTAGAGCACTTTGACTTGAGAGGTGCTACAGCACGTCAGGTGCAAGGGTTGAGATTTGTTGAGGTCAGCCGGTGGTTCCCACCTCAGAGAGACTCCAGAGCTTCAGAGGGTTTCTATACTCCTCTACAGGAGGATTTCTACAGAGCTTATGTTGACAGCGGCATTGCCTTTCGACCACAGAGGGTCTGTCGCATTGAGTCACTTATTGAGGTAGTGGGTGAGCAGCTTCGTCCGCACTTGTCCTTTCTACCAGGCTTGTCAGATTTTCTTGGACGGACAGGTGCATACTGTGGTACTTGGGTTAGGGAGTTCTATGCTTCACTATGGATTGATCCAGCCCATGAGTTCATACACTTTGCATTCCGAGGTCGTGACCGTAGACTGTACAGCACAAGAGTGCGGGAGATTCTCAGACTCCCAGCTTCAGACACGAAGATCCATCAGCTCTGCTTCGGTCAGACAGCTCCACCTAGGCGCCCTCATGGCGATACTGTGCCACCTACAGATCTGATCCGACCCTGCTTCCGTGAGCCTTTTGGCGAAGGGTCTCGTCGCACACCTGCCAGTTTGACACCACTTGCCCGAGTTCTAGATGCTATCGTTAGGCGTACTCTTCTTCCTAGGCTTGGTTACAGAGAGGGATTGACCAGGATGCAGCTATGGGTTGTTCACCACCTCCTCTCATAGACACCTTTTGATATTTGGGATCTTATGCTCAGTGAGATGGAGGACACCCTGGCAGAGGGCTTCAAGGGACATCGTCAGCTGCCCTATGCTCATTGGATTTGCTTCATTATCAGATTTGCCATTGAGCTTCCTGCAGAGATTAGAGCTGAGATATCAGATACTACTACTACCTTTCCTGAGTATGATATCCGTCAGCTATGGGCTTCAGTTACGAGAGAGCAGGCCCCTGCACCAGGACAGAGAGAGAGACCTCAGGTGCCTGAGACAGCGGCTGAGCAGGACACGACCGTACAGGGTCTTGCTGAGGCAGAGCTTGCAGACTTAGATGCTCAGCCCGCTGATATAGCTGAGGATGAGGCTTCTGACAGCACTGACGAGGATTATCAGCCCATCCCTAGGTATCGGTCTCCTCGGTCTCACGACCACGAGGCCGGTGGCTCTGGTTCAGCTTTCCGCTCAGACCCAGCCATGGTGGCTATTCTTGAGAGGTTGACCCAGGCACAGGAGCGACAGGAGCTTCAGCTACAGAGGCAGGCTCAGGACACCGCTGCAGCTTTTGCACAGATCCAGGCTCGTCAGGATGAGTTTCAGAGACAGCAGCTTGAGATACAATGCCAGCAAGTCGAGATGCAGTGTCAGTAATATGAGATGCAGCGACAGAGTGCAGCCAGTCAGCAGCAGTACCTGGATCTTCTGTGCCACCTAGTTACAGTTGGGGTTCCTCCACCTGCATCTGTCCTGACTCCAGCCTTACAGTCTAGTGGACCTTCGAGTCAGGGACAGCCGAGCTTTCAGTTCACATCTCCACAGCTGCAGGTTCCTCAGTCATTCCAGTCCCCGAGCTACACTCCTATTCAGACGGGGTTTACTCCTTCAGACCAGCCTCGCCCTCACCTTTTGACTAGCACACCTTTCATTGATCTTAGTGCCACATATAGCGAGTTGACTGGTCAGCCGATGCCCTCGCACACCACATTTGTTACTTCATCAGGGTTGTCCGCTTCAGAGGCAGCTATTCCTCCAGTGACAGGGACGGGCACTATAGAGACAGTACCTTCGTCCATTGCCTCGACAGATCCCCCAGCTATTGGCTCACTTCAGGCTCAGGTCACAGAGACTGCTCCACTTGTTGCTACTTTGTCAGTAACTGTTCCTGTTGATCAGGCACAGACCGCTTCACAGCTGCGTGCTTCTTCAGAGGGTCAGCCTGATAGCTCCGAGTCCGAGGGAGACACTTCTCAGTTTGTGATCACTACGCGCTCCTCGGCACCCAACTCGACTCCGTCTGTTCCCCCGTCAGTTCCTTAGATTAGTTTTTGGCGGTTGATGCCAAAGGGGGAGAGAGAGTAGATTCAGGGGGAGTTTTGTTAGAGGGTTTTCGTTTTTTATGTGTGCTACATTCATGCATCATGTTTACTTTACAGTAATTGCATTCTTGTGACATGTGGTCGTGTGAGTACTTTGAGTTTCTATGGTTTATCTAGTCACAGTTTTAAATCATGTCACTTGTTTGGTTATAGCTCATAAGGTTGTGCTTCCGTGCCTTACTCCGATCTCTTTTGAGCTATATCTTTTTGTGTACTAACGTTTCATGTCTTATCTTATAAGTACACTCTTTTGGCTTGGGACACATAAGCAATTCCTAACCAGTTGTGCTTATTGTTTATTTGCTTATGTGAACCAAGCATGTTCGAAAACCTCAACTCCTATCTTTTGAATCTTAGTGTTGTCATTAATCACCAAAAAGGGGGAGATTGAAAGCATCTAGGCCCTGAGAGTTGGTTTCGGCAATTGATGATAACGCTTTATTACCATGACTAACGTGTGTTTTGCAGAAACCTTGGTAAGTTAGGTCATGGAGGTGTATAACTGCTTTGGGCACCATGGTATTCATGCCCCCTGATGGAAATCATTTCGGTTTTCAAAGGAGTGACGTTAAGATTAAGGACGGTTAGTTCCAGATGTCGAAGTGTTGAGTTACATTCGGAATAGTCGTTAGGATCTTCGTTTTCTCTTTTGGCCGTACTATGAAGGGGAGCATGAGCGGGTAGCTTGACCTAGGTGAGTCCTATGTTTAGGTGTGGTGCACACTTGTTAAACTTAGCACTAGGCAGCTCTAGAATAGCTCAAAATTCAGTTGGAAGCAACTTGGTTCAAGTTGCGTTGCGTTTCGAAGTGTTTAGACAACTTTTCCCTTGACCGGACGCGGTTCTCGGTCTAACCGACGCGTCCGGTCAGTTCAATACAGCGACAGTGTTTCGGCGCTGACGACCGGACGCGGTCCTTACGAGGACCGGACGCGGTGGTCAGAGCGACACGTATCACTTAAGGGAAATCTTCCATTCGGACGCGACCTGGGTGTGATCGGCGCGTCCGGTCACGTTCCAGTAAGGTCCTGTGACGACCGGACGCGTCCGGTCATCACCGATCGGACGCGGTCGCGCGTCCAATCTCGTTACAGTAAGCTCCCTGCACGATCGGACGCGTCCGATCACCCCTGACCGGCGCGTCCGGTCACTCAGCTGTGATTTCAGATTTCGACCGTTACGAGCGACCAGTGCGTCCGGTCATTCCGAGCGGCGCGTCCGGTCACTCAGTCGAATTCCCAGAATTCCGACCGTTATAGGCGACCGGCGCGTCCGGTCACCCCGCGTTTGCTGAGTTGTTAGGTAACGGTTCGTTTTGTCTGTGGGGTGTATAAATACATCCCCACCACCTCTTTTAGAGGTCTCTTGCTCATTTGTTCAGCTGAGAAACACCTTTGAAGTGCAAGGGAGTGCAAGAGCCCTAGTGAGGATTGTGGTTTGAGAATCAAAGCTTGAGAGTTCCTCACTAGTGATTAGAGAGTAGCAAGTGTGCATCCTCCTTCTTATTAGGCTTGGTTTGGTCAAGTGAGAGTTCTACCTTGTTACTCTTGGTGATCGCCATCACCTAGACGGCTTGGTGGTGATTGGAAGTTTGGTGATCATCCGACGAAGCTTGTGGATGACCCAACTCAACTTGTGAGCGGTTTTGGGCGATTCACCATGACGGAGTGTCGAAGAATCAGCCCGTAGAGAGCACTTGATCCTTGCGCGGATCAAGGGGGAGCTACACCCTTGCGCGGGTGCTCCAACGAGGACTAGTGGGGAGTGGCGACTCTCCGATACCTCAGAAAAACACCGCCGTGTTCCTTGCCCTTACATTCAAGCATTTACTTTCTCGTATTTACTTTCGTTGCTTGTTTTACTTTCCTAGAATTGCCATACTAGACTAGGATTGGAAACTAGGGTGCAAAACTCTTTACCGGTAGAACATCTAGGAACACAAGTAGGCACTAGGGGTGAATTCTGGCTTGTAGGATTTAATTCTTGCAATTAATTTTTAGAGAAACCCAATTCACCCCCCTCTTGGGCATCTTGATCCTTTCACGCACCTTCGTGGCCCTCAATACATTCCAATGGAAATTAAACCCAAAGAAGTGCATCTTTGGTGTTCCTTCTGGTATACTGCTTGGCAACGTCGTCAGTTACGACGGCATACGCCCTAACCCGGAGAAAGTCAAAGCTGTCTTAGACATGAAGCCCCCCAAAAAGGTGAAAGATGTCCAGAAGCTTACCGGATGCATGGCTGCTCTCAGTCGTTTCATATCAAGATTAGGAGAAAAAGGACTACCATTTTTTAAACTGCTCAAAGCATCCGAGAAGTTTGAGTGGTCGGAGGAAGCAGACACTGCCTTCACATAGCTAAAACAATACCTTACATCACCTCCGGTCCTCACTGCTCCCAGAGAAGATGAAACTCTCCTACTTTATATTGCGGCAACTAATCGGGTGGTCTCCACTACCATGGTGGTCGAGCGCGATGAGCCTGGCCACACCTACAAGGTACAGTGACCAATTTATTTCATCAGTGAGGTACTCAATGAATCCAAGACCAGGTACCCACAGATTCAGAAACTGCTCTACGCCATACTGATAACATCTCAAAAGTTGAGACATTACTTCGACGAATATCGTGTGGTGGTCATGACTGAGTACCCTCTGGGAGACATTATTCGCAATAAGGATGCAAACGGGCGCATCGTCAAATGGGCAATGGAGCTATGCCCTTTCTCCTTGGAGTTTGCAAGCCGTACTACAATCAAGTCTCAGGCACTTGTTGATTTTATCGTCGAGTGGACAGACTTAAGCATGCCTGCCTTTCAGGGGCCCGATGAGTATTGGAAGATGTACTTCGACGGCTCTCTCAACATCGACGGCGCAGGAGCAGGAGTTCTTTTCGTGTCACCATCCAAGGAGCAGCTCCAGTACGTCCTCAGGATTTATTTCCTAGCATCTAATAACGTGCCAAATATGAAGCATGCCTACATGGTTTGCGCATTGCGGTCGAGCTCGGTGTTAAACGTCTCTATGTCTATGGAGACTCGGCTCTGGTCATCAACCAACTCAACAAGGACTGGGACACGACCTGCGAAAAGATGGATGCATACTGCAAATCGATCAGAAAGCTGGAAGGCAGGTTCTATGGCATCGAGTACGCACATGTGGTCCGGGACAAAAATCAAGCAGCAGATGCGCTGTCATAGTTAGGATCATCCTGAGCCAAAGTCCCACATGGCGTATTCGTCCAAGACCTGCTCATGCCTTCCATCGAAGAGGAAGATTCCATGGTCGACAAGCCTCCAGACCAGCAATTGGTGGCTACGGTTCCAGTGTCGAGCACCACCGAGCCACCTCCGACCACTCATGAGCCCGACTAGAGAGTACCTTTCATCAAGTACCTGACAAATGGTAGCGGTTACACTGATCGAACAGAAAACGAGCGCCTAATGTGTCGCAGTAAGCAGTATCTGCTCGTCGATGGCAAGTTATGGTGCAAGAGCGCAAAGGAGGAAATCTTGATGAAGTGTATAACCCAGGAGGATGGTGAGCATCTCCTGGACCAAATCCACTCTGGGTCGATAAGGTTGAGGACGAGCAAAATGCCAGTAGCCACTTCCTGGCACCGGTTCTTCCATGTGTCCTGATCCTCGGTGATCTATAGGCATCACGCCTTCCAGCCATCACGATCTTTCATCACGTTTTCCAGATGCTTCTTGACATTGACTTTTAAAACTGCAAACCGTACAAGACATTAAAGTGTCATGCAACGACAAGATAAGGCGGGCAACAGAGTGAGCAAGGTGATCTAGAACACTTACTTTTTAGTTCCTCCTTCATCTTGGTTGTGCGGTCCCGGAGTTGCGACTGGTCATGTGCCAGTTTCTTGTTGTCCTCCTTCAGGCGACCACACTCTACGGCCACACGGCTATTCTCCTCTTGGAGACGGACTACTTCGGCTTCTAAGCCTACACTACAGCTATTACTACCAACAATGCAACAACACGTGTCATGCACTTGTTGTGATAAAGTGACAACTTACTTGTTTTTTCCTGCTCTTTGTTACTGAGCTGGACGACCAGGTTCTGGTTCTGTGCCTCTTGCTCCGTCCTCTCCTGGTCGGTAGCTTCAAGTTGGTGGCGCAAGCGTTCCACCTCGGCCGCCAGTTCTCTATTGCTTGCTGTGATCCCCTCAATCTGGTCGAAGCACTTCTTTTGGTACCTTGCGGTCTTCATCAAGTCCTGCATGTAAAAAAGCTAAGTCAGACAGTTTGACTCGATAGCAGGATCAAGTGGTCAAGCAAAACATACCTAGACTTCCATCACCAGACGTTTTGCTGCTCGTTCAACTTTTATGGTCTCTTCGACCTCTAGGATTTCCTCATGCATAACCCATTGGTCGTTCCGCTAGCGCAACACATATACATGTTGTCGCTTGTCCTAGGGATGGCCTAGGACCTCTTCTACTTCATCCTCTTCGGCCTCTTGTTCGGGTAGCGGCGCTGGTCTGGAGTTTGCAGTCTCTGTGATCACTATGGCTTTCCCACAGGCCGTGGCATCGGCAAACATGCTCTGTTCCACCTTCGGCTGCTGCTCCTCGGTTTGGTCTGATACCCTTGGCACCGAAGTATCCCCCTCAATAGGGTTAGTGCTCGGAGCACTTGTACTTGGCTCGGCTCTCCCCTCGACCAACTACTCGGGGACTGTCGTCTGGCCACTCGTCTGCTGAGGCTCCGGCGGACTTTCTGCTATAGGTGGTTCCTCCATAGCCGGCTGCTGGGTAGTTTTCTCCGCCATTGCTGGTGGAACCATGCCGCACCCGGCTAGTTGGTCAGGATTTTTGGTGGATGCCAACCAAATATATCAGAGATAAGTTCAGAAGACAACATTATTCAATATAAATTGTAATCTTACATCAAGGTTACAAATACTTATAGCTTGGAAGCATGGAATGATGTGGCGAAGGCGCGTCTCTTTGTCCGTGCTTGCTCCACATGCTCTGCGGGTGCCACCGGGTCTCTTTCCATGACCAGTACCGGCGCCGGGGCTTGATGCTCGACAACTTTGCCGCTTGTCCTCGGCATTGTAGTGGTCGGTGATGCGAGTCCCACTGGCATGGAGGAGCCACCCTGCTCCGTCGACTCCAGTTGTCTCCTCCTCTTTCGAGGGACGAGTCAGAAGATGTCTCAATCCTCTGTTTCATCATCTGATAGTGGGAAGATGGCCTGATGACGCTTGTTGGCCACCGGCCGCTTGCTAGCAGCCTGGCCGTTGCCTCCTCCCCAACCCTGAGTACGGCCTAGTCGACGTCTTCGATCCTAGTGCTGGTCTGGGCGGTTGGGCCGGCAACTTGTGGCCAATCCACACCAGGAGGTGGAGACACGAACACTGCTGCTCTGTCACAACCATTATTCTAGGAAACATAAAGGCGACAACATAGTAAGTTTCTGTAACAACATAACTCTACGGGTACAAGGCAGCATAATTTACCTTTGGGGGAGGTCGGGCCAGCTTGAAAGCGTGCTCGATGTCACTCAACCTGACATAATTTGGATCAGCTAAGTTGAATAGCTCTCTAATCCTAGCTTTGACTTCTATCTTGTCCAGCGCCTCTTGCCTGGTCCTAGTTGGGTCTGTGCTACTGAAACGACCCCAATTTCCGCGAAGGGAAATCCACAGCGTCAAAGTGTAATAAGATCGTTGTAGATCATATTACCCAAATTCCAGTCGAATATCACATCCATACAACGATAATATCAGAGTACAAATAGTGTGGAATTACATAATTTATTACATCGCCACATTGGCAGAATCAAAAGTAGCATTCATTCAGAACAGCTTGAAGATAAGATCGCCAAACTCGAGCGTAGGCACGAACCCCTCATCCGTCAAACTCCTCGGAGCTATACTCCTCAGCAGAACCTGTGTGCCAAAATTTATCAGTATGATTTGTACTGGCCACTCCCATCCCTATGAGCATTGCTTTGTGGAATTTGGATGCAAGTTGAACATAGTCAAAGGAACCTATAAAGCTAGGGTTTCCTATGCATTTAGCATATCAAGTAAATAATAATAGTTTGTCAAGTTTTAACACCATTCCCACACACATTCCACCCCATTCCCTTTTCCGAGCCAGTTTTCGATCTAGGGATCGACATACCACCATCTCCATATCATCTCCATACCATACCATCGCTCAGTCGACAGGCCAACTCCCTCTCGGCACTGTCTCAAGGCCCATAGCCCCTGGCTATGACCGACACTCTCTCACAGGGAAGAAAAGAAGGACTCATCTCTCTATCTAGTTTAAGCGAAACCCAGGAAAGGTCCATAGCCGACAAGTCAGCACATGTATCGATCGATCAACCATACACTCTGCAGAGGTTTTACATAACCACAAGATCCGCCTTCCTCGCTGACCATCATCAACTAGGCTGATTCCGGCCGCTTCCTAGCCTAGGATAATGCCACTCTACCATACAGCCCTGGTTCACCCCAAGTCAAGTCTAGGGTGGCTGAAACTATGAGTCATGAGCCGGGTCCACAAGGTCTCCATGAAGTCTCAGAGGGTGTGGGGAGAATCCTCCACGCCCTGTACCTCCTTACACTGTCCGCTATCAACCTAGCAGTAGTGGCAATATCCTACCAAGTAGTCCAGCCATAACGCACCATATAGGGCGAGTGGTACGTAAGGCTTCCTGGTGAATCTGAGTACTAGTAAGTCCTTAGGGTTGACCAAGCTAGAATGTCTTCATCAGGGTTTCCATTTATCGTGCCACCACAGCACCTCCATCCCGGGCTCCTCCCATCATAGGTTCACACCCAGGTCCACCTCATATACCATTTACCCACCACAAGTATCCATTTCCAGGGGTGCCAAGGTAGCATCCCATAGCAAGACTTGCCCTAGGCTCGTCATATACTCCAACTTGGTCGACACAACCCTCACCCTCCACACACCCAAGTCACACACGTAGCACTCTCCCCATAGTCTAGGTAACACCAGTTTCCACCACGCACGTAGTATAAGCGTAGTAGAAGTATAAGAAATGAAATATATAGCAGTAAGCGTGTGTCTAGCCTAATAGCAGGGTATGCAGGAGTAAGGTTGCATCAAGGTAAAGGTTTTCAAGCAAGCATACTACCATGCAAGTCCTATTTACATTATGACTGTTGCAGTAAAGTAAAGCGATAGCAGTTCTATGTTAGCCATGCGTAATAGGTGCTACGAGTTTGGGTGGGATGTGGCACCTTTAGTGTAGTCATCTCCGTTCTCCTCACGGTACTCATGGTCCTCGTCCGTTAGGTTCTCCTCCGAGTCTACAACGTTTGCATTATAGTCGCGTTAGCGACGTCTATAGAATGGCACAAAGAAGCAATGAAAATTCAAAAGAGTCAAATGCAATCAAACATGGGTTCATTGCGTAGAGCTTGATTTTAGATGAATTTTGGTCTGGGTTTCGTATTTTTCTGAGGTCATATGAATTAGTTATGAATTTCCAAAGATTAAATCCATTTCTGAAAATGAAAAAGGCTGAATTAATTCTGGGCTGACACGTGTCACGCTGTGACTGGTTCACGTGGCACGATGATGCCAGCATGACGTCAGCGTCTCGGTTCCAAGCTGACAGGTGGGGTCCAGCTGATGTCAGCATGATGTCAGCAACATCATCTGTTCTGATAGGTGGGTCCAGGAACTCTCGGGTCACTGACATGTGGGTCCGGTCAAAGTCAACGTTAGTCAATGGCAAGTCAACGGTCAGCGGTCTACGGTCAACTGTCAGGGTCACTGATGTGTGGGGCCAGGTCAATGTTCATCGTTGACCGGTGAACGGTCAATACGGGCCGGGTCTCAAACGGGCCTTGGTGGGCTCGGATTGGGCCGGTCTGGGCCAGGCTGACCCGGACAAGTGGCGTGCTGTGGTGCTGCCACGTGGCGTAGTTGGGCTCTTACTGGGCTTCGTTTCTTGGCTGTGGGCGTGAGTGCGGCTCACGGTGGTCCCAAGTTCACGGTCCATGGACCTATGGCAGGGTCCAGGGTGGACCGAGTCCATCGTCATTTCAATTCGGCTCGGCTCATGTGCATCGGGTGCAGGGCTGCGCTGCTCAACTCGCCCCTTCTCCTCTGTTTCTTCCACGGCACACTCCCGCCGGCGATGTGCTCACCGGCGAGCTTCCGCAATGGTTTAGGCATCCAATTGAGGTGGGGAGAAACCTCCCCGCGCCATGGCGACTGCAACGGTGGAGTCAGGGCGACGGATGGTGCATCCTAAGTCACTAGTCACGACGAACGGTGGTTCGAGCACAACCGGCGTGCGGGAATGGTGCGGGTATAGTGGCATTGGCCGGTTCTGTGGTGCACGTGGGCGTCACAATGCTCCAGTGGGCATGTTGGGCAGGTCGAGGGGTCCTCTAGGGCCTCCGGTGGCTTTGGCAACGGCGGCGGTCTTTCGATCACGTCGGCGGCATTGGTGTGGGGGCTATGGCCTCGGAGGGGCGTCACAGTGGGGAGTGTAGGCTCCTACGGATCCGCATGGACGTGGCGAGGGCGTCCAGAGCTCGGGGCAGGATTTCTGGTTTCCAGGTGGCCGGTAGAGTCTTCCCGGTGGCCACGGTGACATGGTGACGACGGCAAGGTGCGTGGGTCACTACGGGGTTTCAGCGAGGTGGTCACGGCGTGCGCGTGAGTTACCCGTGGCTTTAGCGAACGGGACAGGCGTGTCAAGGAGGCGCCAGGCGCTCCTAGCAGTACTTGCCACTGTGGTCGGTGCTCTGACCGGTGGTCGGGTGATCGGACCGGTGGTCTGGTGCTTGGCATGGTGGTCTAGTGCTCAGACCAGTGGTCGGGTGCTCGGACCGGTGGTCTAGTGCTCGGCATGGTGGTCTGGTGCTCGGAGGTGGTCTGGTGCTCCGGTGGTGGCTGCGCCATGGCGGTAGCGTCGTGAGCGTGGCATGCTTGCTCAGCTACGGCGTCCGAGGGACCTGGAGAGGCCTACAGCGTCCAAGGGCTCGGGGATGGTCACGGTCAATGTGAGTGTGCTGTGCTGGTGTGCCTAGAGGCTGAGGATGGCCTTGGCCTACGTGCTCACGGTATGGAGCACCAGGGCTGAAGTGGCAAGGTCCAACGGTGAGCAGGGGAAGAATTGGGGGCTCATCGTCGGTGCTATGGAAGAGAGGATGGTGGTGCAGTGTCGAGTTGCGGCCGTGTAGCTCCGGAAGCCATGTAGTGTCGACCCGTGACCGTGATGACGACGATGGCGTCGCCCTCGGCTCCGGTGACTTCGGCAGCGCGCGGGGGCTCCGATCCTCCTCTCACGATCTCCTTCTCGGCCCTCTACTCTCGGTGCGGTGCGGCTGCTGGGCCACCAAGCGGCGGCGGAGGCTGAGGGAGAGGCTAAGGCACCGGGTGTGAGCGGCGTGTGGGCTGGCTTTATAGCCTAGCGCCATGCCTCCCATGGCGGATGGCATCGTGCGGTGGAGGTGTGTGCATCGCATCAGACGGTGGTGCAGGGTTGCGTGGGCGCGGCGCAAGGGGGACAGGGTCATGCCCCGAGCATGACCCCCTGGCCCGCCCCTACCACTGCTGTCGGGCGCCGGTCGCGTAGGCGGTTGAGGCGTGGGTGAGGAAGACGACACTGTAGATGGGGGTGGCTGACATGTGGGGTCCAACGGGCAGTGGCTGCGAGCGAGGCAGATGGGTGCGCAGGCGATGCGCTGGGCCAGCTCGTGGGCCGCGCGCGTGCTGCGAAAACGGGAAGGGTTGGCAGGCCGGTTGGGCTGGCTGGCTGGCGCGGGCCGAGCAGGCCGAGGCGGCTTGCGAGGCCTACATCCTTTCTCTTCTTTTTCTATTTTGTTTTTCATTTCATCTCTTTTGTTTAAATTCGAATTTGGTTCTAGAATTTGAATTCCAAATTGGTGCACCTAATTTATTGGAGTTGTTAAGCATATCATATCTCAAATGGAAATCCAAATCACACTTTGAATAATCAATGTATGCAACACTTTATTTGTTAGATTTTAAATAAACACCATTAACTAATGACATGCCATGCTTATGTGTAAACTTGGGTTGGGGTTAGACCTAATGCATCTCTTAGGTTGGTTTACTATACATGACACTCATCATCGCATGGGAGTTCTAAGAAAAATTTTGTAGTTGGTATTTTTAGTGTGTGGATTTTTGGGTTGTTACAGTCCTACCCCCTTAACAGAATCTCGTCCCCGAGATTAAAGCGTAACGTACTCTTCGAAGAGGTAAGGATATCGTAGCCGGAGGTCAGACTCATTCTCCCATGTTGCTTCTCTCTCTGTGTGATTGCTCCATTGGATTTTGCACATAGGAATAGTCTTGCTTTGGGTCTCTTTGGTATCTCTGCCCAGAATTCTGATAGGATGTTCTTTATACTCAAGTGTATCTTGAATGTCAAGTGTATCAGTTGCAATTACTTCATCGGGCACTCTCAAAGACTTGCGTAGCTATGAGACATGGAATACGGGATGTACACCCATCAATTCCTCGGGTAGCTCAAGTTTGTAGGCGAGCTTTCCAATCCTCTTACAAATCTTGTATGGGCCAACAAATCTAGGGGCAAGCTTTCCTTTCACATGGAATCTGACAGTTCCACGTAGCGGGGATACTTTGAGATAGACGAAGTCCCCCACATTGAACTCAAGTTCTCTTCTCCTTTTATTAGCATAGCTCTTGTATCGACTTTGAGCAATTCTCAAGTTCTCCTTCACTTGAGCAACTCCTTCTTCTGCATCTTGAATCTTAGCGGAGTCAAAGAATGATCTTTCTCCCAGTTGGGACCACATCAAAGGTGTCTTACAAGGTCTGCCATACAGAGCTTCAAAGGGCGACATCTTGATACTAGCTTGGCAGCTGTTGTTGTAAGAGAACTCTGCATAAGGTAGGCATTTCTCCCAATCAGAGCCATAATTCAGTACACTAGCACGAAGCATGTCTTCTAAGATCCGATTTACTCGTTCTATCTGTCCATCTGTCTATGGGTGATAAGCAGTACTGAAATCAAGTTTGGTTCCAATGGACTTGTGCAGAGCTTCCCAGAATCGGGACACAAACGGTGGACCACGATCAGATACAATGCTAGAGGGAGCTCCATGCAGTCTGAGAATATGCTCAACATATAGATCCGCTAATTTTTCGGCATTGGTCTTGGTCTTAACTGGTACAAAGTGAGCAATCTTGGTCAAACGATCAACAATCACCCAGATGGAATCATTGCCTTTCTATGATCGGGGCAATCCAACTATGAAATCCATGGATATGTTCTCCCATTTCCACTCGGGAACGTCAAGAGGCTTTAGCAATCCTGTAGGCCTTTGATGTTCAGCCTTGACTCTGTTGCAGGTGTCACAACGTGCCACATGTCCTGCAATGTCTGTCTTCATGCCTTTCCACCAGAAGTGTTTCTTCAAGTCTTGATACATCTTTGAACTTCCAGGGTGAATATAGTACTTGGAATCATGAGCTTCTGACAGAATTTCCTCTTGTAGTGCTGGGTCAGATGGAACACAGATTCTGTTCTTGAACCAAATGGTTCCTTGTTCATCTTCTTGGTGGTTGGTCTTGTAGCCTAGTTTCATCAGACCACGGAGATACTCAATCTCTTCACAACTTTTCTGAGCTTGACGGATGCGATCTGTGAGATCATACTATATGCAGAGCTCATTCAACAAGTCATGCGGTAATATCTCAAGTTGGAAATCAACAATCTCTTCCTTGAGCTCAGGTGGTACGGATTCAGTGATCAAGGCGTGACAGTAACTCTTGTGACTGAGAGCATCTGTGACTACATTAGCTTTTCCCGGATGATAATGAATTTCCAGGTCATAGTCCTTGATCAACTCTAGCCATCGGCGCTGCCTCATATTTAGATCTTCCTGAGTGAAAAAGTACTTCAAGCTCTTGTGATCTGTATAGATATCACACTTGTTGCCTATCAAGTAGTGTCTCTAGATCTTCAAGGCATTCACAACTGCTGCTAACTCAAGATCATGAGTAGGATAACGGTTCTCGTGTTCTTTCAACTATCGAGAAGCATAAGCTATTACTCTTCCATCTTGCATCAATACACAACCAAGTCCTTGACGGGATGCATCACAATAGACCATGAAATCTTTGCTGATATTAGGCAATGCTAGCACAAGAGTTGTGGTAAGCTTCTATTTCAATTCCTGGAAGCTTTGTTCGCACTCGGGCGTCCATTCAAACTCCTTGGTCTTCTTCAGAAGATTTGTCATAGGACGGGCTATCTTAGAGAAGTTCTCAATGAATCGGCGATAATATCCAGCCAATCCCAAGAAACTTATGATTTCTGTCACATTACGGGGTTGATCCCATTCTTTCATGGCTTTGATTTTGGTTGGGTCAACTACAACACCTTCAGCTGATAGTACATGGCCTAAGAAGGCAACTTCCTGTAGCCAAAATTCACATTTGCTGAACTTTGCGTATAGCTGATGTTGGGCTAGTTTCTCAAGCACCATTCTCAGATGATGTTCATGTTCTTCAGCGGTGGATGAATAGACAAGGATGTCATCAATGAATACCACCACGAACTTATCCAGTTCATCCATGAAAACCTTATTCATCATGTTCATGAAGTATGCGGGGGCATTCATGAGTCCAAAGGACACCACGGTGAACTCAAATTGCCCATACCTAGTCACAAAAGCTGTCTTCGGGATGTCACTCTCTTGAATTTTCATCTGATGATAACCAGATCTGAGATCAATCTTGGAGAAATACTTGGCACCTCAAAGCTGATCAAGCAGATCATCAATCCTTGGTAGGGGATACTTGTTCTTGATGGTGATTGCGTTCAAGTTCCGATAATCAATGCACATTCTCATTGAGCCATCCTTCTTTTTGACAAACAGAATAGGGGATCCCCAGGGTGAAGCACTGGGTCTGATATATCCCTTCAAGATGAGCTCATCAAGCTGTTTCTTGAGCTCGACCAGTTCATGAACTAACATGCGATAGGGTCTCTTGGCAATGGGTCCCGTTCCCGGCAAAAGATCAATGATGAACTCTACATCACGGTCTGGTGGCATACCCGGTAATTCTTCAGGGAATACATCGGGATAGTCTCTGACCACATGCACATCATGAACTGTCTTCTCCTCTTTCTGTGATTCTAAACTCGCTTTAAGGGCACACATGATAGAGGTGGACTTTCCAGACTAGGGTTCACATCTAATGACTTGGCCTGATGGGTGTGTCACTTGGACATATCTAGGTGAACATGATATGATACCACGGTGAATGGTTAACCAATACATACCTAAGATGACATCTAGGTTTGTGGAAGGTAGCAGAGTTAGGTCGGCTTTAAAGATAAAGACCCTCAATGTTAAGACTCACTCCCTTACAGATGTGGGTGCATTTTAGGTCTCCTAAAGGTGAACTGGTGATGATAGGCTTTTCATGTGGGGTTACAGGCAGGTCATGCTCTCGTGCAAACTTGGATGATATGTAAGAACAAGTTGCTCTAGAGTCAAATAGAACTGATGTAGTGTTGCCATTAACTAAAAACATACCATACACAACGTCAGGGGCAGTCTGTGCTTCCTCGGCATCCAGGTGGTTGAGACGTCCATGGGTAGCAGATCCTTTGGACTAAGACTTCTGAGCAGCTGAGTTCTATGGGCACTCAGCGGCCTTGTGACTTGGTTGGCCACAAGTGAAACAGGTGAAAGGCGTACCGCCTGTAGGGGTTGGCGCGGGTGCCTTCCA
Organism: Saccharum officinarum; assembly: GCA_020631735.1. Classification (NCBI taxonomy): domain Eukaryota; kingdom Viridiplantae; phylum Streptophyta; class Magnoliopsida; order Poales; family Poaceae; genus Saccharum; species Saccharum officinarum. Next base: position 3,415,020 of record CM036160.1, on the reverse strand, counting down.
GTTTCTAGTGCTTGGTGCGGAACGGTTCTGAGCTAGGCGTTCATTCGCTGAGTGGGGACGGTTGAAACGGTCCTAACTGTTGCGGTCCTGAGCATAACGGTCCCAGGTGTAACGATCCTGAGCAGGGTGGGAGTATTTGGCAGTGTAGCCTCCACTACCCCTACTCAATCCAGGGGCGTCATCCCTGTTGTGGTGAGAGTGTTCCCTGGATGGTGCATCTCTGTGGAACCTCTTGAGATCACGACCACGGAGAGACTCCTCAGGCTTACGCTTCCTCTCCCTATACTCTTCTCCAGCTTTAGCGCGATCTTTCTCGATCTGGATGCAGCGATCCACCAGAGCACGCAATGTGTTGCTCTCAATACCGCCAAACTTCAACTTGATGTCTGGGTTAAGTCCCTTGCGGTAATAGTACAGCTTCTCCTTCTCAGAGTTCACAACATAGGAAGGTGCATAGCATAGAAGGTTGGTGAAACGAGTAGTGTACTCAGTCACCCTATCCTTTCCCATCTTGATGTTGTGGAACTCCTCAGCTTTGGCCTCCATGATACCCTTGGGAATGTGATACTAAGTGAATGCTTCGGCGAACTCATCCCATGAGATGTTGGCAGGGTCCTCATGGGAATCACTAAAACTATCCCACTAGGCGCGTGCTGCACCTGTGAGCTGGTGTGCGGCTGCTCCAACACACTCATCGTAAGTGAAAGTAGTGAGGTCAAGCTTCTTCTCCATCTCCTTGAGCTAGTCATCGGCTACAAGCGGGTCAGGGTCGGTGCCATCATAGGAAGGTAGTCTTAGCTTCAGGAATCCTTCTAGCTTCCTTTGGAAGTCATACTGCTGACCTCCCTGGTGACGGTTTGCTCCTTCAACAAGAGCTGCAAGAAGATGGGTCTATTGTGCCATCACTTCTGCTAGGTTCAGCGGTGGTGGTGGTGGAATGTTCTCCTTAGGGGGGCAGAGTATTCTCCAGGTGGAAGGGTATCCCTCCATGTCCACGGCCACGACCACGGCCACGGTTGTTGCCACCACGTCCCCCATTTGGTTCAACTGGGTTAGGGGTGGGCGCACGTCCATGGTTCATCAGGCGATTAGATCAGCGGTTCGGCATCTGCAACATGAATCATTGAAATCTTTAGTGCTTGTGCGATAAGTGCTTATAATTTGATATGATTACATGATTTTTGACGATTTAAAGAAAAACATTTATACTATCCAACACTCATTACAAAGATGCAATAATATCCATAAGATGCAATAAGATCCAAAACACTCATTACATGGGTTTTATTACATAGCATCATCTCCAGTAGCTACACTTGAAGATGTGCGAGAATTGTATTACGCATAATGACTCATAATCCATCTCATAAGGGGTACATCATGGCATACAACTTACGGAAGCTACTAACATGACTCATGACCACGCAGGGTCATCTACTCTAACTCGTACACTGCAGCTGGGATATGACTGTTCTCGATCTCGATCTCCTCATCAGACTTGTGAAGTCAGGACACATACTTCAAGGCCTCGGCGAGCTCCTCAGTAGGCTTGGCTCCAGGTAGGGTAGGGTAGGCGTCTAGGTTGAGGCGAGTCGGGGCTAACTCAAACTCCTCTATCCCAGGCTTCGTCTTGCTGCGAATCTCCTTGGGTAGCTGATCCCACATACCCTTCATCTCCCTGAGGCGCTTCCTGTTAGACTTCTGCCAAGCCTGCCATGTCCTCTCACACTTGTCCTATAGGTACTCAGTCTGCCTGAGTGCCTCGATCAGGTGACCCTAGTTGCGAACAGCCTTCTTCCTGAACTCCTCTAGCTCTTGAGTCAGGGTCTTGTTCCGAGATTGCATCTTCAGCATATCAATCCCCTTGTATCTCTCTCTATCTCCTCTACGGCTAAACTCGGCCTTCTTGTCATCCAACTCACTCTGCAACTCCAAGACCTTGCTGTCAAGGTAGCAGTTCCTGTTGCCTAGGTCGGTTGCTTTGTCCTATAAGTCAGCGACCTTGGCTCTATGGACCTCCTCACGACGATTGAGCTCGTCCTATAGCTTGGCAACTGTCTCCAGTAGACTAGCTCACTCCTGTGCTCCCTGCGAGTCTCGCTCCTGGTACTCCCACCAAAGGGCCTGGTTCTGACATCTCCTCTGCTCCAATTGGGTCATGTACCTGTCCTACTCTAGTAGGTGAATAGCTGAGACATGAAGGCATCTATCCTCCTCGGCAAGGATAACTCTGCCTGCTACGAAACTCTGCTCATTGGGGGTAAGGCTGAGGTCGAGGGCCTAGGGAAGTAGATGGAACTCGGTCATCTTCAGGTGCTCATAGTGGTCCCTCATCACTCTACGAAGTGCCTTGTGTGAGATAGCTCGCAGTCCCTCCTCGACTGTGTCCTCTATAGTCAACTCGGTGAAAGCTAGGACAGAAGGTAAGGTAGTGCTAGCTAGGAACTCGACTGAGGTGACAATCGGTCCTTCAATTCCTCCTTCCTGAGCTGGCTTCCCGGTGTAGGTGACCTTGACAAGCTCGTCGGGGACACCTAACGTGACAAGAACTCGGTAGAGGGTCTGTGCAGAACCCCCGAGCTCACGTAGGTCGAAGGTAAGCTTGGCGTGGTCCAGAGGTAGCGGTCCTAGAGGCGGCCAGTCAATGTTTGTTGCCATCTGCATGTTTAAGGAACAGGTGTTAGCAGGTCCATAATAGATAAGCCTTGCATAAAAGTAAATGCAGGGTCGGTATATAACCGAAAGAAGGGTTGTTCACGTCTTATTCTATCATCCATTTCTGAGGGTTTCGTCCTAAGGTCAAGTATGGCTCTGATACCAACTGAAACGACCCCAATTTCTGCGAAGGGAAATCCATAGCGTCGAAGTGTAATAAGATCATTGTAGATCATATTACCCAAATTCCAGTCGAATATCACATCCATACAACGATAATATCAGAGTACAAATAGTGCGGAATTACATAATTTATTACATCGCCGCATTGGTGGAATCAAAAGTAGCATTCATTCAGAACAGCTTGAAGATAAGATCGCCAAACTCAAGCGTAGGCACGAACCCCTCATCCGTCAAACTCCTCGGAGCTATACTCCTCAGCAGAACCTGTGTGCCAAAATTTATCAGTACGATTTGTACTGGCCACTCCCATCCCAATGAGCATTGCTTTGTGGAATTTGGATGCAAGTTGAACATAGTCAAAGGAACCTATAAAGCTGGGGTTTCCTATGCATTTAGCATATCAAGTAAATAATAATAGTTTGTCAAGTTTTAACACCATTCCCACACACATTCTACCCCATTCCCTTTTCCGAGCCAGGTTTCGATCCAGGGATCGACATACCACCATCTCCATATCATCTCCATACCATACCATCGCTCAGTCGACAGGCCAACTCCCTCTCGGCACTGTCTCAAGGCCCATAGCCCCTGGCTACGACCGACACTCTCTCACGGGGAAGAAAAGAAGGACTCATCTCTCTATCTAGTTTAAGCGAAACCCAGGAAAGGTCCATAGCCGACAAGTCAGCACATGTATCGATCGATCAACCATACACTCTGCAGAGGTTTTACATAACCACAAGATCCGCCTTCCTCGCTGACCGTCGTCAACTAGGCTGATTCCGGCCGCTTGCTAGACAAGGATAATGCCACTCTACCATTCAGCCCTGGTTCACCCCAAGTCAAGTCTGGGGTGGCTAAAACTGTGAGTCATGAGCCAGGTCCACAAGGTCTCCATGAAGTCTCAGAAGGGTGTGGGGGGAATCCTCTACGCCCCATACCTCCTTACACTGTCCGCTATCATCCTAGCAGTAGTGGCAATATCCTACCAAGTAGTCCAGCCGTCCCGCACCATATAGGGCGAGTGGTACATAAGGCTTCTCGATGAATCTGAGTACTAGTAAGTCCTTAGGGTTGACCAAGCTAGAATGTCTTCATCAGGGTTTCCATTTATCATGCCACCACAGCACCTCCATCCAAGGCTCCTCCCATCACAGGTTCACACCCAGGTCCACCACATATACCATTTACCCACCACAGGTATCCATTTCCAGGGGTGCCCAGGTAGCATCCCATAGCAAGACTTGCCCTAGGCTCATCGTATACTCCAACTTGGTCGACACAACCCTCACCCTCCACACACCCAAGTCACACACGCAGCACTCTCCCCATAGTCCAGGTAACACCAGTTTCCACCACGCACGTAGTATAAGCATAGTAGAAGTATAAGAAATGAAATATATAGCAGTAAGTGTGTGTCTAGCCTAATAGCAGGGTATGCAGGAGTAAGGTTGCATCAAGGTAAAGGTTTTCAAGCAAGCATACTACCATGCAAGTCCTATTTACATTATGACTATTGTAGTAAAGTAAAGCGATAGCAGTTCTATGTTAGCCATGCGTAATAGGTGCTACGAGTTTGGTTAGGATGTGGCACCTTCAGTGTAGTCGTCTCCGTTCTCCTCACGGTACTCATGGTCCTCGTCCGTTAGGTTCTCCTCCGAGTCTGCAATGTTCGTATTATAGTCGTGTTAGCGACGTCTATAGAATGGCACAAAGAAGCAATAAAAATTCAAAAGAGTCAAATGCAATCAAACATGGGTTCATTGCGTAGAGCTTGATTTTAGATGAATTTTGGTCTAGGTTTCGTATTTTTCTGAGGTCATATGAATTAGTTATGAATTTCCGAAGATTAAATCCATTTCTAAAAATGAAAAAGGCTGAATTAATTCTGGGCTGACACGTGTCACGCTGTGACTGGTTCACGTGGCACAATGATGCCAGCATGACATCAGTGTCACGGTTCCGAGCTAACAGGTGGGGTCCAGCTAATGTCAGCATGACGTCAGCAACATCATCAGTTCTGACAGGTGGGTCCAGGAACTCTCGGGTCACTGACATGTGGGTCCGGTCAAAGTCAATGTCAGTCAACGGTGAGTCAACGGTCAGCGGTCTACGGTCAACTATCAGGGTAACTGACATGTGGGGCCAGGTCAACGGTCATTGTTGACCGGTCAACGGTCAATATGGCCCGGGTCTCAAACGGGCCTTGGTGGGCTCGGATTGGGCCGGTCTGGGCCAGGCTGACCCGGACACGTGGCGTGCTATGGTGCTGCCACGTGGCACAGTTGGGCTCTTATTGGGCTTCATTTCCCGACTGTGGGCGTGAGCGCGGCTCACGGTGGACCCAAGTTCACGGTCCATGGACCTAAGGCAGGGTCCAGGGTGGACCAAGTCCATCGTCATTTCCCTTCGGCTCGGCTCATGTGCACCGGGTGCAAGGCTGCACTGCTCAGCTGGCCCCTTCTCCTCTGTTTCTTCCACGGCGCGCTCCCGCCGGCGACGTGCTCATCGGCGAGCTTCCGCAACGGTTCAGGCATCCAATTGAGGTGGGGAGAAACCTCCCCGCGCCATGGCGACTGCAACGGTGGAGTCAGGGCGACGGATGGTGCATCCTAAGTCACTGGTCACGGCGAACGACAGTTCAAGCACAACCGGCGTGCGGGAATGGCGCGGGTACAGCGGCATTGGCCGGTTCTGTGGTGTGCATGGGCGTCACAATGCTCCAGCGGGCATGTTGGGCAGGTCGAGGGGTCCTCCAATGCCTTCGGTGGCTTTGGCCACGGCGGCGGTCTTCCGATCACGCCGACGGCGTCGATGTGGGGGCTATGGCCTCGAAGGGGCGTCACAGTGGGGAGTGTAGGCTCCTACGGATCCACGTGGACGTGGCAAGGGTGTCCAGAGCTCAGGGCAGGATTTCCGGTTTCCAGGTGGCCGGTAGAGTCTTCCCGGTGGCCATTGCGACATGGTGACAACGGCGAGGCGCGCGGGTCACTATGGGGTTTTAGCGGGGTGGTCACGGTGTGCGCGTGAGTTACCCGTGGCTTCAGCGAATGGGACGGGCGAGTCAAGGAGGTGCCAGGTGCTCCCAGCAGTACTGGCCATGGTGGTCGGTGCTCTGACTAGTGGTCGGGTGCTCGGACCGGTGGTCTGGTGCTCGGCACGGTGGTCTGGTGCTCGGACCGGTGGTTGGGTGCTCGGACCGGTGGTCTGGTGCTCGGCACGGTGGTCTGGTGCTCGAAGTTGGTCTGGTGCTCCGGTGGTGGCTGCGCCATGGCAGCGGCATCGTGAGCGTGGCATGCGTGCTCAGCTACGGCGTCCGAGGGACCTGGAGAGGCCTACAGCGTCCAAGGGCTCGAGGATGGTCACGGTCAATGTGAGTGTGCTGTGCCGGTGTGCCTAGAGGCCGAGGATGGCCTTGGCCTACACGCTCACATATGGAGCGCCATGGCTGAAGTGGCAAGGTCCGGCGGCGAGCAAGGGAAGAATCGGTGGCTCACCATGGGTGCTGTGGAAGAGAGGATGGTGGTGTAGTGTTGAGTTGCGGCCGTGTAGCTCCGGAAGCTGTGCAGTGCTGACCCGCGACCGTGATGACGACGACGGCGTCGCCCTTGGCTCCGGTGACTTCGGCAGCACGCGGGGGCTCCGATCCTCCTCTCACGATCTCCTTCTCGGCCCTCTACTCTTGGTGCGGTGCGGCTGCTGGGCCACCAAGCGGCGGCAAAGGCTGAGGGAGAGGCTAAGGCGCCGGGCGTGAGTGGTGTGCGGGCTGGCTTTATAGCCGAGCGCCATGCCTCCCATGGCGGATGGCATCGTGCGGTGGAGGTGTGTGCATCACATCACATGGTGGTGTGAGGTTGTGTGGGCGCGGCGCAAGCGGGACAGGGTCATGCCCTAGGTGTGACCCCCTGGCCCGCCCCTGCCACTGCTGTCGGGCGCCGGTCGCGTAGGCGGTTGAGGTGTGGGTGAGGAAGACGACACTGCAGACGGGTGCGCGGGCGATGCACTGGGCCGGCTCGTGGGCCGCGCGCACGCTAGGAAAACAGGAAGGGTTGGCAGGCCGGTTGGGCTGGCTGGCTGGCGTGGGCCGAGCAGGCCGAGGCGGCTTGCGAGGCCTACATCCTTTCTCTTCTTTTTCTATTTTGTTTTTCATTTCATCTCTTTTGTTTGAATTCAAATTTGGTTCTAGAATTTGAATTCCAAATTGGTGCACCTAATTATTTGGAGTTGTTAAGCATATCATATCTCAAATGGAAATCCAAATCACACTTTGAATAATTAATGTATGCAACACTTTATTTGTTAGATTTTATATAAACACCATTAACTAATGACATGCCATGCTTATGTGTAAACTTTGGTTGGGGTTAGACCTAATGCATCTCTTAGGTTGGTTTACTATACATGACACTCATCATCACATGGGAGTTCTAAGAAAAATTTTGTAGTTGGTATTTTTAGTGTGTGGATTTTTGGGTTGTTACAGCTACCTTGGTACTCGTAGCCGGGATGTACCCTCCTCTGGCATGGCTAGATCCTTCGACTGATGAAGTTCCCGTCCACGCTCGGACCATCTAGTTTCTTCCATGGGATCATCTCAAGAAGTTCTAAGATCTGTTCCAAGTGCTTGAGCTTCTCCAACCAGTTGTTCTTCTTCTCCGGAATGAACCCCACGTCGCACAATGTGATCGTGTTCGGCTCTTCACGGATGTAGAACCACTTCTTGTACCAGTTGTCCAATGATGTGTTCCAAGGGCAGTGCAAGTACTGGGCCTTCATCCTGTCACGCAGATTGAGGTACACGCCTCCGGCTATCTTTGAGTCACTGCTTCCTTTCTTCCACAGACAGAAAAGATGGTGAAAGAAGTCGAAATGGGGCTGGAAGCCACCATATGCTTCACAAGGATGAATGAAGGTGGAGACATGAAGAATTGAATTGGGATGCAGATTGCAAATTCCAATCTCGTAATACAAACAGAGCCCCTGAAGGAAAGGGTGCACTGGAACCCTAAAACCCCGCTTGAAGAAATCTTCGAAAACCACAATCTCACCTGGTTGTGGATCGGGGTACCCTTCTCCTTCCGGCACACGCCATCCAGCGAGTGCCTTGTTGTGGAGTACCCCCATGATGACGAGGTCTTCGATGGTCTGCTCGTTGCTTCTTGACTTCCACCACTCCTTCGCCATGACTCCGGCTTTCTTCTAGGCGTCACTCTTTGCCATGAATCTGCCCTTGTTGATGGAGGTGGATATGGTGGAGGGATGATTGGTGATGATTTCAGAGGTATTAGGGTTGGCAAGAGGAAGAAGAAGGCTACGACGACAAATGGTAATGGGAATCGGTAAAAAGTAACTTACCAGTTCTATATTATAAATAACCAAGAGTTCCGCTGTTTTGTTCGCCTGAGATTCTTGGGAGACGTGCACATGTGCCGCAGACGGTTGTTTTCACAACCTCGAGATCTATGCCAATATACGCGCCCACTCGTTACCAGTGTACGCGCCTCTTTGTTGCTAGTGTGAGAGGGCCCACACTGACGCACCTCCTTACAGGTGTCAAGCGACTGTTTACTAGAAAGGACAAGAAGGCAGTATGACGTGCTATACCCTTCTTCTTTTTTGACCAGACATGTCAGATTGGACTTGACAGAGTAAGAAGATAAATAAATACACCAAATAATAGTACAAGCGGCATTCGTTTCTTCGTTGCATGTCTCGTGCTCAGGGATGGTCCAGACCACTACCGTGCTCGGGGACTGCTTTGGCCACTACCATGCTCGAGGACTGCTCTGACCACTACCGTGCTCGGGGACTGCTCCGACCACTACCGTGCTCGGGGACTGCCTAGACCACTAACGTGCTCGTGGACTGCTCCGACCGCTACCGTGCTCGGGGACTGTTCCGAAGAATGCTCGACGATTGCTCTCCTCAGCTACATGTGATTTGTACTCACATACAGTTGAGAGACATTTATTTAGACCTTGCTACAAGACTTATATTTTGTCTTCCAGCAAGCTCGGGGACTACGTCAGTACGATGCACCTGCCGGTGCATCTCGTATTGATTGTATGACGATTGGATTCTTAACTCTAGTAGAAATTCTTTTTAGACCCTGGCACCATGTGCCTGCGTCACCTACTACCAGGCTCGGGGACTAAGTGGGCACACTTCACCTTGCGGTGAATGTGTTTATTTAATCAACCCCTATGCTTTGACTGATTGTCAGGATTACTATCGTGCTCGGGAACTATCCTGACCACTGCTCGGAGACCACTCTCCTTGGCTACATGTGATTTGTACTCACATACAGTTGAGAGACATTTATTTAGAACTTGCTACAAGGCTTATACTTTGCCTTCCAACAAGCTCGGGGACTACATCGGTACGATGCACCTGCCGGTGCATCTCGTATGGCTTATATTATGATTGGATTTTCGACTTGACTGGGAATTCTTTTTAGACCCTAGCACCACATGCCTACGTCACCTACTACCAGGCTTGGGGACTAAGTGGGCACACTTCACCTTGCGGTGAATGTGTTTGTTTTTTGACCCCTACGCCTCTGGTGATCAAGGACGCTACGCTTCAAGATGCACTTACATTTCATTTCAGAAATACAAGTGGGCACACTTCCCAGGATGAAAATCTTTTTCTTTTTTCTTAAGAGCACCATACATTCTTTGGACAACCTACTTCTTCGGTGACAACGGTGGTCAGAGATGTCAAGAACTCAAGCCTCACTGTTCAGAGAAGGTTAAAATGGCGTGTCGCAGCATAATACATGGTGCTTGGGGACTAGCTGTGGGGGTATTAACCCCTATACCCTTACGGCTAGGCTTGGGCTAGCCCAGATTAGAGGGTCCGGTCTACCAAAAGACGACACGCGGCCCGGCCAACCTGTTCGGAGTCCCGCGCAAGGAGTCAAGACAGATTTGGCGATCAAGCAAGATCCTGGTCGGTTAGAATAGGAATCCTTATCCAGCCACCTATGGCAATTGTAACTGGCTAGGATTAGTTTCTAGATCTATAACCCTGCCCCCGGACTATATAAGGCGGGTAGGGGACCCCTCTAAAAAACATCTCTCATTGACATACATCAATACAATCAGACGCAGGACGTAGGTATTACACCTTCTTGGTGGCCGAACCTGGATAAAACCTCATGTCTGTCTTGCGTCACCATCTTGTTTGTGGCTTGCGCATCTGTCTGCCGACAATCTACTACCTTGGGCATATCCCTAGGTAGACTACCGACCATATTTCGTCGACAATGACTACGGAGAATCCGAGTTAAAAGAAGACATGTCTTATTACAGAAGGGCAAGATCGCCAGATTATGGAAGAACGGAGCCATACGACAGATTCCCTTGCTTCGCAGGAAGACTACAAACATTGAAGTTGCCACACAAATTTAAACCAGCAAATCATTCCACGTATGATGGCAAAGTAGAACCAAGACAATGGTTAAGAGTTTATTCCCAATCTATTGAGTTAGCTGGAGGAGATGACGACATCAAGGCTCTATTTTTCCCAATGGCCCTTGAAGCAATGCCACTACAATGGTTTGACAAATTAAGGCCAAGATCAATCAGATATTGGGAAGACTTGCAAGAAGCTTTCTGTAACAACTTTGCAGGCATTATTACCCATCCAATGACTGCAGCTGAGTTGAAAGGAGTAAGGCAAAGGAGAGGAGAAACTCTAAGAGAATACTATAGAAGATTTGGAGAGTTCAGGGCTCAAGTCCACGACATTACCGATAGAGAGGTGATAGAGGCCTTTGCGGAAGGAATCCTAGCAAATTGGCAATACAAAGACTATTTCAATGAGAACCCAAGGACAAATGAAGACTTCAAGAGGGTTGTTGAAAAGCAAATTTCATCAGAAGAAAGAACCCAACATCGGTTTGCTAGGGATAACCCAGAGAATAGAGGAAGACCCAATTACAGACAACAAGACAAAAGGCCAAGGCAGGACAACATGGTGGTAACCACAGATAACAAGAGAAGATACAATGGCAACAACAATGATAACAACGATGGTAATTACAATAGCAACTACAACAATAGCAACAACCGTAGCAATAGCGGTTACAACAGTAATAACAACTATCAGAGCAACAACTATCGAGGAAAAATGCCAGAGAACATGCCGTGTCACATACACCTAGGGGCTAGACACAAGTTAGTTGAATGTAGCACTTTTCAGCGGTAATTCATGAAGAGAGAAAACAGAAATCAAAATGACTCGGAGCAAAAGCAAGAAGATTCTAAGAAGGAAGAAAAGAAAGCTGAAGGAGATTATCAAGAACCCCAATGCCAATTAGCAGTAATATTCTCAGGTGTTCCTAACACACGAAGTAAAAGGCAAGAGAAATTAGCTCATAGAGCCATCATGGTAGCTGAACTAGCCACCCCAAGGTTTCTAGATTGGTTAGAGTACCCCATCCACTTCACAAGAGAAGACCAATGGACCAGTGCAGCAAACACAGGATGCTACCCATTGGTACTAGGTCCAACTATCATAGGAGTGGCAGTAACTAAAGTACTCATCGACGGAGGAGTCGAGCTTAACATAATTTTCGCAGATACTCTCAGAAGGATGAATCTAGATTGTAAAGGACTAATGACACCAACAAGCACACCATTCTATGGAATAGTACCCAGCAAAGCAGCCATGCCACTCGAGCAGATAACCCTACCAGTCACCTTTGGCACACCAGACAAATACCGGATGGAATTCATCAAAATTGAAGTTGCAGACTTTGAATCATGCTACCACGCAATACTTGGGAGACCAGCTTTAACAAAATACATGGCAGTACCACACTATCCATATCTACTACTCAAGATGCCAACAATAAAGGGAGTATTATCATTGAAGGGAGATCTAAAGAAAGCACATGATTGCGACGTACAAGCAGTAAAAATATCTGAAAGATTACAAGACATAAAGGAAGAAAAAGAGATTGCAACGCTAGCCAGCGAAATGAACCAGGATGAGATTCAAATACCGGCTAAGAAGCCAAGCAACTTCACACCACCAAAAGAAGCTGCTACCAAGACTATTGACTTATTGACTAGTGATCCGGAGAAGACGGCAATCATCAGTGCAAATCTTGATCCCAAATAGGAACTCACGCTCACCAACTTTCTTTGGGACAACAAAGACATCTTCACTTGGAAGCTAGCCGACATGCCAGGGGTCCCAAGGGAGTTGGTTGAGCACATAATTGATGTGAACAAAGGGTCCAAACCCGTTAAGCAGAAGCTACGAAGATTCGCTCCAGACAGAAAAGCAGCAATCAAAAAAGAGATCACCAAGCTCATGGCAGCAGGATTCATCAGAGAAATAATCAACCCGGATTGGCTTGCCAACCCGGTCCTAGTAGAGAAGAAGAATTCAAAAGAATGGCACATGTGCACCGACTACACAGACCTCAACAAACATTGCTCAAAAGATCCATATGTCCCACCAAGGATTGATCAAATCATCGACTCAATAGCAGGATCAGCTCTATTATCCTTTCTAGATTGCTATTCAGGCTATCATCAAATATCCTTAAGAGAAGAAGACCAAAGCAAGACATCGTTCATTACACCCTTTGGGGCATATTGCTACAAATCAATGCCTTTTGGGCTAAAAAATGCAGGGGCAACATATCAAAGAGCAATTCAAACATGTTTGGGGAGTCAAGTCAGAAGAAACGTAGAAGCATACATTGATGATGTAGTAATCAAGACAAAAGAACCCAGATCATTGATAGAAGACCTCGAGGAGACTTTCAAGAATCTAAAAGCATGGCAGTGGAAGCTAAACCCCACAAAGTGTGTTTTTGGGGTCCCATCAGGACAACTACTTGGATTTCTAGTCAGCAAACGAGGAATTGAAGCAAGTACAAAGCAGGTTAAAGCCATCATGGATATGAAACCTCCAAAGAAAGTTAAAGACATACAGAAGCTTATTGGATGCATGGCAGCACTCAACAGATTCATCTCCCGACTAGGAGAAAAGGGCTACCTTTTTCAGATTATTGAAAAAGGCAAGAAATTTTGAATGGACAGAAGAGGCAGAAGAAGCATTCCAAAAGTTAAAAGAGTACTTGGCATCATCACCAGTAATGGCACCACCAAAAGGCAAAGAAGACATGATACTATACATTACAGCAACCAAGAACGTTGTCAGCACAGTAATTGTGGTTGAGAGGGAAGAACCCGGACACGCATACAAAGTGCAAAGACCAGTCTATTACATAAGCGAAGTATTAACAGAATCAAAAGTGAGATACCCACATGTGCAAAAGCTACTTTATGCAGTGTTGATATCATCAATAAAGTTGAGACACTATTTCCATGAACACAAGATTACAGTGGTAACCAACTTTCCACTCCAAGACATTCTACGCAACAAAGATGCAACAGGTCGGATATCAAAATGGGTAGTAGAACTCGGTGCTCTCAACCTAGACTTTAAACCAAGAACAGCAATCAAATCTCAAGCACTATCCGACTTCATTGCTGAATGGACAGAAATAAGTCAAAAAGAGCCCGAACCAATACTTGATCATTGGAAAATGTATTTTGACGGATCCCTAAAGTTAGGAGGAGCCAGAGCAGGAGTGCTATCCATATCACCAGAAGGGAGATAGTTAAAGTATGTGCTACAAATACTTTGGCAGGCAACTAACAATGAAGCAGAATATGAAGCATTAATACATGGTCTAAGAGTTGCAAACTCACTTGGGATCAAAAGGCTACTTGTCTATGGTGATTCAGCTGTAGTAATCAATCAAGTCAACAAGAATTGGGATTGTACAAAAGACAATATGGATGCATACTGTGCAGAAGTCAGAAAATTGGAGAAAATTTTCCAAGGGCTCGAAATCCATCATGTACTAAGGGATTCCAACATTGCAGCAGATGTGCTAGCCAAACTGGGATCGGATAGAGCAAAAGTACCACCTGGTATATTTGTAGAAGAACTCATAGCCCCATCTATCAAACAACTCGGGAACACAGAAAAGGAGAAGGAGACAATAGATCCAATGGAAATAGATCAAGCAGAAGAACCAGACCAATCAAGACAGATCATGGTCATACAAAATGATTGGAGACAAACATACATTGATTTTATCAAAGAGAAGAAACTACCCGAAGACAAAGCAGAAGCAACCCGGGTTATACGAAGAAGCAAAAACTACGTTCTGGTGGGAGACAAACTATACAAAAGAGCAGCATCATCTGGAGTACTACTTAAATGTGTTCCAATAGATAAAGGAAAGGAAATCTTGGATGAAATCCATTCAGGATGTTGTGGAAATCATGCAGCCTCTAGGACACTGGCCGGCAAAGCATTCAGAACCGGGTTCTATTGGCCAACAACACTCAAAGATGCAGAAGAGCTCGTCAAAACATGCAAGAATTGCCAAATGTTTGCCAGGCAATCACACGTGCCCACTCATAATTTGATATGCATACCACCAGCTTGGCTGTTCTCATGCTGGGGGCTAGATCAAGTCGGATCACTCAAAAAAGCAAAAGGAGGCTTCGAATACATATTTGTTGTAACACCCCCGGTGTTTATCACCAGTTAAGCGATGGGTTTGAGCTCAAACATGATGTGTCAAGTGGTAATCAAGGTGTCAAGATCAAATCTACATGATGGAGCTCCAACTTAAACTTGGGCCACGCACAATTGCTTACATATGGACCCTTGTTAAGATTATGCAAGAGTAATGCTAAACATGCTTCTTCCATGTACATTACATCCACATGCATCCATCTAGACCCGTGGAAAAGTTTCATGAAGTTTGGAATTAAAAAGTCACATGAAATGATAAGTCATATCTTTGCATGAATTGCTTTATCAAGTGGATGGAAACCTATGAAGTCAACCAAACCTTGGTACCTTGCTCAAACAAATCTACTTGCACTCATGAACAAATGTTATGAAGGGTTCATGTTGAGCAGGTGGCTAGAAAATGCACCAATGGATCAAAAAGGATAATATAAGCTTCATCGTGATCCTATTTTGGTCAAAGAAGAATAGTAGGTTCTGTACCAGTTTTGAGGTTGGACCTTAAATGAAAGTTGTAGTCCATATCATGTAGAAGAAACTTGGTTTTTGGACTAAGAGCTAGATCAGCTTAGAAATAAGTCAAATCGAGGTCACAAGATTGAATTTGCTGTGGTTTTCAACACTTAGAATTATTCTAAGTCAGTTTCGCTAAGCAACGACGTTGACATTCCGCGTTCTCTGAAATTCATTAAGCAACTTGAGTTGGTCCAAAAATAAAAGTTGAAGGTTATATTATGGAGAAGAGCATATAAAAAGTTGGGCTAAGTTTGACTCCGTTTTGGTCCTCAATTTTGTGTTTTCTTAACCGCTATCAAGGCACTGACACTGTCATTTTGTGGCTTAATTACCAGCTGATGAAGAGCTCTAACGACCATACAGCCTTAATCAAGTTTGTAGAGTATCCTGAGTAGAGGAACTTTGCTAATGGCACCTAGGTCCGAATGTGCACGGAATATGCCGAAAACAGACTCCAAGTCGGGCTCCATCGCGCGCGCCATGTGTTCGACGAAATGGCGTCGTGGCAGCCATGCACCAGAACGCGTCCTCCATGGCCGACGCGCGTTCAAGCGCTGTGCCACGCGCTGCCGAGCGCCCTTGCCCCTCAAACCAAGCGCCCGAGCTGCTCTATCACCCACTCACCTCTCCACTCTCCCTTCCTCGCTCTCTGGCGTCGAGCGCGCACTCCAGTCGCGGCCGCCATTGATGCCACCGCGAGCTCGAGCTGGCTGTCGTGGTTCTTCCACCTTCGAGCGCCTGGCAGCCCTGCATCCACCGTCAGCGGCTCCGCCGTCCTCTCCTGGTCCTCGCGCGCCCCTCCTCGGCTTTCCTTCGCCGCTGTAGAGCATGGCCACGCGACAGCCATGGCTGCCGTGCGCCTGCTCACGTGGCCAGCGAGCCTCGGGCCGCTGTGGGGCAAGCCGTTGGCACCAGCGGGTGCGCGCAGGTCCCTCGACGCTTCCCCGCCACTCGCCGCCGCCGGCGAGCCTTCTCCGGCCGCCACCGGCCGAATCCCCGATGACTTCACTGCTGTGATTCGCGTCAGGGACCACGTGCTTGAATTCGACAAAGTGAAGGGGCCTAACTGCGAAGTCAGTGACTCATGTGAATAGTGTCATAAGGACTGGTTTGTAATTATTTTGCAGGAACTTTGGAAATTCATAGTAAATCGTCGAAAATTCATAAAATAGTAAATGTGGACTTTTTGGAATCCTTGTGAAATTCTCTATGTACTAGATCAATAATATTACATGTTTTAGTTTAAAGGTTTAGCTGTAAAAATAGATTTAGGCAGTTAGGTTCTTCATGCTAGTCATGTTTTGTTCTTTTTATAACTACAGTTATTTTACTCAATTAAATGTGAAATTTTTATGGAGTGTTACTGATGTGATTATTCATGTCTGGTAAAAATTTTAGTATTTTAGGCTTGATAGTTTAAGATCTATAAAAATAACAAATTACCTGTATTTCCTTACCACTATTCTGAATAGGTCTGCAAGATTAAATTAATTGGCTTAGTTAGGTTATGAATCATGACTTGATGATAATACATGAGTTTTAGTACTTTATTAAGCTTTTCAAAAAGCTAAATATCATGATTTTTGGTTAAGTAGATCTTGAGTTATACTTGCTTAAATATCAGTGGCTGTTTCTACCCAAACTCTGACAGGGTTACCTTGTTGGTATTGTGGAGCCTCCTTAATAGTAGAATTAGCTTTAGGTGTTTACAACAAAGTTGTTTAGATGTTGATAAGCTTTCTAAAAAGTCTAGAACCACATTTATTGGACATGTATAACTCCAATTATAGCTGTTTAAAATGGCATGTCAGTTTCTGTCTATGTTTTGGACAGAGATGCAATTATTGGATTAATTGACCCTTCTAACTATAGAATCATATTAATATGAGAATAATAAAGTTGTAGGTAACTTCCTAGTATTTTCAAAAAGTTATGGTTCATGTTTGTTGGAGGTCTAGAACTCCAGTTGTGCTTCTCTGAAGTTCTTATCAGTTTTCTGTACCACTGTTGTTGGGTTGCAATTGCAGTTTTGCTTGTGCAATTATATTCATGGTGTAAATGATGTTTGATATGGTTGTAGTGAATACAAAAGTTGTAGCAAATTTCATGATCTTGCTTGTGTTCAAATTGTAAGGTCATAGGCCAGATAGTGTAGGAATTACATGACTTTTAAGTCTTCTGTCAGGTTTTGATTGTATTCTGAGCAGATCTGAAAGATGCTAGTGTTTGACCTAGTTAGGATTTGAACGAGCTTTTGGTGATAATAACAAAGTTGTAGATAATTCATATATCTAGCTTTTGTTAAAATGTGGTGGTATTTGGTTTTGTGGTTTGTGAGTTATGCCTGTTTAAAGTTAGGTTTCAGAAATGGCTGCTCTCTGTCAATTGTGGATCAGTTTCTGTAAATGTATAATTTCGACCTACTTAACTTGTGAATCATGCTATGATGGTTATAGATGAAATGTAGATAATTTCATAATATTTCCAGAATGTCTTCTTGCAAGTCATTTGGATTTGTGTAACTCCAGTTATAGCTAAATCTTGTAGCTGCTGTTTGCATGTCCAGAAATTGACAGATTCCAATTATAGTTGTTTGCTTGTATATTGCTAAGTGTGGCTCATACCTTTGATGATGGTTGAGTTAGAGTACCTGAGATCTTGGGAAATTTGTGTCATGCTTGGTGTTGTCATCTTCTTTGCTATCGTGGGATGATAAATTGTGCGATATTTAAAGTAGGCAATGCGAAGTGCTTGTGCATGATTAATGTAACATTGTGCTTGTCTTCCTTACTGCATGCGATGCATTGTCTATTGCACTTTCATGTATTCATACACTTGCATATTGCATTTCATCTAGGTACGCTAGATGCACCACGTGAAGAATGCGATGTTGGAGCCAAACCCGAAGACATCGTTTGATGGATCTATCCCGAAGATGGAAGGACTAAGCAAGTGCTAGGACCTAAGATGTCACCAGGACGGTGCAACCTAACTGAACTGACTTGTGTCGGATCCCAGGCAAACCCCGGAGCATATTAAGCCTCCTAATTTCTGAAATGCAGTTAAAGTATTATTGTTACATATATATATTGTTGCATTAAGTTTAGGTGTTAGATGCAACACTTGCTGCATTGGTTATCCAATCCTTATCTAGATATTGATACCCTGAATCCTATGTAGCTCAGGCTTGTGTAGTGCTTAGCCCTGCTTTAACACGGTAGAAGTCAGGTGATTTCCTGTCACCTGTGAGATATATGAAGATACATATGGCACGGTTGGCTATATTTGCTATCGTGGAAAAGAACCGGTCTTAAATTGAAATGAAGACCGGGCGGAGGCTTGTCGGTTTGCAGTGACTCCGTCTGTGTTGATTAAGGACTTAATCTTGGAGCCTTTCCTGTTCATGTTGAACGCATGCCTCTCTCTTAGTTGGCCGTGTCCGAAGACCGACCACGAAGCCGAGTAGCTCAATTCAGGCCGGGAGTCGATAAGTATAAAGTGCGCCTCGGAAGGGAGCCGTAGGCGTGAGTCCAAGGGCAGGTGATTTAAAAGTCTTGATCGTCCTGGCAGAAGGGTAATCCCTGAGAGTGCTGGCGCTGATCGAACCCACGAATTTGGTTCCTGAGTTGTCCCAAAGGTGACCCACGACTACCCTTGCGAAGTATGCCAGGGTGAGAGTTAGGAATACCCCCTCAGCTGAGTTATAATTCGATTTGAGTCGTCGTCTCTCCCGGTTAGTGAGAACTTGACGGGCTTATCTCCAAAGTAGATACACTAAATAACATAATGGTTTAGAAATGATGATATGATGATGACAGCCTTATTATACCTGCTATGGTTAATATTGTTTGCTCCTAATAAGTGAGTGCTCTAGTACAGGTGCTAATCTAGTGGACAGGTAAATGATGATAAGCTTGATGCTAAGTTTATATTGGTCACTATATTCATAAGCTCTTTTATGCAACTGTGTCAAGCTAGCCCACCTCAAAAGCCTTGCATGACCCTTGGTGTCTTTTATTTCTGGTTTTGACGGGTAAGTCTAGCTGAGTACCTTCTCGTACTCAGGGTTTATCCCACCATGTTGTAGGTGGAGTTCTCGGCCTGTGAAGATGGTGGCTAACCGCCGATGGGCTCGGTGATTCTATAGTTACTTCTCATCTATATGCTTTTGTCGAATGATGTCACTTATGCTAGCAATGTATTTGGAACATATATTAATGTAATCTTTTGAAAGCTATGTTGTTTTCACTAATCGATTTTGAAACCCAAACTTGTACTTTTAATTGTGAACCCAGTTGTAATATTATTTCCGCTGCAACCCTGTGTATGTGATGTGTATTTACTTAATCACGTGATCTTGGTTGTGATGTTGATTTACCGAGGTCTTTCGGGACACTCGGCGGACTACCGGGTTTATATGAGTGAAGGTATGGGTGTGTCAACGTGTTAGCGGGGACAGCCGTACTTGATCTTGTATAAATTGGGCGGTTCTGTTACAGCTGGCATCAGAGCAAGATTAAGCATAATACTGTCATATACATTGTTTTAAAAACAAAGTTTTGGTTTTAAAAAGCCTATTTTAACTAAAACTTTAGCTACAGGCAAAGTTATCAAAAACTAATTTGCAAAACTATGCTAGTGACATCCTCCTTTATGCCTAGTTAAGGACTATTAGGTGGCTATCTAAGTACTAACTTGGGGGTTTTTACTTTCGTCATCCATACGGCGTGCTATTGTATGGATGTCATTCGTTTGAATGGTAATGTATGGATCAATTGCCTCTACGCTCAGGTAAGGGTGAGTTGTGAGAGCATGACCGTCCAACTGTCAGTCTAGGGGAGAGTTAGCTGTGGTTACTAGAATATTTACATGTCACACACATGTATATATGAAGGTACTTAATTGCGGATATATTTATCGGGTAGCTATGGATATCGAAGTATATATATTTGGGGATGTATATATGCAGAGTATCTTAGTTTACTGCTTTCATTGTGTGCTTATTTATCTCTTGTGGGGATGGGCTGCAATGAATTTGCCTGCAGGTACGCTAACCACGAATGCGTAGATTGAATATAGCTAACGACTAGCTATATATCGAGAGAGTACGTGTTATGTCACCGACATAGAACATGATTGCCACCTTAGGCTGGCAATTTCGTGAGGACGAATAGGACGAGCGTGCATCATGATTGTGCTTGTGCATAAATATGCTTCCCTCACCTTGTTCTAATAGTAAGTAACTTGTGATCCATGTGATGTTACTATCTTCCCTGTGTGAAGCTAGACAAAATGTCTTGTCCCATGCTGCTTGAATAGCTATGCTTGAAGATAGTGTGTGATTAGCTCGTCTTGTATGTCTGCGTCCAAAGGAAATAGATGACAAGTTATTAATTAGCAAAACTTCACCCCTTTGAAAACTAAATTGCTAAATGTACGTAAAAACTTGTTTTGTAGAGATATCCACCTACTCAGTAAAAAGGAAACAAAAGATAACAGTGCCTTACCACCATGTGTTACATGATATGTGTAGTGGTGTTGCTATAGGTGACTGCTTGTTATGTATGAGCTTTGTGCTTCATAATAGCCATTTAAGCTAATTGGATCGAGTGTTTTGAAATGCTCGCTTAAGACCATGATGTAGGCGTGGATGCTCGTTATCTAGGTAGTGCCGTAGTTGTCACCCTTTTGTCCTCGATAAGCATATGAGTGTGGAAGAGCGCTATCCTAGAGCAGCGTCCAAGTTTTGGTAATCTCAGGGTTGTCGTTTACAATTAAGTTCTCTCTTAGGAGCCTGAGCCTATACACGTGGTTGCTAGCCTTGAACGTTGTGCTACGAAGACCTTTATCCATGCCTTTGCTTGACCTTAGGTCCAAGCTTAGTTCCCTTGAATGCTTGCATGTTTCGTTGTTGCCCCGCTTCGGTGTGGGAGGACCCTGTGAAGGGTCGAGATGGCGGACTAGAGGGGGGGGTGAATAGTCCTTTCTAAAACTTAAACGTGTTGGCTAACCAAAACAAAAGTGGAATTAAACTTATCGGTCTAGCCAAGACTTCACCCCTCTATCTAAGTTCTCTAGCACCTTGCAAAGATCCTAATTAAGCAACTAAGGTGCTAAGCTTACCAAGAGCTCACCTAAACAATTCTAGAGCAAGGTCACACAAACCTATGCACTAGTACTTTGCCAATCGAGGGAGCTCCTACACAACTACTGAAGCAAAAGCACAAAGCTCCTAAGCTCACTAGCAATGCTCAATAATAAGGCAACTAATGCCAAATTAGAGAGCGCAAAACACTTAGCTACACAAACTAAGCAATGTGACTAACAAGGTTACACAAACCAAATTAGTCACGCAAAGGGGAAGCTTCTAGCTACACAAGCAAGAAGACGACTAGCAAGCTACACAAGCAAACTAGTTACGAGAGCAACTACACAAGCACGATATATATATGAAAGTAAATACAAGCTTGTGTTGCACGAAGGCAAACCACCGAGAAGAGTAGACGATGTTGAAACGGTGATTTTCTCCCGAGGTTCACTTGGTCGCCACCAAGCTACGTCCCCGTTGTGTCGACCAACACTTCGTGGTTCGGCGGCTAATCGGTCACACACCGAGCCTCTCAAAAGGCACCGCAAGAACCCACCATAAAGTGTGGTAGCTCAATGACACGCTCAACTAGAGTTGCTCTTCGCGATCCCCGTGGGGTGAGCACAATCCCCCTCACAAAGCTTCTCCGGAGCCTCGCACAATCTTCTTGCGAGCTTCGACGGAGCCACAAGCCACCAAGCCGTCTAGGAGGTGGCAACCTCCAAGAGTAACAAGCACCACCGCCTTGCAACACGAACACCTAGTGCCACTCGATGTAATCTCACAATGCAATCGCACTAGAATCGCTTTCTCACTCGATCCGATGAACACTATCAAGCATGAGTGAGTTAGAGGGCTTCCAAGCACTACCACATAAGCCACTAAGGCCAAAGTGTGCTCAGCTGCCGGCCATGGCCGGCCACAACATCTATTTATAACCCCACGGTCAAATAGAGCCGTTACCCCTTCACTGGGCAGAAACTCGGGATGACCAGACGCGCCGGTCGAAACTGACCGGACGCGCTTCACCGCGTCCGGTCACCCTGCGCCGTCCACGTGTCCCTCGAATTCAAACGCGACCGTTAGATCCTCCAACGGTCACTGCGCGCCAACGGTCAAACGCGATGACCGGACGCGCCGGTCGCACAGTACCGCGCGCGCGATGACATGACCGGACGCGCTCCTCGCAACGACCGAACGCGCCGATGCGCACAGCACCCGCGCCCACGAAGCAACGACCGGACGCGCTGCAGAGAACGACCGGACGCGACAGTGCCAGCGTCCGATCGGAGTCCAGTAAGCTCCCTTGACGACCGGACGCGTCCGATCGTGTGTGACCGGACGCGCCCCGCGTCCGATCAGCTTCACGCCACGCGCTACACTACTGGGCGCCTGACCGGACGCGCCGGTTGCAAACCCTAGCCCGCGCGCCTGACTGCTACGCTGTACTGACCGGACGCGTCCGGTCATACCGTGACCACGTCCGGTGCAGCGTCCGGTCACCACTGTGACCTCCGTTCGCCTCCGTTTCTTTTCCGACTTCCGGCGCAATAGAAAATAGGCGTTTCACTTCTCCAAAAAGCGCCGAATCCCGCCTCGCACGCTCGGCGGGAGGGAGAGAGAAACCCAAACCCCTCTCTACTGCATAAACTCCACCGCCTTCATAAATGTGCCAACACCAACAAGTGATCACCACCTTGTGTACGTGTGTTAGCATTTTCACAATCATTTTACCGAAGGTGTTAACCACTCAACTTGCCACGCCACTCGATCCTAGCAACGATGCATAGTTAGATCACTCGAGTGGCACTAGATGACCGATATGCAAACAAGTTTGCCCCTCTTAATAGTACGGCCATCTATCCTAAACCCTGGTCATCAACTTCTCTACACACCTATGACCGGTGAAATGGAAATGCCCTAGGTTATACCTTTGCCTTGCGCATTCCACTCCATCTCCTCCGACGTTGATGCAACACATGCACCAACCATATCACAAATGATATGATCCACTTCATATCATCATGTGACCTTAGTCCATCGATCTTGACCTCACTTGCTCTTCACCGTTGCATCGGTCCATCGGCGCCAAGTCATGCTCAAGCTTCACCGTCACACGCGGTCCCTCACTCCAAAGCCTCTGACTTGCCCTTCACACATGCAACCGGTCCGTCGAGCCAAGCCTCATCTTGATCTTTGCCACCTTGGTCACATGACTCCATGTCATGTCTCATATGCAATGAGCTCCTTCATGACACCATCACATGTGGACTAATCTCCTGTGTATCTCACATAACCACATATTAGTCCACCTAAGTTGTCACTCAATTACCAAAACCAAACAAGGACCTTTCACCCTGCTCAAAAATCCTTGTTGGACCTTATTGCTCTTTCTCCTACTGGTGAGCTAGTGAAACGCTAATCGCTATCTACCCTGGCTTTGGAACCTTTTCCTCGCAGATCATGTCATTGCTTTATCAACTCAATCCCTAGTCAGTGCAATGGCTCTGTCCCTCGAATCTTGTTTATTTTGCCTCCAACCCCTTTCAAGTCCCTAGATGTTTATCAGTCTTGATCTCATGCTGTTGCTCGATAAGACCAAATCTCATGTTAATCTTTATCTGGTAATCACTTTGGTGGACATGAGGCGTTTGTGGAAATTAAGCAAGAGTCTCCTGCTTAGTTGCCTTCAGCAATTAGGCTATGTTCTTTTGCGTGGTGTTTTGATCTTCTGATCGCCTCCTTGTTGATTCCTAACCTTGTGACTATCCTTGTTTGCTATCCCTCTTTTGCACAATGCTTGTTCTTACAATCTAATTGGTGCCACTACAAATTTCACTTGGGTTGTATGATCAGTAATGGTGCCATGATTAGCGATCTACGGTGCCACGATGAAACCTAGGGCCTCCTTGTGGGCGGCCGACGCATGGTTGTGTTGCTGGGTGCGCGCTGGTATCGAGGTTTCTAGTCATGATCCATTGCCGAACTGTACCGATGTGTTATTTTCACGTGAGCTCTTCCTTGGTTATCTCTCCATATCTTATCGAAGATCCCTATATCAGACCGAAAGTAGTAGAGCTTCCTGTTGAAGTCACAAAAAGGATAACCTTTGAAGAACTGGTCATCGACATAAACATTAACTGACTACAAGAGGTGGTAGACAAGTGACTCCACTTGGTTGTCCCAGTATTGACGTTCGTCACCTAGTGAACAACTTATGTCATCACTATTGGATCAGAAAGGCACACAACAATTAATGTTGGACAAGTTGTTAGTCAGATAAGAATCGAACGTCACATTATGATTATGACCTGGCTATCCAAGTCTTGATTATTATGTGCATGCTGATCGCACAGTCGAGATCAACATCTCTAGTGTGACTCCTTATCTGCAGACTTCAATGGCGACCGTCTGTTTGTGCCTCGATTGCAACTATTGTTGGCAAGAGTGCATATTTAGAACTTTTAGTGTTGAGATACAACTGATTAGTTACTAGTTGGAAGCTTAACCTCCAACTAGGTGACAACTTTTTGCTAATTATGAAGGCTATGTCTCACAGAGCAATGTTAAACAATGAAACAGCAAGCCGTTAGTAATGCAACTACTGCCTTGTTTTCCAAAACCTATGCTATCAAGTCAATTCTATCTTGGACAATCACACAGATAATACAAGACGTTGTATCGGCTATGTAGGAGCTAGCGAAAGCACGTCCCTAGTTTCAGTCAGCATCTTTGTGCCCCTAGGTACCACAAATGGATTTGTTCAAGGTTCTATTGGACGTAGTGCCAGAGAATATTCAGAAATGGTTCCTTGTCTTTATAGGGATGCCCTCCATGTGGAGTAATGCTTTGCGCCCTGTGAAAATAGCCCACAAATCCAATGCTTGTGCATAGTTAAGTTGGTGTCTAGAACTATGGCTGAAGTGTTACCAGAGGAGCATGTGAGGAAAAACTCTAGCCTCCATCCTCAGCTAGGGAAAGGCTGCTGCTGTTATGAGAAAGGTTAAAGAGTGCAAAACACACACCTCAACGTGTGAAGCAAAGAAAAGGGAGAACACGAAATCTGTCCAGATTTTGTGGCACTAAAATTGGTTATCTTCAAGTCGGCAATTAGTGACTCAAACGAAGTTGGATTGATCCCAAACTTGGTGATCTCATTCCTTGCTTATGACCCTTCAATGTCTTAAGTTTGTTTGAGTATTGGTTGAGTAAAACATCGGATTTGAGAGATATCTTGTCGGCTCGGTTTGCTACCATTTCAGAACAGAGCAGTTTTGGTAGATGAATTGTTTGGATAGTCAAACGGTGTCCGGTTGAGTTGAATTTTGGTGAGTAGTTAGAAGACCCATGGATCTATATTCCTACCAAAATTCATGCACAATGGAGCACTAGTTTGTGAGATATGAATAGAAAACAAAAGGGTACATAATCTGTAATTTCGCTGTGACTGCGATCATCCTTTCCATTAGATGGTTGTGTTTGTAATTAATGCCAAGAAATTACAACTTGTAGGTGTATTGCTATTAGACAACCCTCCATACCATTGAGGAGACTAATTGCACCCCTATGTGCCTTGCTTTTGCCCTCTTAGATCAGCAATGCGTGAGCAGTCCAGGTGTTCTAGAAGTCAAATTGTGCCCTTGCAATTCGAAAGTAATTGGAAAGGTGTCAAACCATAGATTTTTGGATTATGGTTTTTGAGATATTGATTGGCCTAAGAATGGAAGCCTCAACGGCAAATATAATTTAAGAAAGCTGGTTTTGCTACGATGCAAGTAAACCCAACTTGCTGTGCAACTGCACCACGAAGGCAAATTGTACTTAACCTGCTTAGTAGTGAACTAGTCCCTAGTTTTGTGATTACTTGCAACTTATGTTGTCCTCCAAGCCTTGCTAACATCCTTCTGCATCAATGGTTCTCCAATGCTGACATGCCTAAGGTGTCTTCCATGTGTTTTACCCAAGGGGTTGCCACAGATACAACTCAGATAACTGTTGCCGTTTGGATACGAGAATTCCCTTAAATAATGGTCGTCGAAAACGCTGAGTCAACAGAGTCAGCTATCACATTCACCGCTCACTCAACTGACTTAGGTAATATAGTATTGTTATCAGAGAAAGAGCACTGCACACATGGAACATTATGTAGCTTTCCATCAGTTGACATATGAGTGAGTGCACCGCTACAACCAGCTTGGATATTGGTTAACTAGCTTCTCATGCCCTCAAAGGATGTTTACCCTATCTATGATCACATCCTTTACAAGAAGTTGTGCTCAAGCCACTTTAGTAGAGAACTGCTTTTCAGACCTTAGGAGCCAATATAACACCGTTGCAAGGAATATCCGTCAACCAACTGCAATCTAGTGCAAAGTCCATAAGTTCTGTGCTATATCCACTAGGGAAGTAGAGGCTACAAGTATTTAGTCTATGCTTGTATCACTCTTCGTACATCGAGGACGAAGTACGTAGGACAGTGCTATCTTGGATTCCTTTTAATGTAACAATGCTTTATGGACGCCAACGAAGGAAATTCTTCAGCCAACAACTTACGACGAAGGGCAAGTATCAGAAAGTGTCGTGACCAAATTAGCCTCTCTAATACTCTGAAGTTAAGTAGCCTAATGCTATCACTGATGTTGGAAACTGGATGACAAGTTTCTCTTCCCTTAAAAAGTCTTTCGCACCGAATCTCAGGATGCGATCCCTTTAAGGGGGGAAGGTTGTAACACCCCCGGTGTTTATCACCAGTTAAGCGATGGGTTTGAGCTCAAACATGACGTGTCAAGTGGTAATCAAGGTGTCAAGATCAAATCTACATGATGGAGCTCCAACTTAAACTTGGGCCACGCACAATTGCTTACATATGGACCCTTGTTAAGATTATGCAAGAGTAATGCTAAACATGCTTCTTTCATGTACATTACATCCACATGCATCCATCTAGACTCGTGGAAAAGTTTCATGAAGTTTGGAATCAAAAAGTCACATGAAATGATAAGTCATATCTTTGCATGAATTGCTTTATCAAGTGGATGGAAACCTATGAAGTCAACCAAACCTTGGTACCTTGCTCAAACAACTCTACTTGCACTCATGAACAAATGTTATGAAGGGTTCATGTTGAGCAGGTGGCCATAAAATGCACCAATGGATCAAAAAGGATAATATAAGCTTCATCGTGATCCTATTTTGGTCAAAGTAGAACAGTAGGTTCTATACCAGTTTTGAGGTTGGACTTTAAATGAAAGTTGTAGTACATATCATGTAGAACAAACTTGGTTTTGGACTAAGAGCTAGATCAGCTTGGAAATAAGTCAAATCTAGGTCACAAGATTGAATTTGTTGTGGTTTTCAACACTTAGAATTATTCTAAGTCAGTTTCGCTAAGCAACGATGTTGACATTCCGCGTTCTCCAAAATTCGTTAAGCAACTTGAGTTGGTCCGAAAATAAAAGTTGAAGGTTATATTATGGAGAAGAGCATATAAAAAGTTGGGCAAAGTTTGACTCCGTTTTGGTCCTCAATTTTGTGTTTTCTTAACCGCTATCAAGGCACTGACACTGTCATTTTGTGGCTTAATTACCTGCTGATGAAGAGCTCTAACGACCATATAGCCTTAATCAAGTTTGTAGAGTATCCTGAGTAGAGCAACTTTGCTAATGGCACCTAGGTCCGAATGTGCACGAAATATGCTGAAAACAGACTCGAAGTTGGGCTCCATCGCGCGCGCCACGTGTTCGACGAAATGGCGTCGTGGCAGCCATGCACCAGAACGCGTCCTCCATGGCCGACGCGCGTTCAAGCGCTGTGCCACGCGCTGCCGAGCGCCCCTGCCCCTCAAACCAAGCGCCCGAGCTGCTCTATCACCCACTCACCTCTCCACTCTCCCTTCCTCGCTCTCTGGCGTCGAGCGCGCACTCTAGTCGTGGCCGCCATTGATGCCGCCGCGAGCTCGAGCTGGCCGCCATGGTTCTTCCACCTCCGAGCGCCTGGCAGCCCTGCATCCACCGTCACCGGCTCCGGCGTCCTCTCCTAGTCCTCGCGCGCCCCCCCTCGGCTTTCCTTCGCCGCTGTAGAGCATGGCCACGCGACAGCCATGGCCGCCGTGCGCTTGTTCACGTGGCCAGCGAGCCTCAGGCCACTGTGGGGCAAGCCGTTGGCACCTATGGGTGTGCGCAGGTCCCTCGACGCTTCCCCGCCACTCGCCGCCGCCGGCGAGCCTTCTCCGGCTGCCACCGGCCGAATCCCCGATGACCTCCCTGCTGTGATTCACGTCAGGGACCACGTGCTTGAATTCGACAAAGTGAAGGGGCCTAACTGCGAAGTCAGTGACTCATTTGAATAGTGCCGTAAGGACTGGTTTGTAATTATTTTGCAGGAAATTTGGAAATTCATAGTAAATCGTATCAAATTCGTAAAATAGTAAATATGGACTTTTTGGAATCTTTGTGAAATTCTCTATGTACTAGATCAATAATATTACATGTTTTAGTTTAATGGTTTAGCTGTAAAAATAGATTTAGGCAGTTAGGTTCTTAATGCTAGTCATGTCTTGTTCTTTTTATAACTGCAGTTATTTTACTCAATTAAATGTGAAATTTTTATGGAGTGTTACTGATGTGATTAGTCATGTCTGGTAAAAATTTCAGTATTTTAGGATTGATAGCTTAAGATCTACAAAAATAACAAATTACCTGTATTGCCTTACCACTATTCTGAATAGGTCTGCAAGATTAAATTAATTGGCTTAGTTGGGTTATGAATCATGACTTGATGATAATACATGAGTTGTAGTACTTTTATTAAGCTTTTCAAAAAGATAAATATCATGATTTTTGGTTAAGCAGATCTTGAGTTATACTTGCTTAAATATCTGTGGCTGTTTCTGCCCAAACTCTGATAGGGTTACCATGTTGGTATTGTGGAGCCTCCTTAATAGTAGAATTAGCTTTAGGTGTTTACAACAAAGTTGTTTAGATGTTGATAAGCTTTCTAAAAAGTCTAGAACCACATTTATTGGACATGTATAACTCCAATTATAGCTGTTTAAAATGGCATGTCAGTTTCTGTCTATGTTTTGGACAGAGATGCAATTATTGGATTAATTGACCCTTCTAACTATAGAATCATCTTAATATGAGAATAAGAAAGTTGTAGGTAACTTCCTAGGCTTTTCAAAAAGTTATGGTTCATGTTTGTTGGAGGTCTAGAACTCCAGTTGTGCTTCTCTGAAGTTCTTATCAGTTTTCTGTACCACTGTTGTTGGGTTGCAATTGCAGTTTTGCTTGTGCAATTATATTCATGGTGTAAATGATGTTTGCTATGGTTGTAGTGAATACAAAAGTTATAGAAAATTTCATGATCTTGCTTGTGTTCAAATTGTAAGGTCATAGGCCAGATAGTGTAGGAATTACATGACTTTTAAGTCTTCTGTCAGGTTTTGATTGTATTCTGAGCAGATCTGAAAGATGCTTGTGTTTGATCTAGTTAGGATTTGAATGAGATTTTGGTGATAATAACAAAGTTGTAGATAATTCATATATCTAGCTTCTGTTAAAATGTGGTGGTATTTGGTTTTGTGGTTTGTGAGTTGCCTGTTTAAAGTTAGGTTTCAGAAATGGCTGCTCTCTGTCAATTGTGGATCAGTTTCTGTAAATGTATAATTTCGACCTACTTAACTTGTGAATCATGCTATGATGGTTATAGATGAAATGTAGATAATTTCATAATATTTCCAGAATGTCTTCTTGCAAGTCATTTGGATTTGTGTAACTCCAGTTATAGCTAAATCATGTAGCTGCTGTTTGCATGTCCAGAAATTGACAGATTCCAATTATAGTTGTTTGCTTGTATATTGCTAAGTGTGGCTCATACCTTTGATGATGGTTGAGTTAGATTACCTGAGATCTTGGGAAATTTGTGTCATGCTTGGTGTTGTCATCTTCTTTGCTATCGTGGGATGATAAATTGTGCGATATTTAAAGTAGGCAATGCGAAGTGCTTGTGCATGATTAATGTAACCTTATGCTTGTCTTACTTACTGCATGCGATGCATTGTCTATTGCACTTCCATGTATTCATACACTTGCATATTGCATTTCATCTAGGTACGCTAGATGCACCACGTGAAGAATGCGATGTTGGAGCCAAACCCGAAGACATCGTTTGATGGATCTATCCCGAAGATGGAAGGACTAAGCAAGTGCTAGGACCTAAGATGTCACCAGGATGGTGCAACCTAACTGAACTGACTTGTGTCGGATCCCAGGCAAGCCCCGGAGCATATTAAGCCTCCTAATTTCCGAAATGCAGTTAAAGTATTATTGTTACATATATATATTGTTGCATTAAGTTTAGGTGTTGGATGCAAACACTTGCTGCATTGGTTATCCAATCCTTGTCCAGATATTGATACCCTGAATCCTATGTAGCTCAGGCTCGTGTAGTGCTTAGCCCTGCTTTAACACGGTAGAAGTCTGGTGATTTCCTGTCACCTGCGAGATATAGGAAGATACATATGGCACGGTTGGCTATATTTGCTATCGTGGAAAAGAACCAGTCTTAAATTGAAATGAAGACCGGGCGGAGGCTTGCCGGTTTACAGTGACTCCGTCTGTGTCGATTAAGGACTGAATCTTGGAGCCTTTCCTGTTCATGTTGAACGCATGCCTCTCTCTTAGATGGCCGTGTCCGAAGACCGACCGCGAAGCCGAGTAGCTCAACTCAGGCCGGGAGTTAATAAGTATAAAGTGCGCCTCAGAAGGGAGCCGTAGGCGTGAGTCCAAGGGTAGGTGATTTAAAAGTCCTGATCGTCCTGGCAGAAGGGTAATCCCTGAGAGTGCTGGCGCTGATCGAACCCGCAAATTTGGTTCCTGAGTTGTCCCAAAGGTGACCCACGGCTACCCTTGCAAAGTATGCCAGGGTGAGAGTTAGGAATACCCCCTCAGCTGAGTTGTAATTCGATTCGAGTCGCCGTCTCTCCCGGTTAGTGAGAACTTGACGGGCTTATCTCCAAAGTAGATACACTAAATAACATAATGGTTCAGAAATGATGATATGATGATGATAGCCTTATTATACCTGCTATGGTTAATATTGTTTGCTCCTAATAAGTGAGTGCTCTAGTACAGGTGCTAATCTAGTGGACAGGTAAATGATGATAAGCTTGATGCTAAGTTTATATTGGTCACTATATTCATAAGCTCTTTTTATGCAACTGTGTCAAGCTAGCCCACCTCATAAGCCTTGCATGACCCTTGGTGTCTTTTATTTCTGGTTTTGACGGATAAATCTAGCTGAGTACCTTCTCGTACTCAGGGTTTATCCCACCATGTTGTAGGTGGAGTTCTCGGCCTGTGAAGATGGTGGCTAACCGCCGATGGGCTCGGTGATTCTATAGTTACTTCTCATCTATATGCTTTTGTCGGATGATGTCACTTATGCTAGCAATGTATTTGGAACATATATTAATGTAATCTTTTGAAAGCTATGTTGTTTTCACTAATCGATTTTGAAACCCAAACTTGTACTTTTAATTGTGAACCTAGTTGTAATATTATTTCCGCTACAACCCTGTGTATGTGATGTGTATTTGCTTAATCACGCGATCTTGGTTGTGATGTTGATTTACCGAGGTCTTTCGGGACACTCGGTGGACTACCGTGTTTATATGAGTGAAGGTATGGGTGTGTCAACGTGTTAGCGGGGACAGCCGTACTTGATCTTGTATAAATTGGGCGGTTCTGTTACATTTGTGGCAATCGACAAATTTACAAAGTGGATTGAATACAAACCCTTAGTTAAATACAGTGCAGAAAAAGCAATAGAATTCATACAAGACATCATGCACAGGTTTGGCATGCCCAACAGAATAATCATGGATCTTGGTTCACCATTTACAGCAAGAGAATTTCAATACTGGGCAAAAGATTGTGGGATAGAAATCGACTTTACATCAGTAGCACACCCACAGGCCAATGGACAAGTCGAAAGAGCAAATAGACTCATATTACAAGGCTTAAAACCAAGATTATATGAAGATTTGAAAGATTATGGTGAAAAATGGATCGATGAACTACCAAAAGTAGTATGGGGTTTAAGAACTCAGATCAGCAGAGCCACCGGTTACTCACCTTTCTTTCTGGTCTACGGATCAGAAGCAGTACTACCAGCCGACTTGATATGGCTATCTCCAAGAATAGAACAATACGAAGAAGGCGAAGCCGAAGAAATAAGGCGGTTAGAAATTGATTCAATAGAAGAAATAAGAGATAGTGCAATAATCCAAAATGCAAGATATCAGCAAGGACTACGAAGACATTATGACAAAAGTACTCAGCCCCGATCACTAAAGCCAGGGGACTTAGTATTACGACTAATCCAAAAGAAAGATGGACGACACAAACTACTCAGTCCATGGGAAGGACCCTTCATCGTGAAAAACGCAACAGGACCCGGCACATACGAGTTGATGACTCCAGATGAAATATCTGTGAAGAATACTTGGCATATCAGCCAACTCAAAAGATTCTACAATTAGTACAACATATTGTACTCAAGCTTCAAGAGAAATAAAGCAAAAATTCTTCAAGAAGAATGACTTCAGATATAAGCCCTGTCGAACCGACAAACCAACCCGTAATCAGGTTGAGGATAAAAGGGGCATCCCTGTTAACAGCCAACCCGGAAATGGTTGCGCTACACGGGCAATTTTATCACTCAACCATATGGAGATGGTTTGACTGACGGCCAACGGCCAAATAGCTTCTTGGGTAAGGAGACCCAAGCTAGCATTTGTCACTCTACCATAAAAAGAGATGGTACGACTGATAGCCCTGTCCAACGGACAGAACCAACCCGTAATCAGGTTGGGGAAAAAGGGGCAGCCCTGCAGACAGCTCAACCCGGAAATGGTTGTTGCTATACGGGCGCAATCGCTTACCCCAAGAGCTGGTATGATTGCTTACTTACCCTGCAAACAGCCAACTCGGAAACAGTTGTGCTATACAGGTCCGATTGCTTACCCCAAGAGCTGGTACGATCGTTTACTACGCCCAACAAGCGGCACAATCTACAAAAACAACCCGATCGCCTACCCCAAGAGCGGTACGATCGACTACCTCGCCCAACAAGCAGGCATCTACAAATATACAACTTGGTCGCCTACCCCAAGAGCGGTACGATCAACAACTTTGCCCAACAAGCGGCACAATCAATAAAGAAAACTCGGTCGCCTACCCCAAGAGCGGTATAATCGACTACTTCACCCCAAGAGCGGTACAATCACTCCAACAACTTGGTCGCCTACCCCAAGAGCGGTACAATCGACTACTTCACCCCAAGAGCGGCACAATCACTCCAACAACTTGGTCACCTACCCCAAGAGCGGTACGATCGACAAACTTCGCCCAACAAGTAGCATGATCAAAGTCAACTTGGCTACATATTCCAAGAACAGCATGAACAACTGCCTTGGCCCAAGAGCAGCCAAAATAATTGTACAATCTGGCAAGAATGGCCGACAAACTCGCCCCAAAAGCGGCAGGAAACAACCCTACAAGGATGGCTATATACTCAAGAAAGCAGCATGATCAAATCCCACGCCCAAAAGAGTGGCAAAAAACAACTCTACAAACCGGATATCAACATGCAGTCGATTATTGTTATCTGAAGAGTGACAAAACCAGTCACACAAAGTGGAAGGACTACTCAGAAATTACACAAATGCAGTAAAAGAAAGACAGGTCAAAGCCTGCTCATAGCAGTCAAAGACAGATTCAAAAGCAGGGCAAAGCCTGATCATATTCATAGAAACAAGTATATATTACAAGAAACCACAAGTTCATTACACAAAATTTCTAAGGAGCTGGAGGCACAGCAGGAAGCATATTCATCTATTCCAAGATTTGGTCTGATAGACCACTAAGCTCTACTTTGGCCTCCTCCCACTGTCTTGAAAACTCAGCTGTTACAGAAGCTTCAGTAATCCGCTCAAGAGGGGCATCAGGAGCAACAACCCGGACATATGAAACCACATTGTTGATGCATCGGTGAAAGCCACCCCTTACAAAATCATAAAACCGGGAAGAAAGCACCGGTATTATGCCTCTAAGGCCCAGATCTCTGTCTTCTCGCCGATAGACTGAAGCAATGATTGGAGCGACTGTAGCATAAAGAGCCCGGAATTGCTCATGGGTAGCCTTCAACTTCGCTTGCAGATCTCGAATGGATTTTATGGCCTGAACAAGATATCGGTCAGCGCCAGATCGTATCAATTTTGCCTGAGCAAGAATGTCTTGGGTTTCTTTCAACTTTGAATCAGTAAGGGTACTTACAGACAGGGCCTGATTTTGGGAAGTACGGAGGGTGTTAGTCATCGCCTCCCTATCCTTCAACCAGGTTTCTTTTTCACGAGCAAGAACTAAAAGGAAGCAAATCAACAACTCAAAAAAAGAGCAAAACCAAGGGAAAAAGCAGTCGATCAACAAAAAGATCAACTTACCAGCCAGTTTCTCCTTCAAGTCAGAATTCTCAGCCTGAGCGGAGTCACGCGCCTTCTCATCCTCAAGCACCTTGGCATTAAGGGCGGCCTCCGTTAGAGCACGCTGCTCCTTCTCATAAGTCAGGACAACTTGAGCCTGAGCCAGGTCATCTTCCTTTCTTTTCAAATTAGCCTCAGCAATGGCAGTAAATTGCACCTCATGAGGACCGAACAAGACATCCTGATCTTGAAGTAAAGACTGCAAAACAAAAATATGTGAGACAGAAGTAGAAGAAACCAATATCGAAAGTCAAAAAAGAACTCGGATACCTTGAGCTCGGTGCCATAAGCACCAGAAAAGGTTTCCCAAGAAGAAACCAACTTGGCCAACCGTTCAACTCGGCCAAGCTAAGCCATTTCCTCTCCTGAACGAGTTAGCAGAAGAGTATTCGGCCCAGATGTTGACAGCCGACCAGCATCAACAGTAGAAGCAGGGGGAGGGTAGTTATCAGAACCTTCACCCACTACCTCATCAACTCGAGAAGCAGCCTCGAGGGAGTACAACAGAGATGACCCAAGTGGCAGACGAGCAGCAGCAAAAATGCCCGAGGGACTATCCACAACCCGGTGCTCCTCCTAAGAGGACACCAGGGCCCCAACATTCTGTTCCTCAACATGTGGCTCAAGAGGAGCAACATGAGGAGGAGAAGCTACAAAATGCAGAATTATAAGTCTACAAGGATATAGAATACATAAATTATACAAGAGACAGAAAGGCAAGGCAGAACAAGAGCTCACCAATAGCAGATTCTGGTAAAGCTTTTTTAGCCCCAAGGGCTAGAGAAGACGAGGCATCCTCAAAAGGCCTACAATGAAAAAGAACTCGGGTCTATCAAAAACAGAATAAGATATCAAAATCAGAACAACCAGGAGAAAAACTTACTTGATGACCTTCTTAAAATCACCAGCCACCTCTGAGAAAATGAAGTCGGGAAGTGGCACGGAAAACAAATCATCCTCAACCACCTCAAAGGAGGGGATTAGGATGGCCTCCGGGACAGAAGCAGAAGCAATTGTTACATTTGGGACACAAGGAGCCCGTGCATGACTATAGAAAAAAGAACTCAGTCAGAGCAAATCTTACAAAATACAAGGGCACTCGAGAAGTAAAAACTTACGAACGAAGATTAAGGGGGACTTCATCCTCAGTCACCTCCTCATTAATAGCGATAGACCGACCACCTATCAGAAGACAAGAAGAACTCGGATGAATACACAAAAGCAGGTCAAATCAAGACAAAGCTTGGAAAACAACTCAGGAAAGGCTCAGCGCAAGCTCACCTACGAGAATATTACCTGTTGGAAGGTGTTGACGAGTTGAACGTCGCCTCTTGGGCAAAGACTGCTTAGAAGCAGCCTCAGTCCGCCGCTTCCTAGATAACAGGATATATCGAGCAGTCCGAGGATCAGGAACATACTCAACATAGGAGTGTTGACCTTCAAATAAGCCAATAGATAACCTGGCAGAAGAACCCGGCCTTGAAACAACGGTTTCAACCACGTTGCCAGCAGCAGCGACAACATCATCTTCATCTTCTTCAGCCACCTCCTCGGCCACATCATCAGCAGCAGCAGTAGGGACAATGAGCTTAAAAGCTTGGCCATAGTCCTGCATAAAAGAGACAAAATCAGTATAAGATCAAAAAGACCCAATACAAAAGAACTCGGGAAGGCATACGCATACCTTAGGAGGAGGATGAGCAGCATCATACTCGTCCACATGGGCGGGCATCACCGAGACACCACTAAGAATCCGCCCCAACCGTTCAAGGATGATTTCTTCAGACAACTCGGCGTCTAGAATAAGCCAAGAAGGATCTGGGGAACCAGTGTACTCAAAACCAAAGTGCACCCTCTGCATGAGAGGTTGCACCCGGCGACGCAGAAAACTGGCAACTATGCCATTGCCAGTCAAACTAGCCTACTTCAGTAGGCTAATTCGAGTAAGCAAAGGCTTAAGTGCCATGATCTCAACCAAAGAAAGTTTATCCTTCCAAATAGGAAGAGAAGTTGGAGTGAGAGAGAGATCGGAAGAAAAAGAAGGGACCGGTTTCGGGACATAGAACCACTTCTCGGCCCAATCTCTTACAGAATCAGAAAGAGTAAGAGAAGGGAAAGTTTCTTTACGTCCCTGACAAGATTGAAGGAGACAACAGCCAAAGAAAGGAGGATTTTTAGAATCAGATAGCCGCATACGAAAGAAATAACAAAAAAGGAGAAGAGGAGGCGGGATTCCAATAAAAGTTTTGCAAAGATGTGCGAAGGCGGAAAGGAGAAGAACCCTGTTTGAGGTAAGATGATGAAGCTGAATCTGATAATATCCAAGAAATTCTAATAAGAAATCGGACAGGGGAAAATAGAGCCCAGCTCGCACAAAAGGAATGAACAAAACAGATTGATCGGGAGAAGGGGATGGAATCACATGCTCACTAGGCAGCAAGTAATTGGAAAGAAACTTCTCCTGAATGAGCCCATGTGCAACAAGCAGATCCAGCTCCACCTCCTACGTCGACGGCTTTGGGAACTGCCTTTGCATCCGTCTCATGGCCATGAACTCAGGATTGTCAATTTGCTTAAGAGTTTTCTCCTCGTCAACAAACTCACCCTTGCCCTTGTTCTTCTTCACCATCAATCGAAAGCAAGGGCCAGATGCAGTAGCAGCAGCAGCAAGAGATTTGAGGTGTCGGATGCAATGCTAGGGTTTTCTCAGCAACGAGGATTGAGGAATTTTTCACCGCAAATGCAAGTGGAGCAATAGTAACAGGGCAATCATTTTTATAAAGGAAAAAATACACAGCCCACGCGGCCCAAGTGAAAACGGTCACCAAAAATTACTGTTCCGCAATCAATGACATGCACAACGAAAAAAGAAAGCAACGGTCCGTTCAGATCTCAACGGTTAGATGCCAAAACCGTTCACAAGGAAGCAACGCAGAAAAAGGATACAACAAGTTGGCAACAATACTACACTACAGCCAAAGCATGCAGATACAAAGAAGAACTCGGATACAGTAATAGACAACTCAGCCTCCAGCAGAAACCATCTTATTCATTATTTCTTTCAATCGAAGAACATTGAGATTACAATGGAGTACAAGATTTGATAAATTCAACAAAGAAAGCAAAGGAGATCATTCTAGAGTGGCAGCAAAGAACCCAGTGGAATTCGAGGTTGCAACCCTCCGCACCAAGATTCGATATAACTAGCAGAATAAACACAACCTAGATACATCACAACTATAGAGGATGAAGCAAATCCTAGGTTATGAACAGGGAGACAACCACGTTCTGGACGAGCACACTGATATAGTTACCTCCAAACCAAGACCAGCAACAGTGACAACCCAAAAATTGAAAGGCGGATAGAGCAAGCATGGAAGCCACATCACAAGAACTCTTCTAACTGCCAACGCGAAAGTTATCAAGTATACAAAAGCCCGGGGGCTGTTCAACCTCACACACCAGCATATCTACGAATGAGGAAAGAATTGAAGAAATAATTTCCTACTCAAGGCAGAACCACAACCAACAAAGAAGGTATTTATAGCAAGCCAGAGGCAAGCAAAGCTAAAGATGACAAGAAAGAAAAAGGAAAAGAACAAAAAGCAAAGCAACAAAGGCGAATAGTGCTCAAAAGCAAGATCACTAAAAAAAGGTATACAGAACCCAACCGTGACCAGCAAATGACAAAGACCAAAGGAGTACAAATCAAGAACCTTCTACCGGCTTCTTCTCAACAGAGAAGAACCCAGAGAAGGCTCAGGGGCTGCAAGTACCCACCACAGAAAAGCACATTTTTAATTTTTTGACCCTCCAGCTTTTTTGTACCAAAAAACAAGAGGCTCGGGGGCTACACTCAATGAGTGCAATTTTTTGCAAAATTGCACTCGCTGCACTCACTGAGTGCACTTTTTTTAGCAAAAGTGCACGTCAGTCAGAAGAAGAATCAAAGAAGACCATCTCAAGATTTCACTTCAAGAAGAACCCAGATCAAGTCTACAATAACTCAGCCCTTGAAGCTCAATCATGAAATGCTCAGGGGCTTGTCGATGGGGAACCCTATAGGCCCCCCATAGACCATTATATAGGGAAGTGGGCCTTGGTAACAAGGCCCACAGCCCAATCGTCAAGAAGAACACGGAGCAAAGCAACGTGCAAGACCAAAACTCTGATTCGGACTATACAAGGAAAGGCGCCCGAAGCATAGCTTAGGACTCTGACCTTGTATTCGAGTAGAACACAAACAACTCCTCTCAGCACCTGGACTATAAAGGGCTGGTGAGGATATCCCTTGTAAACAACTGAACACACCCAATACTCAAAGCAACATGACGCAAACAGGCTAACACCAAACTAGACGTAAGGTTATTACTCGACCAAGTCGAGGGCCCGAACCAGTATAAATTGTGAGTCTCTTTGCGTAACCGCCGAGTTCCACTATTCGTCAAAGCCCGAACAACTGTCCCGTGTACCCCCGTGGCAGGCTATCGGTGGTAAAACATCGACAACCTTCCCCTGTTCCTCTGTCGCCATGGTCGCTGGACCCGCGACTTCAATTCGCCGTGGTGGAGCCACCTCAGTCCAGTTAACCTCATCCATGGCTTCGCAGCATAGTCGGCCAACTACCCGACCCCAGCGTGTAGTGAGCCTTACTGTGCTGTGCTCCAATTTGGAGCTATCCTCTCGCTGGGTCATTAAGACCGTCATGGCGCGCGTCGACGACAAAGTCTCCATTCCAGTGCTGCTCAAGTTCAATTAGTTGCACCGCCAGCTTCGCCTCCACCCACTCATCACCCTGCACACCTTTGCCTAGTCGCTACCACCACCTAGCCACCCCTGACGCATCCTTGCCACCGTCGTGCACCGCTCGCATCGTCCGTGCGCACGCGGCCAACTCGACATGAATTGTGGTCATCAAAGTGCCACTAGATGTTCTATTTTATTGCATAGGCATTTAGATTCTGGTGAGTGCTAACGTCCTTGAAAATGTTTGTGAAAATATGCTAACATACGTGCATAAGGAGATACACTTGGTGGTTAGCACTTTTCAGCAAGGGTGGCAAAGTTTGTGAAGTGGAGGAGGTGTTTCATGATGACCGGACCCTGCAGGGTGCGTCCGGTCAACATGGCAAAGAAAGGTGTGGCCTCGGGTTTTGACCAGACCCTGGTGGAGGCAGCGACTAGGCGCGTAGGGCCTATGTCCGGTCGCGGGTGACATAAGTTGACGTGGTGCTCTAGAGTTGCCCAGAGAGGACCGGACTCAGGGTAACATCTGATCACTCATGAACGGGCACATCCAGTCACGTAAAAACCTCTTTGGTGCCTTTCTGGAGTCGACGGACTCGGCGTGGAGTCAAGTCCGGTCATCTCCTTAGTGCGTCAGGTCATGGTGTTAGTTATGCGGGCGAGCGGCGAGCGGACGCGGTCGTGGTGCGTCCGATCTCAGCGCGCTATGTCTGGTCATCACTTAAGCGTTGGTGCAGAGTTTGTTGACCATTGGAGATCGAGGGGCGTTGTTGAATCGTGGGGACACGCGGCACTCATCCATCGACCAGACGTTGGGTCGCGCACGTCCGGTCAGTACGCTGGGGGCTGCCCCTTAAGCCCAATGGCTCTATTTCATGGGGGCTTCTATTTAAGCCCCATGGCTAGCTCTTGCTCACTCTCTTGGCCATTTCTATTGACAATACACCCTAGTGAGCATAGCCAACACTCTCTAACTCACCTTGCTTGATTGGATCATCATCTAGTGAGATTTGAGAGCATCCAAGTGCATTGCTTTGAGTGATTACATCTAGAGGCACTTGGTGATTGTGTTTTGCTATGTGATTCGCTTGTTACTCTTGGTGGCTGCCGTCACCTAGATGGTTTGGTGCAGCGAGGATCATCGAGCGGAGGAAGGTGATTGTCTTTGGCTCCGATCATAATGATTGTGAGGAGTTCTTGACCTTTCCCCGGTGGAGAGTCAAAAGGTACTCTAGTGGATTGCTCGTAACTTATGGATCCCCATCTTGTGTTGGTTGTACGGCACCCGATTACGCGTTAGGCGTGTGATGCCTATTAGCGTGTGAACCTCCAAGTGGGTGAATTGCTACAACGAGGACACAGCTTGCTGGCAAGCAAGTGAACCTCGGAGATAAATCATTGTGCCATCATTGTCTCTAGGTTTCTCTTGTGATTGATTGACTATCTCTTGCCACAGCGGTATAAACATCTCTACCTCTCTTGTATTTACTTTTCTAGTGTAGCTAAGCTCTTTAGTGTAACTAGTTTTGAGAGCTAGCTTGTGTCTTGTCTAGTGGTTAGTGAGGCTCTTTAGTTAGTCTTTGAGAGCTCACTAACTTACAGAGTAGTGACTTAGCCTCTTGTGTGAATTAGAGATCATAGCAACTAGAATTGTGGATAGGAGGTTTGCATTTTTTGTAGGCTAGCGCAACACTCATTTCGCCATTTATTTGTCTAACCACTTGCCTTAAGTGTTGTTGTAGAAATTTTTAATAGGCTATTCACCCCTCTAGCCATTAGGACCTTTCACAGGTCCAGATGGTTTCCTTTCTGAGTTCTATCAGGTCTTCTGGATGATAATAAAAGATGACTTGTTAGCACTCTTTAGGGAATTCCACTGTGGGTTGTTACCTCTCCATAGCCTCAACTTTGGGACTATAATCCTTTTGCCAAAAAGTAAAGATGCGAGCAAAATTTGGCAATACAGACCGATATGTTTGCTTAATGTTAGCTTTAAAATCTTTACCAAAGTGCTTACCAACAAAGTCATAAAATTGTAGATAAAATAATTAGTCCATCCCTCTAGACGGCCTTCATTCCTGGTAGAAATATTATGGAGGGGGCAGTGATTCTCCATGAGATGCTACACGAACTCCACACTCAGAAAAATGATGGAGTGATTTTTAAGATCGATTTTGAGAAGGCCTATGACAAAGTAAATTGGAACTTTTTGCAACAGGCTCTTAGACTAAAAGGTTTTCAGCCAACTTGGTGTGAATGGATTAAGATTGTGGTTCAAGGGGGGAATGTAGGAATTAAAATAAATGATCATTTGGGACCTTACTTCCGGACCCAGAAAGGCCTCAAGCAAGGAGACCCTTTATCTCCAATCCTGTTCAACATAGTGGTAGACATGTTGACAAATATTTTAAATAGGGCCAAACAGGAGGGTCTTATTAGGGGAATAATCCCACGTCTAATAGATGATGGACTATCAATCTTGCGGTATGCTGATAATATAGTTATTTTTTTAGATCATGACATCGACTTAGCAAAGAATATGAAATTGTTACTTTGTGTCTTTGAACAACTGCCTGGTCTAAAAAATAACTATCACAAAAGTGACATCTTCTGTTTTGGGCAGGCTAGAGAGTGTGAGGAACAATACTAGCAACTCTTTGATTGCAAACTAGGACAACTCCCCTTTAAGTACTTAGGCATTCCAATGCATGTTAGAAGATTATCGAATAAAGACTAGAAAGTGATAGAAGATAGAATCGAGAAAAAATTAAGCAGCTGGAAGGGTAAATTGTTGTCAGCTAGGGGTCGTTTAGTCTTGATAAATTCTATTTTATCTAGTCTAGCGATGTTTATGATGTCTTTTATTGAGATCCCTAGGGGTGTTCTAAAAAAGTTGAATACTTCAGATCTAGATTTTTTTGGCTATATGATCAGAAAAAAAGAAGTATAGGTTAGTCAAATGGCCTATTCTCCGCCAGCCAAAAGACCAAGGTGGAATGGGAATTATGAATTTAGAGCTGCAAAATAGGTGTCTGCTGAGTAAATGCTTGTTTACTTATGTAATGAAGAAGGCATGTGGCCGGATTTGATTAAAACAAATACCTAAAAAATAAAATGTTGAGCCAAGTTGAAAAGAAAGCAGGGGTTTCGCATTTTTGGGCTAGCCTTATGGGTGTCAAAGATCAGTTCATAAACCTGGGTCGGTTTAGATTAAATAATGGAACTCAAATAAGGTTTTGGGAAGACAAGTGGTTGGGACACCAGGCATTTAAAACCCAATATCAAAACCTATATAATGTGGTGCGCAAAAAGAAGGCAACGGTAGCCGGGGTTCTGCAAACTGCTCCTCTTAATGTGTCCTTCAGAAGGGCTTTGGTGGGAACAAAATTAACATAATGGCATAGCCTAGTTGCTAGTATTGTGCATTTTACGCTCAATAAATATGCCAGATAGGTTTGTTTGGGGTTTACATAAAAATGGGTCCTTTTCGGTGAATTCTATGCATAAGTTCCTTGTCAGCGATAGTTTGAAAGTCACGCAGGAGATATGGCAAATGAAGATACCCCTAATAAGCAAAATCTTCATGTGGTTCATGAAAAAGGGGGGTAATTTTAATGAAGGATAATCTAGCAAGAAGAATTTGGAATGGTAGTAAAGTTTGTTGTTTTTGTAATAAAGTTGAAACCATCCAACATCTTTTCTTTGATTGTCATTATGCTCGTTTTCTCTAGCGTGTTGTTCATTGAGTGTTTGGTATTACCCCTCCAACAAGCGTATCTTACTTGTTTGGGGATGGTCAAAATTGGGCCGCCGCAAACACAATTTGCTTATTTTGACAGGAGCATCGGCCCTGTTTTGGGCAATCCAGCTCACAAGAAATGATTTCATTTTTAACAAGAGCCAAAAACAATTTTTTTGCGTGTACTATTCCGGGAGACATATTGGCTCCGATTCTGGACTCAATTACAGTGCTTGGATGAGCACAAGACTTCCATTGTGGAGGCATGCAGGCTTTTAGAGTCTAGTGCCATGTTTCTGTTTGCTTTCCATGGGTGGAGTTTCTCTTCTCGCCTTGGACATTAGGATTGGTACCCTGGTTTTATTTTAAGTGTGAGTTTATAATAATTGGTCTGATTCTTTCTCTCAGAGGAACGACGAAGCTAGAACTTTTGTTTCCATTATCTAAAAAAGAATAGAGGTGGGAACTGCATTGGGCATCCACAACCCTCTAAATCAGTGGAGTCCACATTACCTCCTTCAACTTTTGCGAAAGTCTATTTTTCACCCTGAACTCTAAAACCGGGTAAACCACCTCTCTGAACTTTTAAAACCGTTCGTTTTACCTTCCTGGCCGGTTATAAGCGGTTTTCAAAGGCGGTTTTGTCTTTTTTTATTTGTTTGGGCTGAATTTTTGAAAAATCATAATAAATCAAAGAAAAATCATAAAATGGAAAATCTAATTTTGCTGGACTCCACATGAGTACATCTACACAGTGAACATATAATATGGTATGCTTTAATATAAATTTTTTACTATAACTTTAGATCTATTCTTTTCTGTAATTAATTCATAGCTGCAGTTTTATGGTCCAATTATGGTGAATTTTTATGGTGGGCTAATTATTGTATGCTTGAACTGTACTAAAAGTTTCATACTCGTTGGATCATGTATAACTTAGTTATAGAGTTTAGGGAGAAAAAACAGACTTTCACAAAAGTTGAGAGAGGTAATATGGGCTTTTTTCTTGTAAAAGAGATTGGGTGTTGCGGATGGGCATGTGGCCTAGTGGTGAAGGATCCAATGAGGAGCCGCCCGGTGGGGGTTCAATCCCCCATCCCGTACCTACCTTTCGTGAAGGCTGCAATGTTGCACCAAATGGTGCTTTCAAAAGGATCTGTCTAGCCATGAACTGGTTGTTTTAGCTCCTCCCTTCAGCTGAATTTTTTCGTGCACTTACACCATCTTCTATCTATATTTACACCGCCTTATTGCTATATTTACAATGATTTATTCAGTGTAATTTATTGAAGAAAGTGATGTAATTTGGGGATAACACAAGATCTTAGACAAAAATATGCCAAATTTTCAAAAAAAAATATTACAAAATTTTTTCTATGGATTCCAGATACCAGAGAAATATATATATAATTGTTCACAAATATCATCAAACTGTTCATAAACTTAAAAATTTAGAAATGGAGTAACAGAAACAAAAAAATAGGTACGTCAAGCCCCATTGCCCATGCAGTGTAAGTACGTCTAAAGACGACGATGAGGCACGCACACTAGGGCGCACCAGTGGGACGAGCGTTACGTATCGTACATACGGCATGCCGGCTTCCTTGAGCTTGTCCGTGTTGTCAACCACGGTCTTCCGCCCCTTGACCCAGCACTACTTACTACAGCTATAGACATGTGCGAGTGCATTCTTTGTACGTACCTTTCTTGTAACAAATTTGAGGCAACTAACAGTCGTTCTATTCTTATAACAGGTGGAGGCCTGAGACCCACACGTTCCACCTACCTTGTGGCGAGATGACCTTGACCATGCAGGACGTGAAGGCTATTTTTGGCCTTCGGTTG
This sequence comes from Saccharum officinarum, assembly GCA_020631735.1. Taxonomy (NCBI): domain Eukaryota; kingdom Viridiplantae; phylum Streptophyta; class Magnoliopsida; order Poales; family Poaceae; genus Saccharum; species Saccharum officinarum. Next base: position 3,370,131 of record CM036160.1, on the reverse strand, counting down.
GGGGGACTTCCAGTGAAAGGGATAGTTGACAACGATCATTGGAGGGAGCTGGTGGCTCAGTTCACTAGCTTTCTTCCACTGGACGACGAGGCTTCCAAGAAAAATAAGTGAGAAATTCAAGCCTATTTAATACTTGCATTGCTTTCCTACAGCCATCGGGTCTCATTTTCTTTGGTCAATTTCAGGAAAAGTTCCGGTGTTTCGTCGTCCTGGATCACAGAGCGCTTTGATTACTTGGACCCACAGGCTGAGGAGGCTCTGATCGATAGGTTCGCTCGAGTGTGGCTCTGGCACTTTCTTGGTGCTTTCCTCTTCCCAGATGCCTTGGGCCACACCATCAGTTGGATCTTCCTTGACATACTACGCCAGCCGTGGGAGAATATAGCGGCGTACAACTGGGGCAGCGCAGTCCTAGCATAGACGTATCGATAGCTATGCGTTGCCTGCCATCGCACCTCAGGGTATACGAACCTTCGGGGTTGCTCCTACCTACTCCAGGTTTGGTGTTGGGAACGATGGCCCGTTGGTAGACCCCTTAATACTGGTTTACCGGTAAGTACTTCAGTTCACTATATTCTTCGAGGCAGTTACATATGATGAGATTATTAATGGCTAATTCATTATCATGTTCAATGCAACGATGGAACGGGTAGGATACACTCCCTACAACTCTGTATATCTGGACGGAAGCAGAATGAGTTAGAGGGAATGCGAGGCGCAAGTACAGGGAGTACACAGACGGTCTCGACGTCCTGACACAGCACCAGGTTACGCTCTCTTTACTATCATACATGTGTCTTATTCGATGTACACTATATCACAACCTAACTCAATTATGAAATTTCAGGTGCATTGGTGTCCTTGGGATGCTCCGGAGCTCCAGTACTATCTCAGTCCTGTCACTAGGGATGAGTATCGCTGCGACGTCCCTCTTATTTTCTTTCATGTGGTCGAGATTCACTTACCCATCAGGGTCTGTAGACAGTTTGGAAGAATGACAGGCTGCCCACCACCGCTTTACTCCACCAACCAAGGATTGCACGGGTGCGTTATCGATTAATAACAAAGCTACAATTTAGAGGTGTGTGGTACAACTAACATTGTTTTGTTGCAGGTATGACCGCAGGAAGAGGTACAAGACCAAGGATTGGCGCGTGACACACAGCGCGCACATCCATTTGTGGCAGAACAGGGTACGACATCCAGTCCATGCGGGTCCTCCACACGACCAGCACACCTTCGACAAGTACCTGCGGTGGCTTCACAGGTCTATGAGGACACATATCAAGCCCCCGTACACTGAGGAGGCGATTGACGAGGACTCGGAGGAAGATGTCATCGAAGATGTGTACGACGTTACCACTAGGGAGGACACACAGCTACAGAGAGCCCCGCTTCAAAGATACGTGGTAAGATACTTGAATGGTACAATTTGTTATCCTTTTGGTATTAAGTATGTGTACTAAAATTGTCCAACCGCGTTTCTGTACCCAGGCGACACAATTGTCAAGGATGTCCAACGAAGCAGCGTTCCGGCTTCACGAGTCTAGAGGGCAGGGGCCAGGCGTTCTTGTGGCTTTTGTGGAGGTAAACATAAACTTGTCTGTTCCGAAAATGTTTCTTTAGTGTATATGCGTTTGGGAAATGCACTAACTTTAACGTCTATTTATGCAGAAGGTGAAGAAGAGATGCAGGAAGCTAGCTCAAAAGCTGAGTTGCATGGACACTCCTTATGAGGAACTGCCACTCCCGGCGCGGTCGGGTGGCACGTCTTCAGCCTCTTTGAGGACACCAGCCGGCTCTTCTCAGCCGGTGACAGGTGCCACTTCCGCGGTGCATACACCACCACATCATAGCACTGGGAAGGACCCTACAACCGAGGACGACGAGGACGACAATGACGACGACGATGGCCCCTAGGCTTCCGCAGACAGCACGACCAGTGGGACGATTGGCCGCAGAACAAGATCAGCATGTCTCAGCTAGGTGGTGCCCCGCTTGGTACCCAAGGAGCCTCACAGGTACTAACAAAGGTAGTTTCTTTAAATACGTAGGCTACATAAACTAACGATCATAAAGAATTCTAAGTAATCGTGCATATCATATACTTGTAGGGTACGAGCCGTACGCACCGGCGACACGGCCACACCGATGTTGGCTACACTCCCAATGTGTTGCCAACAAATCTGAAGAGACAGAGGCGTCCGAGGGATCCTTACACTCCTAGGTCTTAGTTTGTTAGGTCGAACTATTATTGGCGTCCGAAACTTGCAGGCTTAGTTGGTTATGTTATGTCGAACTTATGTCAAACCAATGAAAATGTTATGTGGCAGCTTGTCAACTTGCGCACGGACTTCATTTATTTGCTTCATATTCGTTTCAATGCGTCGCGACATCACTGCATGCGAGATTAAGTAGCAACTAGTTCGAAAACCGGCAGTCCCGGGGTATCTCGACACCGGTGGCCGGCGTCTTGCGCAAGGGGTCGAGGAAGCCGGGGTCCATGGTCGCGTCGCCGCCGATCCTACAATATGGGGTCAAAAAGCCAAATAAATAAGTTCCCTTAAAAAAATATTCATTTCAATCCGATCCAATTTTTCGTAATCGATTAGTTAACATGGTGGTTAACCGTATTATGAAAGACCGAAAAAAAATCTTTGGCTTATCAAATTCTCTATTCGGCCTTGAAAAAAATTCAACAAAAGACAGAAACAAATCCACTATTGATTTTACGTCAAGCAATACTTAGAATAACTCCCACTATCGGCACGACGCGTTTCGATTAAACCGTCCAGGAACCGCCGGGCGAGCGGCGGGCGCGGCACTGCTGCGCCAAGGTCGATGGCACGGCAGGCCCTGCCACGTCACCGGTCAGCGATTCCGGTCGCCGCCACGTCAGCCCTCTGCCGCGCCACCATGCATGACGCGACACAGGCATTTGGCCACGCCCGGGCAATAGGCGCGGCCAAAAGTGTTAGTTTTAAAAAAAACAGACAGTGTTAGATTTAAAATTAGTTTTTAAAAAGTGTTAAAATTAAAAAAAATTATATCTATACTGGTGGACACCACAGCCTTTAAAATAATGATTTATCTAACATCATGAGAGTGAGAGGACATGGAATGTCTCTTTTACCCTCCACTTTGTCTTATTCATCCATCTCGCTCAATAGCATGAATGCACCCTAAGTACCTGGATTCATCAGGGAAAAATATTACTTGTATGTGGGCCAAGTCGACATCTTGACACGAGTCGCGCTACTCCTGATAACAAGGGTTTGCATGTTCCAGAACCAATTCATCTTTTGTTTTGTTTTTGTTTGTCTTGTGTACTCCTGATAACAAGGCTCGCAGCTGGCTTCGACAGAGGAGGGGCCCTGCCGCCGCCGCCATCGGTGGGGGCAGAGTAGGGGAGTCGCAGCCGGCTCAGACAGGGGAGGCGAGCGGGACTTTGCGGCCGGATCCGCCGGGAAAGAGCCACCTCTTCTCGCAGGGGAAGGGAGGGCGCCGCCGCAGGTGCTCTGGATGCCGTCGTCGCTGTCATGGGGACGTCCGCGAGGGGCTACGGCGCCGTCGCGACTGAAAGGGGTGGCTGCCGCTGCCTTTTCTCCTACGCGCTGCAAGATCCCATGACTTTCTTCATCAACTTGTTTGTAGATTAGGAATCGGAGGGAACTAACCTGTAGATCGGTGGGGTAGGTAAACATGAACTCAGTGTGGCCGGGGTGGTCATCGCCGGTGATGGAGCGGCGCAGCAGCAGCAGCCGCCGCCGTCCTGGGGGAAGAAGGGCGCGTCGCGGGTGCGAGGATGCTGCCGCTGCGGCAGATATTTTGACGGAAGGAGGGAGAAATTGGAATAGAAAAGAGAGAAGTAGGCTATATATGAGTGAATAGTAAGTGTTCCGGTTATCAGGGGCCATTATTTACGTTTGCGGGTGATTACTACTCTTGTGGGCCTGTGAAATACGGTTAGCCTAGTTGGGAACAAAACATCCACGCCGGAGCTGCGGAGCTCCGCAGGCGCTCTCAATATTATTTAGAGCCGGAGCGTTCTCAGCGCGCGGAACCTAGGCGCTATATGGAGTTTCATATTTAGAGCGTAGGCTCCTAAATAGCAGTTACTTCCGTGCGTATATCTTTAGATTTAGGATGTATATGGTCTGATAAAGTATATGTAGATAAAGTATATCGTAATACTAGACCATCTAGGTACTATGTATGTATACCTAGAGTATATGGTTATACTTATTTTATATGCTCCTATCATTGTATTATATAATATATTAAAAAATATGTGCTCTTTTTTAAAAAAAATCACACAGTAAAGATCTGGAGTATCTTAATATTAGCATGTCAACATACTCAAACTGATAAATAGACGTACACATACGCAACGTGATTTATTGATTATGGAAGTAACTACTCCCGAGAGTATATAAAATGCACCATATATGATATATGGAGCATAGGGCTCCCAATAACAAAAGGAAGCCCCAGCCCAAACTCCTGCAGGTCCAACCAAATCAAGAAGCCAGCCGGACCAGCCATCCAACCAGACCACCCACCTAGCCTGCTGGCCCATCACCGGCCCACTTAGCCCACCAGGCCCTATATAACCGCCCAAACCCTAATCCCCACCCATCCACACCTGGCCGCCACATCTTGCCCCGCGTCAACCCCTACCCAAGCACGCCCCGCCAGCCCTGGAGTGCCGCGGTCGCCCCCAGGAGCGCGCGCCGCCGTGCCTTGGAGCACCGACGGCTGGTGCGCGATGAGGTCATCACGCCCGGGCACTACGACGCCGACACCGATGGTGCCCTGCAGCGCACGGCTGCACGCGGGGACATCTCTGGCTCACGACGACAGCGGCGCGCGACAGACTAGGAGCGACGGCGCCAGATCTGGCAGCGAGGCCGCGGGGGCACCTCCTTGCTCTCCCCGGGCGCGCGGCCTCCTCCCTCCTGGCGGCGCACACGGCGGCCCTTGGAGGCGACGCGGACGGCCTCCTGGTGCCACCTGCCGGCCTCGCGCCTCGCGCCCCCTGGATCGCTGTCCCCCGTCACTGGAGCGCCGTGGCCGCCCTCCTAGAGCACGCGCCGCCAGATCTGCCGACGAGGAGCGGCGGCTCCCCGGCTCCCCTTTCCACGGCGACGAGCAGCGAGGCCGCCAGGGCACGTCCTTGCTCTCCATGGGTGGCATCCACTTCCCCTTCCTATCCCCATCGGCGGCGCATCCTGCATCTTGGCCGCGCGCGTGCCTGTGGCGAGTGCGTGACGAGGCTGGGGGACTAAGACGGTGACGGCGCCCTAGAACTCATGGCCGCGCGCAGGTACGGCTACGGTGGACGGCAACAGCAGCGCGCGGCTGACGAGGAGCGCAGCGGTAGATCTGGTGAAGGAGACGGCGATGGCGGGCGTGCGGTGGGGCAGTTGTGAGCTCGGCCACATTGACGGTGACGGGCCGCAACGAGGATGACTAGGAGCTCGGGTGTGGAGCAGGAGTACAAATTGCATGCTTGTGTTCTTTTTTTTTGTTTTCTATTGCAAGCTAGTTCAAGCTCATGCGATGTGCAATGAATTTTCAATGCAGTTTTGATTGAAACTTTTTATGCCTTGTATGAATAGGTGAAAGCTCTAGTTTGGTTTTGGTTAATTGATGAAACCCTAAGTGCTAACCTAGTTTATCAAAGTGATTATGAGATAGGTAGCACTACTCCAAGTGATGAAGCAATGTCGAAGATCATGACAATGGTGATGGTCAAATGCTTGAACATGGAAAAGAAGAAAGAGAAAAACAAAAGGCTCAAGGCAAAGGTAAAATTGTAGGAGCCATTTTGTTTCGGTGATCAAGACACTTAGCGAGTGTGATCACATTTAGGATAGATAGTCGTACTATTAAGAGGAGTGAAACTCGTATCAAAATACGGTTATCAAAGTGCCACTAGATGCTCTAATTCATTGCTTATGCATTTAGGATCTAGTGGAGTGCTAACACCCTTGAAAACGTTTGCGAAAATATGCTAACACATGTGCACATGGTGATACACTTGGTGGTTGGCATATTTAAGCAAGGGTGAAGAAGATAGAGTTGAAAAGGAGTTAGTCGCGCTGGTTTCAGTGCTACCGGACGTGTCCGGTATGGTGACCGGACACGTCCGGTATTTGGCGACATACTCAGCGATCGGACGCATCCGGTCGCCACACCAGACGCGTCTGGTGTGAATTAGCTAACACAGTGCTCGACAGATCAGTCGATCGGACGCTGGCAGCGTCCGGTACGGTGTGACCGGACGCGTCCGGTCGTCGGTGGATGCTTACTGTACTCGACCAGACGCTGAGGCTCAGCGTCCGATCAGTTTCTATCAGACGCGTCCGGTCAGCCCTGGCGGCTTATTAGACTCAACCGAACTCGGCGGCTCAGCGTCCGGTCATCTGTGATTCAGCGTCCGATCGTAGGCGAATGGGCAGCAACGGCTATGATGGTTTGAACAGGACACGTGGCAGTCTGGGGGCTACCGGACACGTTCGGTATGCCGACCGGACGCGTATGGTATTCACGATTGGAGCGTCCGGTGCTGTGTCCGGTCAGTTGGACTACAGCGTCCGCTCAGCCCACGTTATGCCCAGTGAAGGGGTATAATGGCTCTATTTGATGGGGGCTTCTATTTAAAGCCCCATGGCCGGCTCAAGCTCTAACTCTTGCACATTTTCATTGACATAGCAACCTTGTGAGCTTAGCCAAAGCCCTCCCACTCATCTCCATCATTGATCCATCATCATTGTGAGCTTGGGAGAGAATCCAAGTGCATTGCTTGAGTGATTGCATCTAGAGGCACTTGGTATTTGTGTTGCGCTGTGGATTTCGCTTGTTTCTCTTGGTGGTTGCTACCACCTAGACGGTTGGAGCAGCGGTGGAGGATTGGCACGAGTTGGTGATTGTTTGTGGCCATCTCCGGTGATTGTAAGGGGAGTTGTACCTTCCCCGGCGGAGTGCCAAAAGGTAACTCTAGTAAATTGCTTGTGTCATTGAGTTACCTCACTTGTGGGTCGGTTCTTATGGTGTCCTATCGTGTGGATGAGGTTTGTAAAACACCTCTTAGCCGCTGAACCACCAAGTGTTGGTCGACACAACGGGTACTAGCGTGTTGGCAAGCATGTGAACCTCGGGAGAAAAATTGGTTGTCTCTTGTCATTTGCATTCTCCCAGTGATTGGCTTAATCTTCATCTTGTGATTGGTTCATTCCACTACACGGCGGTATAACCATCATACTCACTCATTTATATTTTTGCAAACTAGTTGTAGCAAGCTCTTTAGTGTAATTAGATTTGAGAGCTTGCTTTGCTATTTAAGTTTGCTTAGTGGAGCTCTTTAGAGTAGAAAGTTTGAGAGCTCTTAGTGAGTAGTATCATAGCAAGTTGTGTGTCTAGCTATCATTGCAACTAGAATTATTGGATAGGTGGCTTGCAACCCTTGTAGAGCTAGAGCAAGTTTGCATTTCGCTATTTGTCTTACTAATCAAATTACTCTAGTTGATTTGTAGAATCTTAAATAGGCTATTCACCCCCCCTCTAGCCATATTAGGACCTTTCAAGTGGTATCGGAGCCGTGGTCACCGTTTGATTGAAGGCTTAACAACCTCGGTGTCAAATTATGGCTCAAGTTGTGTTCAACCATGTGGGGGGCAAACCACCATTCTTTAATGGCACATTCTATGGTTATTGGAAGAGAAAGATGAGGATGTATCTTGGTTCAATCAATGATCAAGTATGGGAAGTGACCGAGAATGACTATGCTATCATTGATCTTGATGATCCAACCAATCAAGATAAGATCAACAAGCAATGCAATACAATGGCTCTCAACACCATATACAACACCATTGATTCCAAGGTGTTTGAGCAAATCAAGGATTGTGAAAGAGCAAATGAGGTGTGGAAGATATTGGAGGAAACATATGAGGGCACACCGGTGGTGAAGAGTGCCAAGTTGTACATCCTCAAGGACAAGTTGACAAGTTTCAAGATGAAGGATGATGAGAGCATTCCGGAGATGTTCCATTGATTGCAAGTCATTGTCAACGACTTGAAGGTATTGGGAGAAAAGATCAAGGATGATGATGTATCCCATCGATTCTTGATGTGCTTACCTCCAAGATTTGAGATGTTAAGATTGCTCATCATAAGAGGAGGATTGAAGGACATTACCCCCAACCAAGTACTAGGTGATGTCATGACACAAGAGACATACCGTGTGGAAAGGGAGGGGGATGACAAGGATGACAAGAAGGAAGAAGAGGACAAGAAGAAGAAGAAGAAGAGTATAGCATTCAAGGCTAGCTCTTCATCATCCAAGAACAAGGGCAAGTCCAAGAGAGAATCAAGTGACGATGATGATCTTAGTGACATTGATGATGAAGCCATGGCCCTATTTGTGCGTAAGATGGGCAAATTCATGAAGAAGAAGGGCTATGGTGTAAGAAAGAGATGAGATCACACCAAGAGCAAAGAATATGTGAGAAGATGCTACAATTGCAAGAGCCCCGATCATGTTGTAGCAAATTGTCCCTACAATAGTGATAATGATGAAGATGAGAAAAAGAAGCACAAGAAAGATAAGAATGAAAAGGAGAAGAAGGAGAAGAGAATGACCTTCCAAAAGAAGAAGAAGAAGGGTGGAGGTTATGTGGTCACATGGGATAGTGATGGCTCTTCGGATAGTGATAGCTCTAGTGATGATGACAAGAAATCTATCAAGAGAGCACTAGCAAGCATCGCCATCAACAACAAGCCCTCCATGTTCGACACTCCATCGACATGCCTCATGGCAAAACCTACCAAGGTAAAATATGATGTGAGTGATGATGATGAATGTGAAAGTGATGCTTGTAGGAGTGATGATGATGATGATGAGGAGTACTCCAAGGAGGAGCTCATGGACATGTGTGAGCAAGTGCATACTTGCTTCGAGATGAAGAGAAAGGAGTGCAAGGAATTGAACAAGAAAGTCAACTTTCTTGAACAATCCCTTGATGAGCTCAATGCTACTCATGAGAGGCTAATGGAAGCCCATGAGCAGCTTGGCAAAGCTCACTCTAAGCTTGAAAAGGCTCACTCCTCTCTTATTGAGCAAGTCAAAGTGGAGGAAGCCAAGAAGGAGCAAATGATCATATCATGTGATGTGGGACTAACATGTGATCTTATTAATGAATTTATTTTTGTTGCTCCCACTAATACTTCTTGTAGCAATATCACTTCTACCTCACCTTTGAGTGATGGTCTCACTTGTGAAACCTCACTAATGGTGGAAAATAAGACCCTTAAGAAGGAGGTGAATGAGCTCACTCGTGCCTTAGGCAATGTCTATGGTGGAGATGCCCGCTTGCTAAAGTGCTTGGGTAGCCAAAGGTTTTCTCTCAACAAAGAGGGATTAGGCTATACCCCCAAGAAAGGCAAGGCGGCCTTTGTCACTCCCAAAGTTAGCTTTGTGAAGGGCAATGGTCGGTTTTGCAATAGATACAAGCAAGTTGGGCATATAGAGCAAAATTGCAAGACTAACAAGAACAAGCTACCTAATGTATCCTCAATCAAATTTGATTCTTGTTACATGCTTTATAAGGGTGCCAATGGTGTGAAGGATAAGTTCATTGGTACACCAATTGTGGGCCCAAAGAAGAAGGTCATTTGGGTACCAAAGACCTTGGTGACTAACCTACAAGGACCCAAGCAAGTTTGGGTACCTAAAAAGAATTGATCTTCTTTTGTAGGTAAATTATAAAGCCGGAGGAAGGCATTGGGTGCTTGATAGTGGGTGCACACAACACATGACCAGTGATTCAAGAATGTTCAATTCAATCAATGAAAGCAAGAGCAATGGGATTGATAGTATCACATTTGGTGACAATGGCAAAGGCAAGGTCAAAGGGTTTGGTAAGATTGCAATATCCAATGACTTGAGCATTTCCAATGTGCTACTAGTAGAGAGCTTGAACTTCAACCTATTGTCGGTAGCTCAATTGTGTGATCTTGGTTTCAAGTGCATATTTGGTGTGGATGATGTAGAGATTATAAGTGTAGATGGCTCTAACTTGATATTCAAAGGATTTAGATATGATAATCTATACTTGGTTGATTTCAATGCTAGAGAAGCTCAATTATCAACATGTTTGATCACTAAGTCTAGCATGGGTTGGTTATGGCATAGAAGGCTTGGTCATGTTGGAATGAAACAATTGAACAAATTGATTAAGCATGACTTGGTTAGAGGCTTGAAAGATGTTACATTTGAGAAGGATAATCTATGTAGTGCATGTCAAGCCAGAAAGCAAGTTGGTAATACACATCCTAAGAAGAGCATGATGAGCACATCTAAGGCATTTGAGTTGATGCACATGGACTTGTTTTGACAAACCACATACACTAGCATTGGTGGAAACAAATATGGATTTGTGATTGTGGATGATTTCACTAGATACACATGGGTGTTCTTTCTTGTTGACAAGAGTGATGTGTTTGTAACATTCAAATCATTTATCAAGGGCATTCACAATGAGTTTGAAACAACCATCAAGAAAGTTAGAAGTGACAATGGTAGTGAATTGAAGAACACTAGAATTGATGAGTTATGTGATGAATTTGGAATTAGACATCAATTCTCGGCCAAGTATACTCCTCAATCAAATGGGCTAGTTGAAAGAAAGAATAGAACCTTGATTGATATGGCAAGATCGATGTTGAGTGAGTACAATATGATTAATTCATTTTGGGCCGAAGCAATCAACATGGCTTGCTACTATAGCAACCGACTCTATTGTCACCCCATGATGGAGAAGACACCTTATGAGCTTTTGAATGGAAGAAAGCACAACATAGCATACTTCCGGGTTTTTGGTTGTAAATGCTATATATTGAAGAAAAGCACTAGATTGAGCAAGTTTGAAAAGAAATATGATAAAGGTTTCTTGCTTGGCTACTCCACTACTAGCAAGGCTTATAGAGTTTGGAATTTGGCTAGTGGTATTCTTGAGGAGGTTCATGATGTGGAACTTGATGAAACAAATGGTTCCCAAGAGGAAGATGAGAATCTAGATGATGTAAGAGGCACTCAATTGGTCAATGCAATGAAGAACATGGACATTGGTGATATAAGGCCTAGAGAGGTGATTGATGTTGAAGATGACAAGAACCAAGTACTCTCTAACTCAAATGTGCAAGCTAGTGGTTCTCATGATCAAATCCAAGCAAGAACTAGTAATGGCAATGTGCAAGATTAAAAATGGCTAGTTCATCATCTCAACCAAGTGATCAATCAAATGCTAGCAATCAAATGCAAGTGCTTCAACCAACCAATGTTGCAAGAGATCATCCATTGGACACACTACTATAGGAATCAATTTGCGCAGCGTGGCCAAAATGGGCTCCGTGGCGGGCACCTCTTTTGCCCGCCATGGTTAACCGGTGGCTGGCCAGCGAGGCCGGCCACCGAGGCGCCCGCTGTGGGAAAAGGGTTTACCACGGCGGGCCACCTTACTTGCCCACCGCAGGAAATCGTTATTTACCGCGGTGGGCGGTATGAATCGCCCACCGTGGTTAATACGATTTACCGTGGCGGGCTCTTTAAACTGCCCACCACAGTAAAGAGTTGATTTACCGAGGCGGACGCTTTATCTTGCCCGCCACGGTAAAGCCTGTTTATTTTTGCCTTAAAATTTGAGGAAACTTTTCATTTGAGTTAAAATTTGAGGAAACTTTTGATTTGAGTTGAAGGGCTTGGATTTGAGGGAGGAGGACATCATAAGAGGTTCATAAAGGCTCTCCCTCTCTCCTTCCATCCTCTCTCTCTATTTCCATCACCTAGAGTTCTCTCTAGATCTAGATCTAGATCTAGATCAATTTTAGTGGAAAAATGATGTCATGTATTTCTTTAACTTTAGATTCATCATAGATGCATGCTTCATCTTTCACATCATCATTTCCTCTCTTTTTCATGATTTTGGACGTAAAAATCATCAATTTCTCCTAATTCTTCTTTATTTAATGTTGATTGTGATGGATAATGTTCGCAGGTATGATGGATAGGTCGGAATGGATGTACCGGATCGATAGAGTGAATGATCCGTGGTACCTCTTTGAATTAAGCAAGTTTATTGCTGCTGGTAAAGCTCACCGTGAGAGACTGAAGCGGATGACAACCATATGTCCATGTTCTCGTTGCAAGAACCTGAAAGCCCACCGAGACAGCGAGGTGCAAACTCATTTGATCATGTATGGTTTCGTCGAGGGCTACACAGTCTGGACATTTCACGGCGAAAGAGTTGGTGCGAGTGGCGGTGCATCTGGAGTGAGCTCTTCAACGCCGATGACGACAGCACCACCGGTGAATAAAGATCCTTTAGGAGCACCCGGCTCCTCATCATCTTCAGCAGCAGCTGCGCTAGCCGACAGTGACAACAGTTGTCGTGATTACATCACGATGGATGATCTAATGTAAGACATGGCCGACAAAGCCGGCGATGGTGGGGATGGTCAGGATACTGTGAGCCAACCCAAGGATGTGCAGCTTGTTGAAGATCTAGTTAAACACTTCGATGAAGACGATGTTGTGTTGGGTTGCCCAAAGTGGTTGGAGAATTTCAGAGAGTTGAAGCAGGCGGCAGTTGATCCTCTCTATAAGGACGGCGGCGATTGTCCGAAGGAGTGCACGGCACTCTATTTTAACCTCCATATATTGATGTTGAAGGCTCGTCATGGTTGGTCTGACACTAGCTTCAATGAGTTGTTAAGCTACCTTGTCACCACGTACCCAACGGCTAACTAGGTGCCCGCCAATACTTATCGGGCCAAGAAGCTGATCCGGCCAGTGGCGATGAAGCTTAGAAAGTTTTATGCATGCCCTAACCACTGCATCCTGTATCGGGGCAATGAGTATGAGAATTTGACGAGTTGTCTGCACTGCGGCTTTAGTCGGTACAAGAAAAATGCTGGTTGTCGCGTGGATGCAGAAGACGAGGGAGGCTTGCGGGGTGGTCGGAAGAAGAACAAGAAGGGGGCAAAGAAGAGCAGTGCGGCCAAACAGATCTCGGCTCAGCAGGACGATGAAGAAGAGGGTTACACGCACAGGAAAAGTCCAGCACTATCGGTGTGGTACCTGCCCATGACCGATCGCCTGTGTGCAATATTCGGGAACCTAGATGATGCCAAGCTCATGTCCTGGCATGCATCAGCTGACCGCCTGAAAGACGATGGCAAGCTACGGCACCCATCCGATGGCAAGCAGTGGAAGGATTTCGACGAGGCCTACCCGGAGTTTGGCAAGGAGCCCAGGCATGTTAGGTTTGCGCTGAGTACCGACGGGATGAACCCGTTCGGTGAGCTTAGCAGCTCGCACAGCACTTGGCCCGTCGTGCTCACCATGTACAACCTACCTCCCCATCTATGTCAAAAGCGTAGGTACCTTATGCTGACCATGCTTATCTCTGGATCGAAGCAGCCCGGCAACGATATAGATGTGTTCCTGGAGCCTTTCATGGAGGAAATGAAGATACTATTTGATGTTGGGGTCCATATGGTGGATGCATCCCAAAAGGAGAAGTTCACACTAAAAGCAATCATCTTTGTCACCATCACCGATTACCCCGGTCTCTTCTCACTGTCGGGGCAGATCAAAGGGAAGATCGGCTGCGTAATTTGCATTGACGGGACCTGCTACACTTACCTTAAGGGATCCAATAAGATGGTGTACACGAGGCACCGACGGTTCCTCACCAAAAATCACAGGTATAGAAGAAGTATTATGAACAAATACTTTGACAATCAAGATGAGCCGCAGCGTGATCAACCGACGCAGACTAGTTGGGGGACAAAGGTGTATGAGATGGTCAAGGACATGGATTAGGTGGAGTTTGGAAAGAAGAAGAAGCTGCCTGAAGAGGGGACCAAGCAGACAAGGAAGCGAAAGCAGGACCAGACAGAGGAAGTCCCCGCCGCCGTTCCTTTCAAGAAGAAGTCAATTTTCTTCAAGTACCTGTCGTATTGGAAAACACTGAATACACCCCATGCCATCGACTGCATGCACCTGGAGAAAAATGTCTTCGAAAGCACGGTCGGTGTCCTACTGGACATCAAGGGCAAGACAAAGGATGGTATCAAGTCACGAATGGATCTTGTCAATCTGGGCATCAGGCCAGACCTTCACCCGAGACCGCCTCAGAACGATAAAGTCAATATCTCGGGTGCGGCCTGCAACCTAATGCAAGACGAGAGGATGGCTTTTCTTAAGTTGCTTAGGGTATCAAGGTGCCGACTGGTTTCTCTTCCAACATCAAGAGCCTGGTCTCCATGAAAGACCTCATAATGACCGGCTACAACTCACATGACTGCCACGTCATGCTGATGGTGTTCCTACCAATTGTGATTAGGGCTATCCATCCAGAGTATGTGAAGATGGTCATCACATGGATGTCATACTTCTTTAACCGCATCACCCAGAAGGTCATTGATAAGGCTGAGCTGCCTACCCTGAAGGAGTTCATCGCGGAGACCCTTTGCCAGCTCGAGATGTGCTTTCCACCATCTTACTTTGATATTATGCCACACCTAATGATGCATATGGTCAATCAGATCCATCAACTAGGCCCCATGTACCTACACCAGATGTGGACGTACGAGTGGTTCATGTCCACCCTCAATAGATACATCCATAATCGCGCTTACCCGGAGGGCTCTATGATCGAGGCATACACAACGGAGGAGGTCATGAACTGGTGTATGAGGTACATAAGAGATGGGAGGGTGATTGGGCTGCCTGTCCATCACCACGAAGGCAAAACCTCAGGGATGGGGTGCACAGGCCGAAAAGTACGCACCGATGTGGCAAACCAAACGGTGTAAGAAGCTCATTACAACATCCTTCATCAGTTAGTGAGCATGGAGAAATACATTGAAAAGCACCTGGAAGAGATCTGCGCCGCTAATGACGGGCAGCTCATGGAGGCATGGGTCCAGAACCATCACAAGAGAAATTTCATAGAGTGGCTCAAAGAGCAACACATACCCCTTGAAGGATGCCCTGATGAAGATACGGAGACCGTTAAGAGGCTTGTGTTAGGCCCATCCAGCCAAATCACCACGTGGCAAGGGTATGACGTCCAGGGCTACAGGTTCCACACGAAAGACAAGGACAAGAAGAGCTCGGCACAGAACTACGGTGTTCGATACGAGGGCGAAGAAGAGTCCATGGGCTAGAGGAGGCAATACTATGGGCAAGTCGAAGAAATATGGGAACTTGACTACGGCCAAAACCTACTCATAACCGTCTTCCGTTGCCAGTGGGTCAAACCGAATGCGGTTGTAGTGGACAGTTATGGGCTAACCACCGTGGACCTCAAAAGTATCGGCTACAAAGATGGCCCGTGGATACTAGCAACCAATGTCGCGCAAGTGGCCTACTATATATATGCAGAGGACCCAAAAAGGCATGTGGTTGTGTCCGGAAAGCAGCGGATTGTGGGAGCTGATGGGGTGCAGAGTCCCGAACAATACAACTACGCAGAGCTCGAGCTTTTTACCGATCATCCAAAGAAGATCAAGGTCGTCGAGGACCGATTCAACAAGTCCAGGATGATGCCGTGGGCCCACCCCGACGGTGAGAAGAGGACAGTGAAAGCACCTGCACCAAAATAATATATGTATCCCAGAGACATATATGTAATAATATAGAGCTCAATCTATTGAAGACAAGTTTTTTAACTTATTATTAATATCATGGAACCATACTACTACTCTACTACTACTACTACACAACACTACTCTACTACTACACAACACTACTCTCTACTTACACAACACTACTCTCTACTTACACACTACTACTCTCTACTAATAATAAATATCAATGGCCGCTGCAGTATAAAATTTTTAGATTAATAATAAATTTTAGATTAATAAGTTTTAGATTGATAATATCAGTTTTAGATTAATAACAAATATCAGTGTTAGATTAGAAATATTAACCGTGGCGGGCTCATAATAGCGTCCGCCGCGGTTAATCGATTAATCACGGCGGACAGTCTAAGGTGCCCGCTGTAGTAAACATTTACTATGGCGGGTGGCTTATATTGCCCGCCACGGTTAATCCGTGGCTATATATGTGTCGCTGCTCGCCCAAAGTTTCTAAGTCTTTCACGCCACCGAAGGGTTGCCGAAACTTAGCGTCGTCGCCACCATCCTCGCCGCCGTGCTCCTCCGCGGTGACCCCCGCCCCCATCCTCCTCCCCCATGCCCGTGCCCCGCCCCTGTCCTCCTCTCCCTTGCCCGCGCCCCGCCCCTGTGCTCCTCCGGTGCCCCATCCCCGGAACCCTAGCGCCGGCCACTGAGAAGTCTCGCGTCGCCGCCGAGCTCCTCCGCGCTGGGCCCCATCCCCGGAACCCTAGCGCCGGCCACCGACACAGAGGGCCACCGTCGCCCCCGCTATTATTATCAGGCATACTTGTATTACCTACTACCTATTTCTCTCTACCACTGTTGTCTTACTACTACTGCTGCTACTCTGAATTCAACTGAACTGCTATACTAAATTTGGTGAATTTTGAACTGCTATACTACTGATCTATGATGCTTTTGGAGAACCATAGCATTTGAATTCAATTCTTTTTGCTGCCTATGATGCCAAAGAAATTTGTGACAAAATTCTAAGCATATGCCACTGCCTATGATGCACCTTGCCTTTAAACTGATCACATGCTAAATTTGTGAGAATTTTGAGATGAATTGGTCACTCTGCTGCAATTTTGCCAATTTTGATATAATTTTGGTGGTGGTGCTACTTATTTCTCTACTTAATCTATTCCTATACTGTCTGCTACTACTGTCCTCCTATACTACTGCTATACTACTGTTGTATACTACTACTAGTATACTACTTTCTAGTAGTATACTACTACTGCCTACTACTTTCTAGTAGTATACTACTACTACTGCCTACTACTACTCCCTCCTCCTCTACTGCCTACTCCTCTACTATGCTCTTGCTGACTAAATTGAGTAGTTCCTCTACTACTCTTACTCTTACTGACTAAATTTGATTGAGCTGTGATGGGGGTTTATTGCTGCCTATGTTGCCAAACAAACTTTTGAGCTGTACAGCTCTTACTCTACTCTACTCTCACCTCCTCTAGTCTTCTACTCTATCTTGATGGCCGAAGGACTTAGCTCTTTTTGGGCCAAATTTTGAAACTATCTTGATGGCTTTTGTTTGGTATTTGCAATGATGATTCTTTTCACACTTCTAAGCTGAGGCAGTGGCATATGCAATGATGTGAACCCTTTTATGCTGAGGCAGCGGTGATGATGATCGAGTGCCCCCGCTAAACTAGGATGGCTTGTATACCAGATACAAGCAACTAGTTTAAAAGCGATGTGATGACAATGGGGCAAATCTGAGCCAACTACTACTACTTTACTACTCTAGTACTACTCTACTTTACTACTCTAGTACTACTCTACTTTACTACTCTATAACTGTGTCTATACAACTGAAATATGTATTCATTGTAGCTTTCTAATGGTGGAGGAACCGATATGCGAATGGCGCGACCCTACCCCTAGCGCATCATCATCAACTAGCCTCGAGAGCCAAGTGTCTGTGACCCCGAGGCCAACAAAGAAACGTCGTACAGAGGACGAAGATGATCCGACCTACCAACCGATGGCTTGTATAGACTACTGCGGGAACAAGACCTTGATATCGCCCAAGTCACCTTGTTCTCTATGTAAGTGATGAATTGCGAGTTTCACATATCATCTACCTTTGAATCGGTCAAGACTACTTATATATGCCACGATGGCTTGTCCTGGCAGGTTGATGGCCTATATATCCAAGGAACTAAAACTTGATGTTATCTATCTATCTCCAATGCATATTGCTCAAAGAATCATCATTGGTTACCACCTAGATGACAATCATCCAACCATGAAAGACTTGACCAAGCGATAGAGAGAGGCGCACAGGAAGAAACTGATGGACAATGAGAAGTTGAACATTTCAAGGTACATACTAGGAGCAATGAAGAAGATTAGGGGAAATGGGTGTATGCTAGCTGCCTACCACTTTGGGTAAGTCAAAGACATGCCTGTAGAGATAAGTGGGTAGCTAGCTAGTATTATTATTTCTGGTCGTAACCTGTATTTTGTTTCAATGGCGCAGCCAAGGCCTCGAGGATCACTAGGTTGCATTTATCATCTACCCTCAGGATGGCAGGGCCTGCGTATTTGATTCGTTGACAGTGCCAAACTTAAAAGGGTACAAGGCCTTTGAAGATTGCCTCAGAGTGTAAGTGACTGAAATGTCTTCTCATATGCGTTCTAATGCCCTGCCTAATACTAGTACATTTCGTATAGCGCTTATAAGGAGTATGTGAAGGATCCTGAATGCTATGATCGAAGAACAGAGAATTTTAAGGCTAAGCATAAGAACCACATCAAAATCAGACGCAACTTTCTGGTAAGTATTTGAAAGGTTTAATTGTGCTTTCCGTTCATATGCATTCTAATGCCTGTGTTGTAATGCTTGTGTATCGATCATGCAGTGTGCCAAACAACCGGTAGGATCACAAACCTGTGGCTTGTATGCCTGTGAGTTCCTGAGGGTGTGCAAGCAGTACAACAACAGTTGGAGGGTGCTCAAGAATGGATTGAACTGGTCGAGAGACGTGCAGAGCACCCAACATAGCTTCAAGCAGACAAAGGCGGACATATGTAAGTTTGTCTTAGACAAATGTGTGCTTGAAGGGGGCACGTTCTTCAATGAGAACAGCCCGCTAGCGATTTTACCGGAGTACGAGAGGCTGAGGAAATGGCCCACGATGATGCGTCCGCAGGATTACACCTTAGCGCATGTATAATGACTTTAATATGTAAATGTAATGAATTAACGATGACAAGAACGACTAAGTGAATGTATATATATGTATATTATCTCATGTGTAATGCCTGCATACTTTTTAAGTTTAATCTGTGAAATCTGGATGTGATTTGAATTTGAATTTATATGCCTGCTGTATTTTTTTTAATTCAGGAAATAATTTACTGAGGCAGGCAAATAATAAAGCCCGCCACGGCTAATGAATATAACCACGGCGGGCCACAAAAGGTGTCCGCCGCGGTAAAATAATTTACCACGGCGGGCGGTGTAACGTGCCCGCCATGGTAAAAGTATATTTACCGCAGCGGTCACGTTACACCGTCCGCCGTGGTAAATCGGTTAACCGCGGCGGGCAAAGCCGCCCGCCATGGTTAAGCCACAATTTACCGTGGCCTCTAGGTCGCGGCGGACGGCTTTGCCCACCGCGGGAAACCGAAAACGCCCGCCTCCAGTAAAGTTTGTGTAGTAGTGACACTATCATTGGTGATATCTCAAGAGGTGTGCAAACAAGATCAAGATTGGCTTCATTTTATGAGTATTTCTCATTTGTGTCATCCATTGAACCTAAGAAGATAGATGAAGCTTTGAGGGATGTTGATTGGATCAATGCTATGCATGAAGAACTAAACAACTTCACATGAAACCAAGTATGGGATTTAGTTGAGAGGCCTAAGGATCATAATGTGATTGGAACCAAGTGGGTCTTTCGGAACAAGCAAGATCAAGATGGGATAGTAATAAGGAACAAAGCAAGATTAGTGGCTCAAGGTTACACTCAAGTTGAAGGTCTTGACTTTGGAGAAACATATGCCCCGGTTGCAAGATTGGAAGCAATTAGGATCTTGCTAGCTTATGCTTGTGCCCACAACATCAAGTTGTACCAAATGGATGTGAAAAGTGCATTTCTCAATGGGTACATCAATGAGCTTGTGTATGTTGAGCAACCTCCTGGTTTTGAAGATGAGAAGAAACCCAACCATGTCTACAAGTTGAGAAAGGCTTTGTATGGATTGAAGTAAGCACCTAGAGCATGGTATGTGTGGGGGGTACGACCTCGAATACCCACGGCAGGCCACATGGGCTACGCCTCCAGGGGCGGCCCAGCCCACGAGAAGGAGCCTTGCGGGGCACGATTCTGCTCGGCACCTCCTGCAAGGCATGGGGAGGATATCCTGAAGATGTTAAGAGATCTGTTAGGATACGTACGATCCCATGATTCTTGTAATCTATTATTACTTTCCGGTTATCTCTTAGATCTAACCCACTTGCAACCTTGCCCCCCGGACTATATAAGGCGGGCAGGGACCCCCTACAAAATCACAGCAAAACATACGATAGCTAATATAAACCAACATACCACATGAGTAAGGTGTTATGTCATACTGATGGTCTGAACCTGTATAACTCGTGTGTCTCTGTTGCCTTCTTGTTCTTGATTACACGCTCCTCTGCCGATCAATCTACCATCGCGGGATACCCCTTGGTGGACTACCGACGATATTCTGTCGATAGTTGGGGGTGTGCGTGCTGTTTCCTTGTCAAACAAGATGGCTTTTTCTGTAGGCTCTTCGTCCCTCCCGCAGCCCGGCCAGATCTTCACGGTCGGATCCATCACGTGGGTCATCAACGCCGACGGAGTAGGAGAGCTTCTTGAGCCGGTGCAGATCCGTTCTGCGCCGACCACCCTCACACCTACGACTACAGATCCAATCTCAGAACCACTTCTGGGGTCGACTTCATCAGCTACTCGCCGCTCGCTTCCTCGCTACCGGAGGAGGCGTGTCAACAATGACGATCTGATCGAGTCTATCGATCGGGTCGGCCTGAAACTCGCCGATTGCCTCTCCATTGCTGAGTCGGCTCTGGACACCCTTGTTCAGCACCGACCACCTTCCGATCCTGATCTGTCGGTGTTCAGTGCTCGGCAAACTTCAGGGCTCACCGCCCTACCCTTCGGGCTCGCCAACACCACCTCTACATATCAGGACGCCCTGAGGGGCAAATTCGCCGACCAGGTCACCGACCAGCTCCCACCAACCATCAACATGCTGCACGCCAGCCGGGGTCACGAAACATCCCTCCAAACTATCCTAGAGGAAAATCCAGACTTCGAGTCTTAAGGCTCCACGGAGCCCTTCGCTGAGACCTTCACCGAGCAACCCCCTCTCCTGCCTTTCCGGGGTGGCGCAATCTTCAACGTTAGCATCGACAGCCCCCCTCGGAACGGCGAAACAGATGAGGAACGCGCCGCCCATGAAAATAGGAACGTCAACCGCGTGCAATGCCGTGATAACGAACGCGCCCTTGCGATGGCCGAGGCCGCTCGTGATAACCAGTTTGACTCACAAGGAAGGACCCTCCATCGCAACCTCGATGAAGAATTCCTCCGCGTTGATGGCCACGATGTCTTCAAAACTCCGAGCGCCAATCTGGCGATGGCCGCCAACGAACTTGCACACCTCCCGCAGACGCCCGAGCTCGCCAAGGTCGCCGCTATGCTTAAAGCGGCACACTGTCAAGTTAATGAGATCCGAGAGGTTCAGAGACCTTCATGCTCCACAAGCGCAATTCGCCGATTAGCCGATCCTAGATCCAATCGCCGCCCCAGTCAAAGTCGTTTTGCCGACCAGTCACTACCTCCCCAGGGGGGAGTTGGAGACCACCGCACCGAGCATCATCGCCAGCATGACTAAGAGGTTGAACAGAATGCTCGATTGCACCTCAGTAACCTTCGAGATCCACGATGGCGTATCGATCAACGTCGCTTCGGGTGCCATGAAGATGAAGTACGATGCCGCCAGGAGTACGAGCAAGAGTATGGTAACCCGGACTCAGCTCTGGAGCCGATCGTTGCCGGCAATACTGCTGATATCAGCCCCGACAGCTCGGAAGGGCCCCCAGCGTTCACCAGGGCGCTCCGAACGCTCCAGTGGCCCCGTGGTTTCAAAATCACCGGAGTCGAGCCCTATGAAGGAAGGATGAACCCAACTCAGTGGTTGCAGGCTTACGCCACCGCCGTTCGTGCCGCCGGAGGAGACACCAATGTCATGGTGAATTATCTCCCCGTCATGCTCACGCCAACCGCCATGAGCTGGTTCACAAGCCTTGCCCCAGACTCCATCGGATCTTGGGAAGATCTGAAGAAAGTCTTCACCGACAACTACATGGCCACATGCAGGCGGCCGGGTACCAAGCACGATCTCAACCGCATCACCCAAAAGCCATCCGAACTACTCCGTAGCTACATCAGACGCTTCTCTGAGATGAGGAATTCTATTCCCAACATCATGGAAGCCGAAGTCATCACCGCCTTCGTCCGAGGACTTCATCACCGTGAACTCCGTTCCAAGTTCAACAGAAAGCCACCTACCGCATCGGCGAGGTGATCACAACCGCCAACTAGTACGCCGACGCCGAGGAAGCCGAGGTGCGTTTTAATGAAGATATGGGCACTAATCGCCCGCCTCGTTGCCACGATGACCGCACCGACGACCGACAGCACAACGATCGCCGCTACGGCGACCGCAGTTTCCATTGGGACAGCGAACGAGATCGGCCAGATGGATTCAAACCTGGTTAGAATCGCCGCCGCTGACCAGATCACTTTGTTGCCAACGTCAATGAGCCGCGCGCCAAGCATAACTACGATGAGCAGTACAAGAAGATCCTCGACGGACCATGCCCCCTGCACAAGAATGCCAAACACAAGATGAAAGACTGCCTTGGTTTGGCTAAGGAGTTCCAGGAGAAAAAGTACAACGACGACAATGGTGGGAACGGAGGACGCCGACCACCTGGGGATAATAATAATGCCTTCCAGGACCATGACAAGGTGGTCGCCACCATCTTTGGGGGTTTCGCCTCCAACGAGAGCAGAAGGGAACGGAAGCTCGCCACACGACGAGTGCTCGTCGTCGCTTCAGAGGAAACTACCGCCAACCCCAGCTATTGCCCGTGGTCCAAAGTCCCCATCACCTTCAGTAGGGCCGACCAGTGGGCGGACATACCCTACACAGGGCATTTTCCCCTCGTCTTTGACGCGACTGTCCAGAAGGTGCTCTTCAGAAAAGTCCTTATCGACGGTGGGAGCACTTTGAATCTACTCTTCGCCGGCGCCCTAAGGGAGCTCGGCCTCGGGACAACAGATCTCATGCCCTCAGACTACTCCTTCTGGGGCATGGTACCTGGCAGGGCATCTAGACCGCTTGGGGAAATTACCCTACCAGTATAGTTTGGCATGGCAACCAACTACAGAGTGGAGCACATCAACTTCTACATCGCTGACTTCGACACCGCCTACCATGCCATACTAGGGTGTCCGGCTCTGGCCAAGTTCATGGTCGTTCCACACTACGCGTATTTGGTGTTGAAGATGCCTTCGCCTGCAGGAGTCCTGTCTCTGCGGGCCAACCTCTCCATCGCCTACGCCTGCGAGACAGAGAGTCTCACCCTCACCGAAGCTACCGACCTCTCCATCCAGATGGCTAGCGTGGTCGCCGAAGCCAAGATGACGTCTGCTAACGACATGGAGATCCCAGAGCCTCCTCATGCCTCCGCCAAGTCCAAGGAAGTCAAGGAGATCGACCTCGGCCTCGACGACCCTTCCAAGACGGTGAAAATTGGGGCTCACCTTGACCCCAAATAGGAAAGCGCGCTCGTCTCCTTCCTACGTGCCAAGGCCGATGTGTTTGCTTGGAAACCTGCAGACATGCCAGGGGTACCATGAGAGAAGATCGAGCACTCCTTGAATGTCTCACCGACTGCTAAATCGATCAAGCAAAAACTTCGCCGATTCACGTCGGACAAAAAGGAGGCCATTAGGGTAGAAATAAAATGGCTCTTAGCTACCGAATTTATAAAAGAAGTGTATCATCCAGATTGGTTAGCTAATCTTGTTCTTGTTAAGAAAAAGAATAAAGAATGGAGAATGTGTGTTGATTATACTGATCTTAACAAACACTGCCCTAAAGACCCCTTCGGCCTGCCTCGGATAGACGAGGTTGTAGACTCCACCACCGGCTGCGAGTTGCTCTCCTTTCTTGACTGTTACTCCGGCTACCATCAGATCTCCCTCAAGAAAGAAGACCAGGTCAAGACGTTGTTCATCATGCCTTTCGGTGCATACTGCTACACCACTATGTCCTTCGGACTAAAGAACGCTGGAGCGACCTACCAAATGGCTATCCAAACATGCCTCGACCAACAGATCGGCCGTAACGTCAAAGCCTACATCGACGATGTGGTCGTCAAGACTAAAACAGCCGACAATCTTATCGCCGACCTTGAAGAAACTTTCTCCAACCTGAGCAAATACCGATGGAAGCTGAACCCTTCAAAGTGCATCTTTGGAGTTCCATCCGATATCCTGTTGGGCTACATCGTCAGCGCTCGGGGCATCGAACCAAACCCTGACAAGGTCTCTGCCATCACCAACATGAAACGTCCGACATGTGTCAAGGATATACATAAGCTTATAGGCTGCATGGCTGCGTTAAGCCGTTTTATCTCGCGCCTCGGCGAAAAAGGGCTACCTTTCTTCAAGCTCCACAAGGTCTCCAAGCTTTTTTCTTGGTCAGCAGAGGCAGACACAACTTTTGAGCAGCTCAAGTTGTTTTTAACAAAACCTCCAATCATGACAGCGCCACGACTAGATGAAACTCTGCTAATTTACATCGCCGCCACTTCTCGCGTTGTCAGTACGGCTATTGTCGTCGAAAGCGAGGAAACTGGACACGCCTACAAGGTGCAACGTCTGGTCTATTTTATCAGCGAGGTACTTAATGAGCCCAAAACTTGTTATCCTCAGGTGCGCAAAAGTTGTTATATGCACTTTTGATTACCTCACGCAAGCTCCGACATTACTTCGAATACTACTAGATTGTCATGGTCACCGAGTTCCCTCTGGGGATATTCTTCGCAATAAAGAGGCCAATGGTCGTATCATCAAGTGGGCTATTGAGCTCGGCACTTACTCCATTGACTTCAGAAGCAGACCGACCGTTAAGTCACAAGCGCTTGCTGATTTCATCACTGAGTGGACCGAGATCCAAGAACCCATTGCCACCACTTGCCCCGAGCACTGGGTGATGTACTGCGACGGCGCCCTTAACATCAATGGTGCTGGCGCGAGCATTCTGTTCATCACGCCGACAAAGGATAAACTCCGATACGTTCTTCGCATACATTTTCTGGCCTCCAACAACGCCACGGAATACGAAGCATGTCTCCATGGTCTCCGTATAGCTGTCGAGCTCGGCGTCAAACG
Source organism: Saccharum officinarum (assembly GCA_020631735.1). Taxonomy (NCBI): domain Eukaryota; kingdom Viridiplantae; phylum Streptophyta; class Magnoliopsida; order Poales; family Poaceae; genus Saccharum; species Saccharum officinarum. The sequence goes on along the minus strand of CM036160.1, from coordinate 3,344,953 downwards.
CCTCATGGTGTATGGGGATTCCGCGCTGGTTATCAACCAGCTCAATAAAGATTGGTCCTGTTCCAGTCAGAAAATGGACGCATACTGCGTCGAAATCAGGAAGCTTGAAGGGAAATTCTACGGTATCGAGTACCACCACGTGGTATGGGATCAAAACCAACCAGCCGACCAGCTATCAAAGATAGGATCTTCTCGCGCCGCGGTTCCACCGGGGGTTTTCGTTCAAGACCTCCTGGCACCATCCATAAAAGAAGAGAAGGAAGTTGAAGAGGTACCCCCTACCGAGCAGTTGGTACTTGCGGTACCTTCACCGGTCGCCGATTGGAGGGAACAGTTCATCAAATACCTCTCCAGCGACGAAGTACCCGCCGACAAAATCGAAACCGAACGTCTAATTCGCCGAAGTAAGCATTACGTGCTGGTAGCCAGTAACCTAATGAGGAAAAGTGCCAAGGAAGGGATACTGCAGAAGTGCATCATCCAAGACAACGGTGTGAAGCTACTTTCTGAAATTCACTCTAGTTCCTGTGGCAATCACGCGGCTTCAAGAACACTAGTCGGCAAAGCTTTCCGAGCAGATTTTTACTGGCCCACGGCCATCTCTGATGCAGAAGATCTCGTTCGACGATGTGAGGGTTATCAGTTTTTTGCCAAGCAAATACATGTACCGGCACAAGAACTGCAGACCATTCCAGCTTCCTGGCCATTCGCATGTTGGGGACCGGATATGATCGGGCCCTTCAAACCAGCGCCAGGGGGTTTCCGGTATGTGTACGTCGCCATTGATAAGTTCTCCAAGTGGATAGAGTACAAACCACTCGTCTCAGCTACTACAAAGAAAGCAGTCGAGCTCTTTGAAGACATCATACATAGATTCGGTCTCCCGAACAGCATCATCACCGACCTCAGGACGACTTTTACCGGCCATCATTTTGGGGACTTCTGCGAAGACCGGTGCATCTCTATTAAATAAGTCTCCATTGCTCATCCTAGAGCTAATGGCCAGGTCGAGCGGGCTAATGGTATGATCCTCGATGCCCTCAAAAAAAGGCTCTATCAGAAAGAAGAAAAGCATCCGGGCAGATGGCTCAAAGAACTACCAGCGGTGGTCTGGGGACTGCGCACCCAAGCTAGTCGCAGTACCGGCGTATCTCCATATTTTATGGTCTACGACTCAGAGGCCATACTCCCAGCGGATATTGCTTTCCGAGCGCCTAGAGTAGAAAATTATGATGAAGAGCAAGCCTCAGCTGTTCGGACAGAAGACGTTGATCGGGCTGAGGAAGAACGTCTGATTACTTGCGTTTGCACAGCCAAGTACCTCGAAGGTCTGCGGAGGTATTACAACCGCAATGTCAAAGGTCGTTTGTTCGTGATCGGCGACCTCGTCTTACGTAGGAGACAAAAAAATGAAGGGCTTCACAAGCTGTCTTCCCCCTGGGAGGACCCTTACGTCGTCAAAGGTATTACTCGACCAGGGTCTTATCATTTATGTGACTTAGATGGAATCGATGTTCCTAACTCCTGGCACATAGAGCACCTTATATGTTTCTATCCCTGAAACAACACAGATATGTATTCTTTACTTTCTGATTAATAAAGTTCTGGTCTCCATAATTTTCCTCCATTTTTCCTCCATTATAAGTTTCACTTACCGTTATCGGGCTATACGCCACTCCATGACGATCTCCAATACGCTCGCCAAGCACGCCGAAATCGCCGAACACGTTAACTCCAAGAATCGCCAAACACGATTTCTCCAAATCGCCGAACACGATTACTCAAAAAATCGCCGAACACGATTTCTCCAAAAATCGCCAAACACGACTTCTCCAAAAATCGCCGAACACGTTAACTCCAAAAATCGCCGAACACGATTTCTCCAAAAATCGCCGACCATGTTTTCTCCGGATCACATAAGGTTTTCTCCTAAAAACGACGATGATTTTGCTCTCCAAATCTCGTAACATAGCTCGCCGACCGTCGAGCAGCACACGTTTTCTTTTCTGTTTTCTATGGAGAAGACCCAGTCTCCGATCCCTTCCGACATGTGCCTGGGGCTCCGCGCTCTGCGTTATGGTTGGTCAGCTACGGTTCCTTGGTAATGCCTGTTCATCCTACACGTGTCAGGGTCTCTGCGCTCGACGTTATGGACTATGGGCTAGTCAAGGCCTAGATTTCAGGGATGAACTAACTGCTTGGACGCCACTTTAACTACTTTTTCTCGCCAAGATACTAAAATTGGCTGCTGGGCAGCATGTGTTTTGCTCTGACCTTTATGGAGAACACCAAGGCTCTAATATCCCCCTACACGTCCTATGGGCTCCGTGCTCTGCATATTGGGCGGTAGGCTATGGTCCTTTGGTAACGCTTGTTTTTCCAACATGTGCATGGGCTCCGCGCTCTACGTTACGGATTACGGGCTAGCTAAGGCATCAAGTTTAGTGAAAACTAATTGATCGGACAATGCTTATATTATGCATAATTGCATCGGGTTGTTAATACAACAATTCTTCAAAACCAAATAAAACAAGTGGTACAGGTGATAATATCCGAGCAGTTTGTTAAGCTTCGCCAGCACCTTCTGTTTCGCCAAACAAATCTATATCGCCGACAAGCATTTTTGCTGCATCTTCAACATCATCCTCCAGCTGCTTGGTTTCCGCGTCGCTCAGCCCATCGGCGAACCAGCCCCCTATCGATTGGATATCGACAGTCGGGTAGTGGGACCGAACCACCGCAAGGGCATGAGTAGCGGCGGTCATAACGGCATCGCGGTTGAAGTATTTGAAATTCTCCCACGCTGCCTTACATCTTTGGATGATGGTATCTTGCGCTTGCTGCCTGCCGTCAGGACGAGGCGCCGGCTCCATATCGACGCAGTCGAGCACTGGTTTTATCACGGGGTTACAGTGTTGAAGTTGTCTTTTTGGACTTTGGCTTCCTGCACCAGCACATCGAACTGTGCCTTGGCTTTATGGCGGTAATCTACAAGCATTACAATGGTTCGTCATGCCAGAAAAGTACTACAACATTACTTTTGATCAGGGGGTATCTACCTTTCAGTTCTTTGGCCAGTTTATCTGCTCGCTCCGACTCTTTCGCTTTCTCTTGTCGGATTTGCTCGATGGTCTGGCGAAGCTGGCTGAGTTCCGCATCTTGCTCTACAAAGCACAACAGTTATCGAAAAAACGGATGGCCTACTATTGCAAAGTACATTATGTGATAAAGCATACCAGATTTATGCTTGGATACATTCTCAAGCTGTTCGCACTTCTGATCGAGCTGCTCGGATTTACTTTTGAGCTCTCGGGTTTTCTTGCCCAATTGCTCGGACATATTTTTTAGCTCCTCGAATACAATCGCCAGTTGCTCGGATTTCTTCTTTAGCTGCTCGGATGCAGCCGTTAGTTGCTTGGACAGAACCCCATTCTGATGTTCAAGGTCCCGTGAGTTAGACTCCGCAAGGTCCCGCTCGCGCTGAGCCCTCTTAATACTCTTTTCCGAAAGATCTAACGCCTCCCGGAATTTCTTGTTTTCCTCGGCGAGGGGCTCCATCCTCTTCATCAGTTGGTGTCGTTGCTCGGCTGTTCGAGCTATCCCCTGCGGATAAACAATGCTAGTGATAAACTTTGGTCTCTAACAACATATATCAGTATTCCAGGTGCGGTACTTACCTCAATTTGAGTCATAACTCCAGCAACGGCGGATTTCAACCTCTTTATTTCCCTGGTGGTGTTTTCTTCCTCGACAACTACTACCTCTTCCCCGCGTTTTCGGAGAATCCGGACGGACTAGGGTTTAGGTGTGGCACGCTCGATCTCCACAACCTCGTCCTCCTCTGCCATCGCTTGAGGCACCACTGGGGGCCTCTGTGGTCGAACAGCTGCTCCGACCACTCCTAGCGTCGCTGCGGGTGGTGCAAGTTGCTCCTCGGCCGTTGACGGAGTTGCATCCCTAGCCTCCGGCGCGTCAACATCAGCTGCAGTTAAGTATCGACATTTTTGGTCGTAGCCTCGGTCGCGGTCGCCGACGCGCCTATCGTATGCGCCAGTGTTTCACCGTTGGCAGGACCGCTGGCAGCGGCGGCCGGCCCATCCTCTGTTTATCGAGCACTCGGGGACTCCCGGACAGGAGCAGTCAGCACTGTCCCTACCGAGGGTCCGGGCCTTGGTGTTGCCCTGCATAATGTCGGCCTGTTAGTACCCAAAAGAAATCAAGGAACAAAATTATTACTCCAAGATACATACGGTTTGGTCTTTTGATTCAATTTCTTGAACCGGCGATGCCTGCCTGATCCCCCAGGCGCTGCTGCTTGGTCTGCCTGATGGGAGAGTTCATGCTCTTCTACAGCAGGCCACTACTCTGCTTGGTGCCCCGGAGCCTCTTCTATGTGCTGCTCTGCGGTTTTTTCCCCTTGTCGCTCGGGGACTCCGGTCGTCGGCACCGCCGGGACTTCTGTCATTGCCTGCGCATGACTCTCCCCTGCTTGTTGCTCAAGGACTTCAGCACTCTTCGATGGCTCCTTCATGCTCGGCGGATGCGCTGTCCGGTTTTCATCGTCGTCCGACCACTCCAGCACTGCGGTCCTTCGCGGACGAGCGGTTCAATCATCGCCAAGCAAGATGCCGCCCGATTTGTGTGCAGTAGAGCCTACGGTTTTTCTCCTTTTTTGGACCGGCTCATCTACCGCTGGTCTTTTCCCACGGATCTTCTCCGATACCAGGGATGGATTATCCGACGAGGTGCTTGACTCCTCCTCTTCGGGCTGAAGCGGTCGCCGAACGTCTACGCCTTTCGGCCAATCGGCTCTCGGCACGCTTGAAAAGTATATTGCCCTATCCTGCGAATGGATCTTTACATAAGTAAGTCAGTCCTTTGCTCAGCAATCGATGCCTAATCAATGCAAAATGAAATAGTTACCTGAGGAGGCGGATTGGTGCAGTTGAAGGCCCTCGTTCCCTATGGCCAACTGAATGAGACGTTGGTAGTGAATAGGTCCATGGCCCGGTCTATTACTTCTTTCTTCGACAGTCGATCTGTGCTTTCCTGGGTACCGTCGTTGTCACCTTTGTAGTCGAACGCCGGGTGGGCCCTCTCTTTGCAGGGCTGGATGCGGCGCACTATGAAGCTAGCTGCAACCAGTTCACCCCTAAGCTCCACGCCCTTAATCAAGTCAAGAAGCTCCATTACTTGCTCCATGTCAGCACTGTTGGGTCTCTCCGACCAGTTACTGTGGTTGACCGGGATGTGGTGGATGTCGCATCGAATCATTGGGTGACTTTGTTTGATATAGAACCATCTGGCGTTCCAACCTTTCAGGGAGGTATTTAGTGGTATGTTGATGTATACGCTGGCCATCCCATCCCTGAGCTGCAGGTACACGCCGCCGACCACCTTGGAACCGCTGCCCCCCTTCTTTTTTAGACAGATACTGTATAGCCATTACTCCGATTTTTTCTCCACGGTTTGATTTATCCAATATCTTCGCCCGAAAAAAGGGGACTGGCTACTTGCTCGGCTGGTTTACTATTTTCTGAGCTTGGCACCACGTGACTACGTCACCTACTGTCAGGCTCGGGGACTAAGTGGGCACACTTCACCTTGAGGCGAATGTGTTTGTTTTTCATCTCGAGGCTACGCTCGGGGACTGGCTACCTACTCGGCTGGTTTACTATTTTCTGAGCCTGGCACCACGTGACTACATCACCTACTGTCAGGCTCGGGGACTAAGTGGGCACACTTCACCTTGCGGTAAATGTGTTTGTTTCTTCTGAAAGACTCCGAGCCTCTAAAGGCTAAAACAAGGTATCTTTACCCTCGTGGTCGGACTCTAAGTGGGCACACTTCATTTTACCACGCAGGAATTTTCAATTTTGGACTTGAGCTCCTTACACCCTTATGTCAAGCCGTGCTCAGAACACACTGCTCGGCAATGTTGCACGCTGCTCGGCAGCTGCTCACAACTGCTCGGTGATTCATTATGGTGGTCAGACCATGATTTGGACAGCTCGGTTTCGGTTCGCATCTGCTCGGAAAAGCTCAAGACAGCGTTGCACAATGGGTACAAGGCGCTCGGGGACTAGCTGTGGGGGGTACGACCCCGGATACCCACGGCAGGCCACATGGGCTATGCCTCCAGGGGTGGCCCAGCCCACGAGAAGGAGCCTTGCGGGGCACGATTCTGCTCGGCGCCTCCCGCAAGGCATGGGGAGGATATCCTGAAGATGTTACGAGATCTGTTAGGATACGTATGATCCCATGATTCTTGTAATATGTTATTACTTTCTGGTTATCTCTCAGATCTAACCGACTTGTAACTTTGCCCCTGGACTATATAAGGCAGGCAGGGACCCCCTACAAAATCACAGCAAATCATACGATAACTAATACAAACCAACAGACCATAGGAGTAAGGTGTTACATCATACTGACGGCCTGAACCTGTATAACTCGTGTGTCTCTGTTGCCTTCTTGTTCTTGATTACACGCTCCTCTGCCGATCAATCTACCATCGCGGGATACCCCTCGGTGGACTGTCGACAATATTCTGTCGATAGTATGAGAGATTGAGGGATTTCCTACTCTCTAAGGGATTCAAGATGGGAAAGGTTGACACCACTCTCTTCACCAAGAAGCTTGGAAATGACTTGTTAGTAATGCAAATCTATGTTGATGATATCATCTTTGGATCAACAAATCAAGAATTTTGTGAGGAGTTTGGCAAGATGATGGCAAGTGAGTTTGAGATGTCTATGATTGGAGAGCTTAGTTACTTCCTTGGTCTTCAAATCAAGCAAATGAAGAATGGCACATTTGTGAGTCAAGGCAAGTATATCAAGGACATGCTCAAGAAGTTTGAAATGGATGAGAGTAAAGCTATAAGTACACCAATGGGGACAAGTGGAAGCTTAGATAGTGATGCTAGTGGCAACATGGTGGATCAAAAGATGTATCGGTCTATGATTGGAAGTCTACTCTATGTGACCGCATCAAGGACGGATGTGATGTTTAGTGTATGCATGTGTGCTAGATTTCAAGCCTCACCAAGAGAAAGTCACTTGAAGGCAACTAAGAGAATATTGAGGTACTTGAAGCATACACAACATGTTAGATTATGGTATCCCAAAGGAGCAAGATTTGAGTTAATTGGATATTCGGATTCCGATTATGCGGGATGCAAAGTTGAGAGAAAGAGCACATCGGGCACATGTCAACTATTGGGAATATCACTTGTGTCTTGGTGATCAAAGAAGCAAAATAGTGTAGCACTTTCAACCGACGAAGCGGAGTACATTTCGGCCGATAGTTGTTGTGCTCAATTACTTTGGATGAAGGCTACCTTGAGTGACTTTGGAATCAAGGTCAAGCAAGTGCCATTGCTATGTGACAATGAAAGTGCCGTGAAGCTCACCAACAACCCGGTTCAACACTCAAGAACAAAGCATATAGATGTCCGTCATCACTTCATAAGAGATCACCAACAAAAAGGGGACATTTGCATAGAGAGTGTGGGCACCGAAGATCAACTTGTCGACATATTCACCAAGCCACTTGATGAGAAGAGGTTTTGCAAGCTAAGGAATGAATTGAACATACTTGACTTCTCCAATATGTGTTGATGCACCCCCGCTATATGACATGCCTCTCCTTCGAGCAAAGCAAGGTAAAGTTGAGTGACATGTCATCCATCCATTGCTAAGGACTTGTTTAGTGCATCTAGTCATTCCTATCATGTCCTAGGCTCATTCATGAAAATCAAATGAATTTAATGCTTGTATGGTACCACTATTGCTTGTATGTTTGAAATGATCTAGTGGTAGCATATGACATGTTTATGGGCTTGTAAACCTAGTTTTTGATTTAGTAAATGAGCTATAAGTGTTTAACTCAACATGGTACAAGATAACCCTTATTTGGAGGTGTGAAGAAGCTTGTCCTTGGATCACACCGAGTTAAATATCTTTTGCAAGTAATCTAGATTGAACCACATTGAAACATGATCCTCATTTCACATGGTTTTACTCTAACCTATCTATAATTTGAGCTCACCATTTGTGCTAATTGTTGCCAAAGGGAGAGAGAAACAAAGATATGAGTGATAGGGAGAGATATGATAAAGGAAAGGGATTAATTAAAATTTTGATCACACAAGTATGGGGAGCAAGCTCATAAACTTGTATGATGCATTTGAATGAACATTTCATTTATTTGCTTGCATGGTACAAGTTCTAAATTTTAATATCCATGCTTATGTGGTGTATGCTAGTTACAGGTTTGAATGATGAAATGAAGAACTAGCATGCATAGGCTAAAGTAACTAGACTCATGTTTATTCAATGGAAACTAGACCCTTGTATGTAATGTCGATCTCACGGGGTACTCTAGCTTTTGTGTATGTCTAGTTACTAATGATGCTAAGGATGGTATATTGGTGCACTCCGATTGGTATCATGCTTCAAAGGTCCATCTCTTATACCTTAGCATCATTTGGTAGAAATTGACTCCTATATTTCCTATCTAAGCATATGTGCAAGCTACAATCCAAACTCTTAGCACATATGTAGGGGGAGCAATTACTACCATTTGGAGTTCATGAAACTTGTCCATATTCTTTTACACATGGTAAATATGCTTGGGCAAGCAACGTGGATTCAATTAAATCTCAATTCATATATTTGTGAAAGGGTTGTCATCAATTACCAAAAAGGGGGAGATTGAAAGCACTAGTTTGGTTTTGGTTAATTGATGAAACCCTAAGTGCTAACTTAGTTTATCAAAGTGATTATGAGATAGGTAGCACTACTCCAAGTGATGAAGCAATGTCGAAGATCATGGCAATGGTGATGGCATGGTGATGGTCAAATGCTTGAACTTGGAAAAGAAGAAAGAGAAAAACAAAAGGCTCAAGGCAAAGGTAAAATTTTAGGAGTCATTTTGTTTCGGTGATCAAGACACTTAGCGAGTGTGATCACATTTAGGATAGATAGCCATACTATTAAGAGGAGTGAAACTCGTATCGAAATACGGTTATCAAAGTGCCACTAGATGCTCTAATTCATTGCATATGCATTTAGGATCTAGTGGAGTGCTAACACCCTTGAAAACGTTTGTGAAAATATGCTAACACATGTGCACATGGTGATACACTTGGTGGTTGGCATATTTAAGCAAGGGTGAAGAAGATAGAGTTGAAAAGGAGTTAGTCGCGCTGGTTTCAGTGCTACCAGACGCGTCCGGTATGGTGACCAGACATGTCCGGTATTTGGCGATGTACTCAGCGACCGGACGTGTCCGGTCGCCACACCGGACGCGTCCGGTGTGAATTAGCTAACATAGTGCTCGGCAGATCAGTCGATCGGACGCTGGCAGCGTCCGGTCCGATGTGACCGGACGTGTCCGGTCGTCGGTGGATGCTTACTGTACTCGACCGAACGCTGAGGCTCAGTGTCCGGTCAGTTTCTATCAGACGCGTCCGGTCGGCCCTGGCGGCTTACTGGACTCGACCGGACTCGGCGGCTCAACGTCTGGTCATCTGTGATCCAGTGTCCGATGTGAGTGTCCGGTCGTAGGCGAATGGGCAGCAACAGCTATGATGGTTTGAACAGGACACGTGGCAGTCTGGGGCTACCGGACACGTCCGGTATGCCGACCGGACGCGTCCGGTGCTGCGTCCGGTCAGTTGGACTACAGCGTCCGGTCATCCCGCGTTATGCCCAATGAAGGGGTATAACGGCTCTATTTGATGGGGGCTTCTATTTAAAGCCCCATGGCCGGCTCAAGCTCTAACTCTTGCACATTTTTATTGACATAGCAACCTTGTGAGCTTAGCCAAAGCCCTCCCACTCATCTCCATCATTGATCCATCATCATTGTGAGATTGGGAGAGAATCCAAGTGCATTGCTTGAGTGATTGCATCTAGAGGCACTTGGTATTCGTGTTGCGCTGCGGATTTCGCTTGTTTCTCTTGGTGGTTATCACCACCTAGACGGTTGGAGCAGCGGTGGAGGATTGGCACGAGTTGGTGATTGTTCGTGGCCATCTCCGATGATTGTAAGGGGAGTTGTACCTTCCCCAGCGGAGTGCCAAAAGGTAACTCTAGTAAATTGCTCGTTTCATTGAGTTACCTCACTTGTGGGTCGGTTCTTGCGGTATCCTATCATGTGGACGAGGTTTGTGAAACACTGCCGCCGAACCACCAAGTGTTGGTCGACACAACGGGGACTAGCGTGTTGGCAAGCACGTGAACCTTGGGAGAAAAATCGGTTGTCTCTTGTCATTTGCATTCTCCCGGTGATTGGCTTAATCTTCATCTTGTGATTGGTTCATTCCACTACACGGCGGTATAACCATCCTACTCACTCATTTATATTCTTGCAAACTAGTTGTAGCAAGCTCTTTAGTGTAATTAGATTTGAGAGCTTGCTTTGCTATTTAAGTTTGCTTAGTGGAGCTCTTTAGAGTAGAAAGTTTGAGAGCTCTTAGTGAGTAGTATCATAGCAAGTTGTGTGTCTAGCTATCATTGCAACTAGAATTGTTGGATAGGTGGCTTGCAACCCTTGTAGAGCTAGAGCAAGTTTGCATTTCGCTATTTATCTTACTAATCAAATTGCTCTAGTTGATTTGTAGAATCTTAAATAGGCTATTCACCCCCCCTCTAGCCATATTAGGACCTTTCAATAGGTGGCTTGTAGGAATTGAAGAGCTACCAACGTAGGCATGCATGATTTTCTATGCTTTGATTTTGATTTTTATGCATCTCCTCGATATGATTTGCAATGAAGAGCTATCAATGTTTTGTTTGTTGATTTTGTGTCCCTATACGTATGTGCATAAGTTTCTATGTATGGCTATCTATATATTGTTTTTGCTTTCCTTTGGTTACTATGCTTGCATGCATAATTTTCTACGCATGGTGAAGCTGCGTTCTTATGCTTGTGTGCATAAGTTTCCATGCATGGCTTCCATGGCCATGGACAAAGGAGGAAGAACAAGGACCTCTCCCATCTCCCTCATCTGCTGATTTTTTCTATGCATGTTATATGATTATCCTCAACTTTTCTATGCGTATACACAAAACTTTTTGTGATTTGTCATTACTGTTTTTATGCTTCTCCTTGATATGATGTGCAATGAAATTGATGTCTTAATTTTTTGTCATGGGGGATATGTATTCTATACATTGTTAGAATAAATTTCTGTACAATATTGTAGCACATTTTTATATATTGTTGGAGCAGCTATCTGTGAACATTCTACATAATTCTATACATTGTTGGAGCATACTTCTATGCATTGTTAGAACACTTTGACATACATTGTTAAAACAGTTATCTGTCCACTTCTATACAATTCTATACATTGTTGGTACACAATTCTATACATTGCTCTATGCATTGTTTGGGTTGGGGTTGTCATGATCCTAGTACAATAATCCCTGAGAAGGGAGGGTATTTTGGGTTCTATGCTATGTTCCTCTATTAATTATACGTCCCAAAGTGAGTATAATGGTTTTGGTTGGGGCCATCAGGGTTTTAGATAAAATAATCCCTCATAGGAGAGGGTTTTATTGGGTTATATGCATTATTTCTCTATTATTATACATTAACCTAGGTGGTAAGCAAGGTTTGGGTTGGCACCATAATAAGATTTTTGTGCCTACAAAAATATGTTTACATGTCTTTCTTGCCACTGTAAGGTTTCTGCGCATACTAAAACATATCTCTATAGCCTTTCTTTGCCACTGTAAGGTTTTTGCGCCTACTAAAACATGTTTCTATGCCTTTGTTGTGATGTAGGATGGTTGGAAGGATGTTTCTACGCGGCCTCCCCTGCTCCCTCGTCGGCCCCAATACCCCCTGCTGTGGCAGCATCGGATCCCCACTCCACCGACCGATGGCACGCGGCCACCCCCTTCCCAATCGACGGCATGCGGCGAACCCGTCCATGACCAGCGGAACGCGGCCACCCCACCATGACCGGCAGCACGCGGCCACCCCCTCCATGACCGGTGGCTCGACCTCCCAATGGTGGATTTGCCTGCGGCCTCCACATCACCCTGTCTCCCTTCCACCCGGCGACACATCCTCCCCTCCCCTACCTCCCAATGGTGGTTGCTTGCTTTGATTTTGTTTATTGATTTTGTGTTCTTATGCTTGTGTGCATAAGTTTCTATGCATGGCTAAATTGTAACTTGGTATGTATTGTATACATTGTTACAATATATTTGTATACATTGTTACAATATATTTGTATACATTGTTGGAGCAGTTATCTGTGCACTTCGCCAAAAATGTTTCTACGCATCTTGACCCTTGATTCTATGAATCCTATCGTCCATCACTTGCTATTTTTCAAATTTCAAATTTTAGAGAAGATGAGGTCTCCATGTTTTACGCTTGCGGTTTCCATATTCTATACATTGTTTCCATAGTGGAAAGCATGATGTTGGTGGAGGCAATCACGATTGCGTTAGGTGGAATGTCCATCTTGCGGAGAGGTTTTTACACTGTAACATAATTAATTTTTATTCGTGCAAGCACTAATTTATATGCAACATCGACACAAAAAACTCTTCTGCGCATGTTGACCATTGATATATGCATCCAATCAGCCATCACGTTCCATGATTCAAATTTCAAATTTTAGAGAAGACGAGCCTGTCTCCATGTTTTTACGCTTACGGTCTCCATGTTCTATGCATTGTTCCCATCTTAATTATACACCCCATAGTGGGAAGCATGATGTTGGTGGAGGCAATCACGATTGTCAGGTGGAATGTCCATCTCATGGAGAGGTTTTTACGTGGTAAAAAAATATTCATCCAACCGCTAATTTCTATGCAGCGTCGGCGCCAAAAACCTTTCTGCGCATCTTTGATTCTATACATCCAATCGGCCATCACGTGCCATGATTAAAATTTCAAATTTTGGAGAAGACGATATCGTCTCCATGTTTTACGCTTGTAGTCTTCATGTTCTATGCATTGTTCCTATGTTAATTATAGACCCCCATAGTGGGAAGCATGATGTTGTGGAGCCAATCACAGTTGTGTTTTTTACGTGGTAACAAAATTAATTTTTATTAATCTAACTACTAATTTCTATGCAATGTCGGTGCAAAAAACTTTTTTGCGTATCTTGACCATTCTTTCTATGCATCCAATCGACCATCACATGCTGTGATTCAAATTTCAAATTTGTGATTTTTCAATTTTTTTCAAAAAAATATTCACAATGAATCTTGAATCGTGCATAAAAATATCAGAAGTTCAATGGTAAAAGCCGTTTTTGAATCTGATGCTTCGTTGAGGAATTATAATGAAAAAACGAAAGAGATTAGATTTGATGCGTGCATGCATGCGTCAGCTTTGTCAGGCTGTGTCAGCTGCTCGCGCGAGACGTTTTTATGCGGTAACGAATTAATTTTAATTTATCCAACTACTGATTTCTATGCAACGTCGCGATAAAAACTTTCCTGCGCAGTTTGATATGGGATTTTATACATCGAATCAGCTGGGTCCCTAGGGTCCCCCACCTGCACATCAGCTCCGCTGACCTAAATGGTTGGGCTAGGTAGGATGGCTGGCTGAGCTCTCCATTAGCTATTGGAAGCCCCGGGCTCCCAATAGCGGGACCCTATATATATATATATATATATATATATATATATATATATATATATATATACCTAAATGGTTGGGCTAGGTAGGATGGCTGGCTGAGCTCTCCTTTAGCTATTGGAAGCCCCGGGCTCCCAATAGCGGAACCATATATATATATTTCCTGCCCTGTTGGGCTATAGGAACAACATATTGTTTGTTCCTAACTGCCACCATTGTTCCTAGCTGTTACTATTGCACTTGGCAAAGTCTCATTCTTACTGATCACAGCTGCACCTGGGTTGGATACTGGAGAAGGTTGGCTGAAGACTACTGAAGATACTGACGCCTTCTTTGGTTCAGCTGTATCCTCTGCCCTTGTAGGCTGCTGTACGTCACCTGTTTCAGCAACATTGAATCCACAACAGTTAGCACATCAACAATGCTGACAGACTATCAAACCGAATTTGTTGGTCTGGATGTACTGCTTACGTGCATTGATGCTAGTGTGGACAGCAAATCCCTGCACTGCGCCATCATAATGTGTTCTTGAATGAAAACTCTGGAGAGCTGAGACACCAAGACATTTGTCCGGGCTAACTGCAGAAAATGGCAGACCATTCAGACTGAAAACACCAGAATGCATCTTCAAGGTTCAGTGCTAGCTACATCGTATCACTTATTGTGATATTGGTAGCATCATGTTTGTGTACATGTTATATGATTCCAAGAGAACTGGAAAGGGAAATTCTGTATAAATAAATTCAGCACCTTAGGCAGCTGGGTTCTTGTTGAGTTTCCTATAGTATGCATGACATCAACCGCAGAGCTAAGAGCATTTCTTATTCCATGAATATCTGCCTGAAAATATGTGGTCACTCTTAACATTTGAACTGGAAACCAACGTGACGAAAAATTTCTGCATGTTTTATGAAACACCAACCATTGCACCATTTGAGACAGGAAGGCGCAGGACAGTAGCAGTCAGAGCCTGTGTTGTTCCTGACAAAGAATGGCCATGATCCCTCTCTAAAAAGGACCATTCTTCCAGGTATTTCATCTGCATGTTGTAAGTTTATAAGATTTTGTGAAAAGAACGCGTACTATAAACGAATTTAGTGTCATAAATTAGCAGTTAGCTACTCCTGCAGGTCCAGCGGGGCAAACCGGGTGTACAAACTTTAGACTTTTAAGATAGCAATTATAGCTGATCTAAGTACGTTCATGAGCCATATCATGACCATTTTAATTTGCAAGCTAGTAAAACTCCACAAGTCCATTTTAGTAGTGATATCATCTGACTATTATGAGCTGATTTTATCTACTTTACAAGTTCTGTTAATAAAGATCTGTTTGCTAATAGTTTTTACAGCGGTCCTGTTGATAACTGAAACAGACAGCTCTGCTCTTGCCCAATCATCAAAAGTTGCATTATTACTATAGGGTTTTTATGGATAACTACAAATGAATGCCAGTGCCAAGGAACAAATGCAGAATTGACTGCATAAAGGAAGCAAGGATCAGCATGCTGTTCTTACGTGTCCTCTCAGAATTGCCATGAGTTTGCAGTTGTTTCGAAGAAACTGGAGCTGCATCTCTAATGGCGACAGATTTTCGCATCCTCAGGATAGAAACCCATGCGCCACACAAAATTTTCTGTCATGAACACTTAGAACAATCAGCTGCTGTGTTACCGAAATGCTGATGTCTGAATTTCTAATGTCTGAATTTTTGTTCAATATACGAACAGAACAGAGAGAATCATTCAGTCACTCACCTCTGCACCCATGGTCTGCGACGAAATCGCAGCTCCAGCCTGTGCATTCACAAACCGCCACTGCAACTCCCAGGTGTAGAGTATGTTAGATTGATCTCCCAATCAATAAGCCCAACGGCCTATTGGGCCTTGGTCACGCGCCCTGATCGGGGGCGCCCAACCCTACATGGTTGGTGGGCCCCCGTCGCACTGCGCTATATAAAGAGGTGGGGGCCGGCGGCTCGAGGTACGAGGTTCACCGTGAGACGCAAACCCCACCGACAAACCCTAGACCGATCTAAGAGGGCGCGCAGCCAGCAACGGGAAGCTCCACTGACTTCGCCGTCGTCACTGCTACGCCGTCCGTCTGCACTGCATCGACGTCCGTGCCACCTCTACTCCACCCGTCGCTGCCCGTGTGCTGCCTCCATCACCAAAGCTGAGATGGCCGGCTCCGCGACTCCCTCCGAGGGCTCAGGTTCAACACTAACACCTCTCTCTTTATCTCTCCGATCTTTCCCCTCTGTTCATCCCGTATTCAAAGAAACGGACCCTAGATCTACTGCTAGAGATCCTAACTGTTATTAACAATGGCATCAGAGCTAGTCTATCTAGTACGTGGATCTAGATCAGAAAATACAATCGAAAGAAATCCAAAGAAGTTGGTCCGATTTTGAATCGGATCAAGAAAGAGAAAACCTAACCCTAACAGAAAGGGGACGGTCATTAGGGGCTTCGACCGACATAGGGTTCGGTTGAACCCCCTAACCTCGATCCCTTCAGATCTGAGAAAAGACTCGGGGAAAGGAAAGAAAGAGAACCGATTTCAAATCGGAAAAGAATCCAAAATCAAATCAAAACCCTAACCCTAGCATGAACAGAGAAAGGATGGAGGGGAAGGGATCCTACCCAGGTCCTCTCCACGCCGTCGTCACCGCCATGGTGCGGGAATGGGATCGCGCCGCCTCTACGCGCGGGGAAAGAAAGCCGGCCGGGGGCACGGCTCGTCGGGATCCGGCCAAAGGGGGCGCCGCGGCCAGGCCACTCGACGGCGGCGCGCTCACCCGCTGGGGAGCGCGTACGCCGGCGAGGGGGCCGGCGACGGCGCCGGGGCTCGCTGTCTGCTCTCGCCGTGGTCGCTCGCTCGGTGACTGACTGAGGGAGAGCTGTGAGGCGAAGAGAAAGAGAAAGAAATGAGGGTTAGGGTTCAGGGAGCGACGGCGTACGCTGGTTTTGATCCAGCGAAATTGAAGGCCAACCGTCCGATTGCGTCGGACGATCAGGATTCACCGCGCCGCGGCTCGGGCCTCTTTTGGCCCAGGCGGGAGATGCTGCTCGGTCGGATTCCCGGCCCAGGCCCAGGTTGCGGCCTGGGCGCGGGGGAGCGCGCGCCACGCGGCTGGGCCACAGGCAGCTGGGCCGGTGAGCGCGTTTCTGGGCCAAAATGGTATATACACAGTATAGCTCGTGATTTTGTTTATTTATTTTTCCAGAAACTGTTTGCTTCATATTTGATGAGGTTTTGAATAGAATTTGATGTAAATCTCTGGCAATTTTGTCCAACGACAATTTTGTTCAGAGAACAGTAAAGAAAGTTTAATGTTTCTAGAAAAATGATTATTGAATGTTAATGTTTCCGCTGCGTATTTAAAGATGTAATTTTTATTATTAAATTCGAACCAACGGGATAATTTAATTTTGAAAATGGATGTGTTTTAAATTGATTATAATATTGTTGTTATTCTAACCAACATTGATTAAAGGCAATATTATAATGTTTTGGTCTTGCATTAATTCTATTTCTGCCCAACGGTAATGTAGAATTAGTGTAGAGAACAATTGTATGTTTTAATTTTGATCAACGTTAAACTAAGGCATGCAATTGTTGTTATTATTATTTGTGTTCTCACACTATTTGAATTGTGTTTTCAGGAGGATACAACTTGATGAGTTGTATCAAAGAGATCCCCACTCTAAAAGGTGATAACTATATTGAGTGGAAGAAAAAGATAGACCTAGCTTTCATCCTCGCTGAGGTGGACTGGGTTGTCACCACACCGTGTCCCAGAGAACCTGTGGCACCAGTGAGGGAGACAGATGAGACTGATGCTGCATGGTAGAACAGAGAGCGGGACTTTGCTCCCGTAAAGATGTCTTTTGACCTTGAAAATAGAAAGTGGGTCACAGCTAATAAGAAATGTTTGGCTGTGATAAAGAATACAATTGAGCCTGCAATAGTGGGCATTCCAGACTGTGACACGGTCACAGAGTACCTAGAAAGAATAAAGAGTCAGTTCAATGGCTCTTCAAAGACATATGCAACCCAGCTGATCAAGCAGCTGGTTACAGAAAGGTACTCTGGTGGCGGCAGTGGCATTAGAGAGCACATACTGAAAATGAGCAATCTGGCATCTAAGCTCAAACCAATGGATTTGGCACTCAAGGATGAGTTTCTTATTCATTTTATTTTTGCTTCTTTGCCCAAAGAATTTGACACCTTTGTTGTTAATTACAACATACAACCTGAAAAATGGGATTTAGAAAAGCTCATAGCCATGTGTATGCAGGAGGAGGAAAGAATAAAAGTTTCACAAGGTGGTACTGTCAACTACCTAAAAGATAAGAAAAAGAACTATAATAACAGCTCTTCCTCCAAGTCATCTGGAAAGGGTCCCATGCAACAGTCTCAGAACAAGCAATTCCCAGTGGATAAAGATCAGTGTCTCTGCTGTAAGAAGATGGGACATTATAAGAAGAATTGTCCTGATTTCCTAAAGATGATAATGAAAAATAAAGGTGAGAACATTATTACGTTCGTAAATAAATCCTTGTATGTAAAGTTTTCAAAATCTACTTGGTGGATTGATTCAGGTGCAACTATTCATGTTGCTAATTCATTACAGGGATTTCGTTCGATGAGAACTTTGCAAAGAAGCGAAAGTTTCATTAAAGTCGCAAATGGAGTACAAGCAGATGTTGAGGCCATTGGCGATCTTCCGCTAGAGCTTGCTGATGGCTTCATACTTTTTCTTAGAGATGTTCTTTATGTACCTTCTTTGCAAAGAAACTTGATTAGTGTATCAAAGTTGGACCATGATGGTTATGATTGCCATTTTGGAAATGGCAAATGTCAGATATTGTTTAATAATAAATGTGTTGGTCTTGCCTTCCGACAAGACGAGCTTTATTTGTTATCACTTCGTGAAAATGTGAATTCCGTATGTAATGTGAATGAGAATATATCCTCATCGAACAATGCAAACAGAAAACAAAAGAGAGCTCATGATGCGTTGTCGAAATTATGGCACTGTCGTTTATGCCATATTTCGAGGGGGAGAATAGAAAGACTAGTTAAGAATGATATTCTTCCTCCATTAGAGCTCTCAGATTTAGAACAATATAGAGATTGCATAAAAGGAAAGTATATAAAGAAAATTAAGAAAGATGCCAAACGAAGCGCAGGAATTCTACAGATTATTCACATAGATATATGTGATCCTTTTCCTGTGAAAAGTGTGGATGGTTATGATTCATTCATAACATTCACAGATGATTACTCTCGTTTTGGCTACATTTATCCAATTAAAGAAAGAACAGAAGTGTTGGATAAATTCAAAATATTTAAAGCAGAAGTTGAAAATCAGCATGATTTAAAGATTAAGATAGTCAGGTCTGACCGTGGGGGAGAGTACTACGGTCGGCATACCCCATATGGACAAGTTCCTAGACCTTTTGCAAGGTTCTTACAGGAGAATGGTATAGTCACCCAGTATTCAACACCGGGCGAACCTCAACAGAATGGAGTAGCTGAAAGACGTAACCGTACCCTGATAGATATGGTGCGTAGTATGATAAGTTACTCCACTTTACCGATGAGTCTGTGGATGAAGGCGTTAAAAACCGCCATTCATATTCTCAATAGAGTACCAAGTAAGTCGGTGTCCAAAACACCGTATGAGTTGTGGACAGGAAGAGTACCCTCACTTAACCACTTGCGTGTGTGGGGGAGCCCTGCTGAGGCTAAAGTTTTTAACCCAAACATTGGGAAGCTAGATCCCAAAATAGTGAGTTGCCATTTCATTGGCTACCCAGAAAAGTCAAAAGGTTTTCGTTTCTACTGTCCTAACAGACATACAAAGTTTGTGGAAACGAGACACGTTGTCTTCCTAGAGGATGAAATGATTAGGGGGAGCATGGTAGCTCGAGAAATTGACCTTGAAGAGAAGTGGGTGTATGCACCCACTCCGATCATTCATGAGCCATTTTTCTCACTACCTGCTGTTACTGCACCAACAGTACAAGACACTGTGGTGCCAGCACCTGTTGTTATCCCGCCTGTGGCAACAATGAATGATGATGAGGAACCTATTCCTCAGGATCCTATAGAAACTATTGCCACACATGAGGGGGAGCAACAACAGCCTCAAACAGAAAATGTACCAAATGAGGAGGCCCCTAGAAGGTCTCAAAGAGTTAGAAAATAAGCTATTCCTGCTGATTATGAAGTGTACAACACTGAAGAATTTTAAATGGAGGATGATCCCACCTCATTTGAAGAAGCCATGAAAAGTGATCATTCATCAAAGTGGCTTGAGGCCATGGAAGATGAGATGAGATCAATGAATGCAAATAAAGTTTGGGATTTGGAGATAATTCCTAAAGGAGCCAAAACAGTAGGCTGTAAATGGGTCTACAAAACAAAACTTGACTCTCAAGGGAATATAGAGAGATATAAAGCCCGACTTGTGGCAAAAGGCTTTACACAAAGAGAAGGGATTGATTACAATGAGACCTTTTCTCCAGTCTCATATAAGGATTCCTTCAGAATCATAATGGTATTAGTGGCACATTACGATTTAGAATTACATCAGATGGATGTAAAGACGACATTTCTCAACGGAGACTTAGAAGAAAATGTTTACATGGCACAACCGAAAGGTTTTGTCATGGAAGGAAAAGAACGTTTGGGATGCCGCCTAAAGAAATCCATTTATGGATTAAAACAAGCTTTAAGACAGTGGTACTTGAAGTTTGATTAGACAATAAAGAATTTTGGGTTTAAAGATAATGTTGAGGACAATTGTGTCTACGCAAAGTTTAAGAATGGGAAGTTTATCTTCCT
The DNA here is from genome assembly GCA_020631735.1 of Saccharum officinarum. NCBI lineage: Eukaryota > Viridiplantae > Streptophyta > Magnoliopsida > Poales > Poaceae > Saccharum > Saccharum officinarum. Next base: position 3,324,474 of record CM036160.1, on the reverse strand, counting down.
TATCTTGTATGTGGATGATATCTTACTTGCTAGTAGTGATGTCAGTCTACTACTGGAAACAAAGAAGTTTTTATCCTCAAAATTTGATATGAAAGATCTTGTTGAAGCTTCGTTCGTTCTAGGGATCGAGATTCACCGAGATAGAAGTAAAGGGGTATTAGGACTATCACAGAAAGCATACATAGAAAAAGTCTTAAAGAAATTCAGTATGCACAAATGTAGTCCCTCACCTGCTCCTATAGTCAAGGGCGACAGATATGGGGATTTTTAATGCCCCAGGAACCAATATGAGATCGATCAAATGAAAGTGGGTCCATATGCTTCAGCTGTCGGAAGCTTGCAATATGCTCAAGTATGCACACGCCCTGACTTGGCATTTGTTACCGGGTTACTTGGCAGATTCCAGAGCAATCCTGGAATAGAACACTGGAAATTGGTAAAGAAAGTCTTGCGTTATTTGCAAGGAACGAAATGCCTCATGATGACGTATAGAAGATCTGATTCACTCCATATAGTGGGATATTCAGATTCTGATTATGCGGGAGATGAAAGAAAATCCACGTCTGGATATGTATTCACTCTCACAGGGGGAGCTATTTCATGGAAAAGCTCAAAGCAAACTGTCACTACATCATCCATAATATATGCCGAGTTTGTAGCGTGTTATGAGGCAATGGGGCAGGTGAACTGGCTAAAGAAGTTCATATCCGGTTTAAAGGTGGTTGACGACATCTATAGACCACTTAAGTTATACTGCGATAATAATCCGGCAGTATAGTATGTTCACAACAATAAGTCAAGTGGTGCTGCCAAATAAATTGACATAAAGTATTATGTTATGAAAGATAAAGTCTGGGATCATGTCATAAGTCTTGAGCATATAAGTACCGAAAAGATGCTCGCGGATCCGCTTACAAAAGGCTTACCACCCAACGTGTTTAGAGAACATGTAGCTAGTATGGGTTTAAGGGAAAGCCTATAATTCCTAGACAAAAGAAGGCCCAAAGTTAAGTATCTATTTCAGAACAGAGTGGTGTGTTATAGCTGTTAAATCTATCAGCAATTGATCGTGATGATGAAACATGCTCTATGCGCTAATCTGTAATGGAATAAACAAAAGTAAATGATACAAAATTGAAAGATGTTAGTGAGATCAAGGGGAAGAATGTTAGTTGATCTCCACCAATAGGCCCAGCCCTTGGATCTGCGCCCTGATCAGGGACGTCCAACCCTAATATGGTTGGTAGGCTCCTGTCGCACAGCACTGTAAAAGAGAGGTGGGGATCAGGGCTCGGACTATGAGGTTGACCTGAGCTGCTGTAACCACCTACAGAGAAACACTAATCCGATCTAAAAAAGAGTGCTGCCAGCGACAGGAAGCCCCACCGACTCTACCGTCGCCTCTGCATCGTCTCCACCACGCTAGACTCCACCATGTCGAGCTCCCTTGACATGGGCATCCATGAGACTACGGCGCAACTGCGCCAGGGCGAACTAGAGGAACCCTAAGTAAGATGCTTACCCCGATCTACGTTATAGAGGCACTGTTGTTCTAACACGCAGCAGTAGAACGCTAGCTGGCTCCAAGCGGTGACGACGATGGCGGGCTTCCTCCCTGTCCTGGCGTGTCGCGTCGCCGCTGCTGGCTCTGCTGGGATTGCTGAGCATCTCCCACATGACGTGCACGTCGTCGTACTCGCACGTGTGCACCTCCTTCCGCAGCCGCCCCAGCCCTGCGCCTGCGCCTGCCCCTGCACGACATGGCCGGAGGCCACCGAGGCGCGCGCTCCGGCCGCGCCACACCCACATGCCCGGCACCTGCAGCTTCAGGCACGACGACATCCTTTCAGTGGCGGACGTAGGTAGAACCTGTGGGGCCACCCGGCCCCACAGGTTTTGACGAATCTAGTGCAATTTTACTGTAGCATATATGGTTTGGTCCCACAGCTTCTGCTGGCTGGCCCCACAGATTTTGATTCCTGGATCCGCCACTGCATCCTTTCTTCGGTCGTCGGGTCTGGATCCCCTCCTCTGCTCTCCTGCCTCTGTGCTCGATTCAGGACCTCACCGGAGCTAGCTGCTGCTCGCCTTCAATTCGCCTCGCTTGGACTTGGACCTCTCTGCTGCTGATTGCAGTAGTGCCAGCTCTGGGACGACGACGATGACCAGCACTCCTCTTTGCTTGTATATATAGGATATATGGGGGTGGGGGGAGAATCTGGGCAGGCAGGTGCAGTTGGACGTGGCGACACGGCAGCCGAGAATTAGATTAGTGCAGCAGCACACGCGACCAACGTGACGTCCAACGGTCCAAGATACTACGACATCTTCATGACGCCATGATGCAACCTTCGTTCGGAGTGTAAAATTCTGCCGTTGCTGTTTCTGTGCTTGCCGTTACAAAACTTTTTGACATTGGCCGTGGATGCTCCTGCTGATCTGATCCCTTGCGTGCTCGTTGCTCGATCCATGTGACGTTGCAGGAGCCACTTCGAGGCGCTGGACATGTTCCATGCACCGGCTGCATGCTGTCCTGAAGGAGCCAGGAGCCACTTCAGAGGACCAGCTGGACGCCACAATGGGGGTGGACACAGTGCATGGACACCTGCGGCTTCCCTCTCTTCAGCCACATGAACTCACTGCACAGTGCTGTAACGGAGGGCCTATTTATATTGCCAGTTTATTATTATTATTATCACTATTATTACCACCAGTAATAATCATTATTATTTATCTATTTACTTGGGCTCCATGTAAATCGGTTGTACGTACGCCATCCAAAAGTCTAGGTCAATAGAGCTAACTGTGGCGGGAACGCGGCCCATTCGTTACACTATATACGACGCAGCACAGAAGGGCCGGCCCATCTTATGTGGTATTTAAATGTTATATTCATGCTCAAACTTCTGATCTTACCACTCATGTTATAATTAAACAAAGCACATAACATCAACTTTATCTTGTTAAGTGTGCCGAAGGCTAGAGAAGAATAAATGAAGTTTTGGCTCTGTTGGTGTTTTCCCACCAACAGAGCCCATGCACTTGATCTCTACCTTGTCTGTATGAGCATGACACACTTCAAGCAAAGTGTGGGAGAGTTATTGATTTCCCAATTTCTACAAGTGAAGGTTCTGAACCTGCTAAGCCACAAATCAAAATTCAAAACCAAGACAGGTTTGGCGGAAGAAGGTAACATCATCATCAGAGACACCGTCACAAGATATGCAGCCATCTAGGTCTCCATCGCTGAGACCGGATGATACACGCGAAAGGTAAAGGACTCTTCTCTAGCCGAGTCCGGTCTGGAGGACTTAAAAATCCGAACACTGGCCGTGAGGTAACATCGGTAGTTACACATATTTACTTTTTAGCATTGCATGAATTATTTTCACTCTTAGCGTATTTATTTTTCTGCATTAGCATTGCATATAGAAAAGAAAAATAATAAGAAGTTTTTCATTACTGCATTAGATCATCGCATCATTAAAGCCTAAAGCCCCGTGTGAATAAATCTATGGTGTGTAAAAGCCCGTAGGAATATTTATTGTGGTCACATAAAAATATAAAAATAAACATGCATACATATTTCTTTCTACATTATATAAATAAGAAAATTCAAAAATATTGAATAGACATCCTGTTAGAACTTGATCAATTAAGAAATCTTTCTAAACCTCTAAAAACAACAAATTTCTGAATGGCTGACCGCTAACCCCTTATCCTAATATGTGCCACGAGTTTTGGTGTTCTTGTTGGAGTATTTTGCAGGATGATCAAGAGTAACGCCATCCATCCGAAGTACATTCTTTCGAACCGTTGCTACACCCGCTACGCGAGGAACACAACTTCTGAATGAGATCGATCAAATAAAAGTGGTTCCATATGCTTCAGCTGTCGGAAGCTTGCAATATGCTCAAGTATGCACGCGCCCTGACTTGGCATTTGTTACCGGGTTACTTGGCAGATTCCAGAGCAATCCTGGAATAGAACACTGGAAATTGGAAAAGAAAGTCTTGCGTTATTTGCAAGGAACGAAATGCCTCATGATGACGTATAGAAGATCTGATTCACTCCATATAGTGGGATATTCAGATTCTAATTATGCGGGAGATAATAGAAAATTCATGTCTGGATATGTGTTCACTCTCGCAGGGGGAGCTATTTAATGAAAAAGCTCAAAGCAAACCGTCACTATATCGTCCACAATGTATGCCGAGTTTGTAGCGTGTTATGAGGCAATGGGACAGGTGAACTGGCTAAAGAAGTTCATACCCGGTTTGAAGGTGGTTGACGATATCAATAGACCACTGAAGTTATACTGCGATAATAATCCAGCAGTACAGTATGCTCACAACAATAGGTCAAGTGGTGCTGCCAAACATATTGACATAAAGTATTATGTTATGAAGGATAAAGTCCGGGATCAAATGATAAGTCTTGAGCATATAAGTACTGAAAAGATGCTCGTGGATCCGCTTACAAAAGGCTTACCACCCAACGTGTTCAGAGAACATGTAGCCGGCATGGGTTTAAGAGAAAGCCTATGATTCCTGGACTATAAAGGACCCAAAAATTAAAGTAACTATTTCAGATCAGATACGTGCATTGTAGCTGTTAAATCTATCGGTGATTGACCGTGACGATGAAACATGCTCTATGCATCATCTGTGAAGAAATGAGTAAGGATAAAAGGATTGAAGTTTAAAGTTTAAAGATAAAAGTAATAGTGAGATTAAGGGGGAGAATGTTAGATTGATCTCTCAACCAATAAGCCCAACGGCATATTGGGCCTTGGTCACGCGCCCTGATCGGAGACGTCCAACCCTATATGGTTGGTGAGCCCCCGTCGCACTGCGCTATATAAAAGAGGTGGAGGCCGGTGGCTCGAGGTACGAGGTTCACCGTGAGCCGCAAACCCCACTAACAAACCCTAGACCGATCTAAGAGGGCGCGCAGCCAGCGACGGGAAGCTCCACTGACTTCGCCGTCGTCACTGCTACGCCGTCCGTCTGCACTGCATCGACGTCCGTGCCACCTCTACTCCACCCGTCGCTGCCCGTGTACTGCCTCCATCACCGAAGCTGAGATGGCCGGCTCCGCGACTCCCTCCGAGGGCTCAGGTTCAACACTAACACCTCTCTCTTTATCTCTCCGATCTTTCCCCTCTGTTCATCCCGTATTCAAAAAAACGAACCCTAGATCTAATGCTAGAGATCCTAACTGTTTTTAACAGAGTAGTCTCAGCTGGTGCTCCTCCTCGGTCTTGATCGCCGCCGGGAGCCTGCACTTCATGTCTCAGTCCACGCCGCAGCCGGCAGAAGAAGCTTTGCCCAGCGTGTTCCCGGCGGAGGCAGGGCCCTCGGTGGAGCGCCGGGCCGGGGACGAGCTGGCCGCCCTCCTCAACGCGCTGGCCACCGGCTTGCTCGGCGACGGCTGCTTCACAGACGCCCTGCTGAACGGCGAAGACAGCAAGCCGGTGAACAGTGACCTCTTCTTCACCGGCGCCGACGCCGGAGACGACGTGGCAGGCGTGCGTGATGGCAACGGCATGACCGGGTACGTGAAGCGTTCGGAGCGGGTCCCCATGGCGTCCCGCGTGAACCGCGCGGAGGAGCCCATGGCGCTCCTCGGCGACGGGCGCAGCCCCGAGCCGACGCTGCGTTGGGACGCGCCGCCATCCCCTGACCCTGACCCGCCGGACGACGCGCTGTCCGTGTCGGAGGACAGCGAGATCAGGTAATCGTTCGCACCGTCCACCGACGCTCGCCGCGGCGTCCCGCGGAACGCTGCCGACCGCACGGCGCCGAAGATGGCGGCGATCGCCTCCTTCTTGCTCGAAGCAGAGCACTCCGTGGTCTTGGCGAGCCCACGGCCGTCGCGCCCACACGGCGCCGACGCTGGCGGCCACCGGTACTTATTCTGGCTCGCGTCGGACACCTTGGCGCGCGCAGTGGGCCTCTTCGGTTCCGGCGTGGCCGCCGCAGGCTCCGCGGGTGGCGACGCGGAGGCGGCGGAGCTCGGCCTGCTGGTTTCCAAGGAGTATGCCGGGCTCTGGAATGCGACCGCGAGCGTGCGTCTCGTCGTTGTGGCGCTCCCGCCGGACGCCACCGCGGCGTCCGTGGTGGCGGCGGCAACGTTTGGGAGCGCCGGACGCAACCGGTCCGTGGACGCGGGCGCTTTCGGTGCCGGAGACTTGGAGGGGAAGGAGATGGAGGTGGACGTGGGTTTGGAGGAGGGGATGAGGTAGCGGGAGGCGACGGCCTTGGCCTTGGGTTTGCGTGCCGCGGCGCCGGCGTTCGCATTGGCGTCTGAGAGCGCGGTGGCGACGACGCAGCCAGCATTGGCGTTGGGGAGCGCCGCGGGGCGGCGGCGGCGGCGGCGGCGGCCGGGCGTGGCCACGGTGGCGTCCACCACTGTGGGTGGCATCCTTGCTGCCGGTTGGTCAATGGGCGGCCGTGTGGTCGACGGCGAGCCGGTAACGCGCGCGCGAGACGGCGAGAGTTGAACGGAAGCAGCTGAAACCAACAACGGCCGTGGATGGCGCGAGTTGCAGCTTAGCTTGCTTTGCTTCCTCCTGTGTAGTAGTGTCTAAAGGGCATGGGACTATTTATGGTCTTGTGCACGTATCCGTGTACGTGCATTTCGATCTTTCACGGCTCTGGTGTGTAAGGGGTTCACCTCAAAAATAGCTATTAACAGAGGCAGTCTTTTTAAGCGTGTCACCTTCATAAATCGGTAATGCTATCATTAAGATGTCCGGAAGGCTGGATGCCTTGCTCCATTCCCTATCGCATGTGCCGCTCGTCTAAAAAAAATCAACTCCCGCACAACTCGCTCCGCTCCGCTTCGCTTCCGCACGTGGCGCTCGGCTTCGCTCCCGCATACGGCGCTCGACTACCAGTCCTACCAGATGCGCCGCGTGGTTACCCTCTCCTGGTTTCGGCGCGCGGCTGCCTGTGAGTCGCGGCGGCGTGGTTGCTGGCCCTGCCAGGTGCACAATTGCCTGCGAGTCACGGTTCTCGGCTACTGGCCCTACCTGGCGCGGCGCAAGGCCGCTGCCTCCCTGCCCTGTCGCTCAGCCGCTGCCTACAAGCACCGCCGGGCCGCTGCCTCCGGCGAACTCCACATGCCTACGAGCCTCCAGTTTCCCAAGCAGCAAGGAGATGTTTGTGTTCAAACTACATGCAGCAAGCGTCTGTTTCAAGTGTTTCAAATGTTTCAGAGGCATGTTGCAAGTGATTCATATGGATGTTGCAAACATAGATTTGGGATGTTGCACATGTTGCAATGGTTTTACATATATGTTGCAAGCACCTGTTCTTAATGTTTCATTTGTTTTCTTTTTCGACGTATGTTACAAGTGTGTTTATCTGGATGTTGCATATGTTTTCACACATATGATGCAATTGTTTTATCTGGATGTTGCGTATGCGTACAACGGTTTGAAGTGTTTTTCAGGTGTTTTCGCAAGTGTTTCAGACGCATGTTTCATTTGTTTTTAGACGTATGTTGCAATTGTTGCATTTGGATGTTTCAAAACTAAATCGAGTGTTACATCTCCCTCCTCGCCTTTCTGCTGTCTCGCCTCGGTGTCTGCAGGCGTGGGAAAGTGGAGGCAGTCCCCACTGGCGTGGGGCGGGCCCCACGTGCTTGCGGGGGCGCAGCAGGTAAGACGTGGGCGGGCAGGCGCGGGATGCGGCACAGGGGGCAGCGCGCGCGGGCGTCCGAGAACGGGGGGCTAACGTTTAGACGTCTGGACGCTAGCCACGCCCTTTGTAAACTGATTAAAGGAAGCCACCGTGATAAGATACCCTATGCTATAATTAGTTATCACTAAAAAATCATAACTTTTCTTATATAAAGTCAGATAAAGGCGGACTTATATCAAAATTTTATATCTATAATTCTGTAGTTGACAATTTTTTATTTAAAATTATTTAGAGTATCAAAATTTCGCCTTAAATTCTCATATTTTGAAATTCATAATTTAGATTTTTCTAATGAACTCGGATGTTGGTATGGTCTAGACCAATGTTATAACAGCACGATGTTTGGTTTATATAGAGCAGAAATATGAGCCCCAACATTCATAGCGGTGAGTAGTGTACAAGCACACGGCCGCTAGAGTTGGTCAATTAGCTAGCATAGTCATCCGTTGGCACTAGAATCAGCATTATTTGAGACGATCGACTAGTGTGGTAGGTTGTTTCGTTCCTTCCCCGTGACAAGGACCTCTTTGACTTCTGTATTATATATGGCACGGCCCTCAGCTCAATCGTGTACCACCGTCGACGAGAGAGTACGTAGTGGAGTGTAAAAATAAATACAGGTAGTAGCCATGCATCGACATGATAGTATGATATACTATATACACATCAATTTTAGGTAATGGATAAAATGTGTCTTCATACCTCTTCAAATAAAATGCATCATTCTAAAAAATTGCTGTAATTTGTAAAGTTTAACTAACTGCGCACACTGAATTTAACATTACAAGCCCATGCGAAAAATAAAAGGGCATCCATTGAAGGTGAAGAATTCTCTCGACGTTAACGCTAAAAGCTAGCAAGAGTGTACCAGATTGTCCTTAAATTTCTGTAACAGAGCCTAAAACGATACGATACGTACGAGTACGACACGTATAGTACGGCGTACTTCATCTCAATGCATGCCCGAGGAGAGGACCAGGGGCCGACAGGAATGCCGATAGGATCGTTACGGGACGAAGAAAAGGGCCGGCCCCCATCCTGGTCTCACGCGTGGCCCATCTTATTTGGTCTCTGTGCGTTCAAAGTATGTTTGGGCCTTGATCGCAGGACAACAAGATCCGTGGCATGTGCCGTATTTGGTAGGGGCGATGCGTGGGTGCTTGATTGAAGTCTTAGATTTGAAATGCATTTTACTCTCAAACCGTGAATCCCGTTTCCAACTCTGCTCTATATATCCAACAATTGAGATTTTTTTTTACATAACAAAACCATTGAGCCACCATTTACACAATAAATGCAACAAAATGTATACATGTCTATTTCACATATTTTAAGGCCCTGTTTGACAGCTTCATCAACAGCTCCAGGTGCTGCTGTGAGTTTTTTTTTTTTTGCCAAAAACACCTTTTTTTTCAAAACAACTTCATGGATGAATCTATTTTTCCCCTCTCACAAAAAAATAGAGAGAGGTGAAGCTCATAAAAATAGATTATCCCAGCTTATCCTGACACAAATCCTCACTAGGCACATAACACGAGTTTTGCACTCACTCGGGAGGAAGCGCGTGGGCGAGTGCCATGGATGGGCTCGAGCTCGCCGGGGCGCGGCCACCGTGGGACGCCGCCGGCTGAGGCCGCCGAGCGTCGGGGCATGTCCGCCCAGGGCACTGTCGCTGGGGGGCATCGCTGGCTAGGGCCGCCGAGGGGGCTGCGAGCACCGGGGCGTGGCTGCCTAGGGTGCTATCGCTGGGGGCGCCGTCGGTTGGGGCCGTCGACGCCGGAGGGCACCACCGCCCAGGGCGCTACTGCCAAGAGGGACCGCTGGCTAGGGCAACCGACGCCGGGGGGCGCAGCCGGCTGGACTGCTGACGCCAGGGGCGCGGCTAGCTGCAAGGCGCAAGCGCTGAGCGCCGGTGACGTGCGTAGCATGGGGCGTCGGGTCCTGGGGAAGAAACGTTGCATGGAAGAAGATAAGGAAATAGAAGGCTAAGGGCATTATGGTAATTTATTCGTTTTTCCCTATCCCATGAGCAGTTTTACCCAACAAGGTATTAAAGGCAGCTCAGCTTCACTTAGAAAGTTGTTTGTGAAGCTAAAACATAAAAAAACAGTTCACTAGTGAAGCTGAGATGTGCCAAACAAGGTCGAAGTCATAAAAAATCAGAAATTATATTACGACCAATGAGTTGTAATTTAGTCATGTACAGCACAGTAACTTTTTTTTTTTGGAACCGGGGCACGGTGTCCCCATTCCCACTCATTGAGCGGAAATACCGTGGACACCGGGCTTCGAACCCGGGGTTGCCGAGCCGCACGGCCTTTGGCCTTGTGCGTGCTGACCAACCGAGCCGCCGCTTCGGCTCTTACAACACAGTAACTAACACCACCGCTGAGAGCTGACGTCTCCAGTTCTCATTGTCCGCCGTGGGCTACTCTGTCGCTTGTGCAGTCTGTGGTGGAGCGCGAGCCTTGTGCTTGACTGCTTGTGCAGAGTTGATCAATCTGCTGCACCACCGGCACATTGCATGTTCAGAGTGTCGGAGCACACCACATTGGAAGGCCGGAGCTGGAAATGTTGCATGCCATCGTCACAATTCAGATAAGATATCGCCTCCCAATCCATGACCATGATTGTCAACAGCTTAGAAAATAGTGAGCTGTTCATAAATCATGAACGTGGGGAATACTGTCAGATTTCTCTCTCTCCCGCTGTCAGCGTCTGCTGCTTCGATCAACAGAACAAGAGCACGTCCATTGAATCGAAATTGTGTGGGAGTAGCAAGGATTGCAGTGCAGTGCAACAACGGTAGCTTGTGCATGTATCAGTCAGTGAGTGAGTCAATGTCTCCGATTGTGATTCATCGTCTTTTATTACTAGTATTATTACTCAAGACTGTTAACCTGTTGGTAACAGCACATAGGAACACAGTAAGCGAAGCAGACGCAGACTAGCAAAAATTGCTTCCAAACGCTGCAATAGCAGCGGATTTGGACATGGACCAAAAATCACCATCAGCAGCAGCCGCCGCCTCCGCGTGTATGTACAACTTCGACAGGACCCGCCACCGTACCAGCAGTAGCAAGGAGGCCGGACCGCTCTCCGTCTGAAACTGAATCCACAGAGCAAGTCCGGCTCCGCTCGGGGCTCGGCTATATATGCTCTGCTCTGCTTGGTGCTTGGACAAGACAGATGGCATCAGAGCCCGCGGCAGTAGAACGCCAGCCGGCTCCAAGCGACGACGACGGCGGGCTTCCTCCCCGTCCAGGAGCGTCGCGTGACCGCCACCGCCGCGCCTTTGCTGCCGCTGCTGGGTTTGCTGCTGAGCATCGCCCACATGACGTGCACGATGCCGTGCTCGCACTCGCACGTGCGCACCTCCTTCCGCAGCCTTGCTGCCCCTGCCCCTGCCCCTGCACAACATGGCCTGAGGCCGCGCCACACCCGCATGGCCGGCACCTGCAGCTTCTGGCACGACGACATCCTTTCTTCGGTCATCGGGTCTGGATCCCCTCCTCTGCTCTCCTGCCTCTGTGCTCGATTCAGGACCTCACCGGAGCTAGCTGCTACTCGCCTTCGCCTCGCTTGGACTTGGACCTCTCTGCTGCTGATTGCAGTAGTGCCAGCTCTAGGATATACGTATAGGAATAGGAATGGTGATGAGGGGGCCACTGGCCCAGGTCGTTTCCCGTTTCCGGAGGGAGGGGGGGGGGGGGGGGGGCATGCCGTGCAGGTGGACGTGGCGACGCGACAGCAGAGAATTAGATAGCGCACGCAGCAGCGCACGCGACCAACGTGACGTCCAACATACTACGACATCCTCATGACGCGATGCAACTTTCGGAGTGCAAAATTCTGCCATGCTGTTTCTGTACTTGCCGTTACAAACTTTCTGACATCGGCCGTGGATGCTCCTGCTGATCCCTTGCGTTGCGTGCCCCGTACTCCCTCCATCCCATAATATCTGTCGCTTTTGGTTTCTGTGCCACAAGTTTGACTCAATTCGTAGAAAATACATGCAACATTTGTATCTCCAAATAGATTTATTAAAAAACTAGATTCAAAGATCTTTTCAAAGATACTAATTATATACCATAATTATTAATATTTTTAATATATATTTTGTCAAAGTTGTTTTTCAAAAAACGAAAACGACAGATATTTTGTGCCATGATCCGGGGCGCGGCCCTGCCGCGCCATACACGGTGGCGCGGCTGCGGCAGGGCCCGCCACGTCACCTGCCAACTCCCCGGCCGCTGCCACATCACTGGCCTTGCCGCGCCGCCATGCATGGGGCGGCAGTATTCATTGGCCGCGCTATGTATGGAGGCGTGGTCAAAGATGTTAGTTTTAAAAAAAGTTTTCAAAAAATGTTAGATTTAAAAATAGTTTTCAAAAAATGTTAAAAATAAAAAAATATTCTTCCGCCCGCGGCAGCGAGCCACTGCCGTCCCCTCCGCCACAGGATCGTGTGTAGCCGACTAGCTGATCGTTCGGTGGCTGTTCGTGTTGTTCCCATGAGGTCCGCCAACGCTGTGTCGTGCGCTCGCCGTCGTGGCGGGCAGCGTCATCCTCACCGTATGCGGACAAGACGAACGTTGTCGTCCAGTGCTCATCGGGAAGCGTTGGTATTCTTGCGCTCACTCTTCGATTTGTTCATCACCGCCTCGAAGGAGCCAAAAAAATTGTTGATCAATCCTCCTCCATTCCTCCATGGCTTTCTTTCGATCCCTTCTTGTTTCTGTCCATGTTTCTTTTCAGTGAAATTCTAGTCTTCTTTTTTTTGGCCAAGGCTGCTGCAACAATACAGTACTCTGTTCCATGTGGTGGCGGTCCTTCTCTCTATATACTAATGCTCTGATTGTGCTGCGCCGCAATGGCCATGACGTCCATCCATGGAGGGCACGGCCCCTCGCCCCTGCCTACGCATGAGTTTGGACCATATTTGGGCTGGGTTTGGACGGGACAGGCCCATTGGTTATTCAGTTTGAAAATAATTAAGAAATATTTTAAGAAAATAGATGGGATGCTTTAAGACCCGTGTAACTTTTTGAAAAGTGGAGCATCGGAGCCGTCTATCTCTAGAAATTAATTCTCTGTGTGGTGCGTGGTAGCGCAACTGTCCCTACAAATACCTTATATTTCTCAAGGCACTCCTTGAGTAGTACCTAAAACATGTTTGCTTCGTTTTCATATATAAAAGAAGTGTTTAATTATCTGTCGACAGATTTTATATGGTTAAATCTGTTAGATTTTTTATCACTACGATCCTAGTTAGTTGCAGCACAAATCCTAAACACACAGTCAAATGTATAGAAATTGCACAGATTTAGTATAAAAAAAATCCGTCAACAGATAAATAGCAAAAGTCTTTCATAAAATGTTATGTGTATCGGTGAACCACACAGTTGAGTCGACTGGATTATTGAAACCTTTACCATACACCAGCTAGGAATAGCTACTTGACCAAAAATCCTATTCGTAGTCGTGTAGTCCCATCGGCTACAATTTGCTTAGCGCGTTTTGACTAAATTCGGTCAGTCTTTTTTAAAACTTGTTTGACGGTCATAGAAACTTAACAGAGTTTTCCACAACTCGTACGTTCTGTAGCAACTTGGACTATGGGGACGATTGACTTTTTAGCGAACCTTAGGAAGAGTTAGTCAAGGGCGACAAAAGACACTCCAGTCACCATTGATGATGATCCCTGGCGGCCCACCATCCACGCATTGAGATCGACAGCTATTGTTTTCAAGTGGAGGGAAAACAATTAAGGCCTTATTTAGATCCAAATTTTTTTCACCTACAACTATCACATCGAATCTTGTGGCACATGTATAGAGTATTAAATATAGACGAAATAAAAAACTAATTGCAAGACACTAAAGTGCTACGGTACAAATGTGCTAATGCCGGATTAATTAGCCTTCATAAATTCGTATCACGGTTTACATGCAAGTTATGTAATTAGTTTTTTTATTAGCATCCGAAAATCCCTTCCGACATCGTACGGAACATCCGATGTGACATTTTCACCAAAAAATTTTTTTCGCATCTACACGAGGCACAAGGGAGATGGACCGAAATGTGGAACGTCGACGGTGGCGTTTTCATGCAACGACGACTTGAGGGCAGCTGCCGCAGGCCCGCAGAACAGATAGCTCCAGCATTTGCATTTCTCTATAGATAGCACATAGCAGTAGCACTGCAACTCAACAGCAGTGGTCTATGATGTACACAGTCGCCTGCTTGTTGGTTCTGCTCCTGCGTTCCTCCGCGGCGGCGGTGTCGCCGCCGCCGCAGCAGGGACCGGCGGGACGACGCGGGTATGGGAACAGCGGCGGCGGCGACTCCACCGACGAGCTCTCGCTGCTGTCTGTCAGGTCCGCGCTGTCGGACCCGTCCGGGTCGCTCGCCTCATGGAACACGTCCACACGGATGTGCAACTGGCGCGGGGTGACGTGCAGCCGCCGGCACCCCGGGCGGATCGTCGCGCTGTCCATCACGTCCCTGGGTCTGGGAGGCCGTGTCTCGCCGTTCCTGGGCAACCTGTCGTTCCTCAGGACGCTCGACCTCGGCAACAACAACCTCGTCGGCCCGATACCTCCGGAGCTCGGCCGCCTGGGCAGGCTGCGGTTGCTCAACCTCAGCGTCAACTCTCTGGAGGGAGGCATACCGGCAGCTCTGACAATGTGTGCTCAGCTCACGATGCTCAGCCTGGCTGCTAACCACCTCCGCGGTGAAATCCCTGCTGAGGTAGGATCCTTGCAGAACCTTGCACTCTTGGATCTTCAGTTCAATAATTTGTCCGGGGAGATACCTCCATCTGTGGCAAACCTATCATCCATCCAAGTGCTGGCCCTTACGCTCAACACCTTGTCAGGTGTAATCCCTCCATATCTCGGCCGGTTACCAAATCTTTCCAGGCTATACCTCGCATTTACCAATCTATCTGGGTCCCTCCCTGAGACACTCTGGAATTTGTCCTCTCTAAGAGCCCTATCTGTGGTTGGAAACAATCTCACTGGGACGATACATCCAAATGCCTTCCACGACATTCCTCGTGTCCAGTTCCTTTACTTGAGCAACAACCAGTTTCATGGGCATGTCCCCATTTCAATAGCTAATGCTTCCAACCTTGTTTCCTTCCAGGCTGGAAACAATTATCTTAGTGGCACTCTTCCTTCTAACCTAGGACGGTTACAAGCTCTCCGGTGGCTAGTTCTGGCTTTCAATTCCATACAAGTGAATGAACCCAAAGATTGGAACTTCATGACCGCATTGACAAATTGCTCTCAGTTACTAAATTTGCAATTGGATTCAAATGATTTTGTTGGAGAGCTTCCTTCATCGGTTTCTAATCTATCCACTACACTACAAACGTTGGCCCTCAGTGGTAATCGAATTTCTGGCGTTGTACCACAGAACATTGGTAACCTTATAGGTTTAGAAACTCTCGCACTAGAACAGAACAACCTAAGAGGACCTCTTCCCTCGTCGTTGAGTATGATTGCCAACCTACAATATTTGTCGCTCTACTATAACAATTTTTGGGGTGAACTTCGATTGATTGGAAATCTTACTCAGCTAAATTATCTGTATATTGGATACAATTCCTTTAGTGGCACTGTACCAACCACACTGGGAAATCTGAATTCATTGCTGGAATTTGATCTCTCTAGGAATAAATTAACAGGTAGTATTCCTGCCAATCTGTTACAAATTCCCTCGCTCACGCATGAACTAGATCTGTCGCATAACCATTTGGAAGGGCCAATTCCGCCTGAAATTGGCAACATGAAAAGTGTTTCCATCTTCCATGCTGAATCAAACAGGTTGTCAGGTGAAATCCCAAGCACCCTTGGTGAATGCCAGCTTCTCCAAAATCTCCATCTACAAAATAATTTCTTGAGGGGTACTCTCCCGAATTCTTTAATTGGGCTCAGAAATTTGGAAATTCTTGATCTATCAAACAACAGTTTTTCAGGGCAGATACCCAAGTTTCTGGGGAACATCACCACACTCATCTACCTGAACATCTCCTTCAATAACTTTACCGGTGAAGTGCCGACTTTTGGTGTTTTCTCAAATGCTAGTGCATTTTCGATCCACGCCAACGCTAAGCTTTGTGGTGGTATATTCGACCTCCATTTGCCTCCATGTTCTTTTGAATTGTCGAAGAAGAAGGCAAAGAAAATCCCAGTGACGATACCAATTATTGTTCCCATCATTGCAGCAATAATAAGCGTCCTTTTGTTTCTAATTTTCTACCTTACTTGGAACAAGAAGCGATCAACCAGCAGAAACCCTTCAGCAGCACCCATGCCGAACCACCCACTAATCACTTACTCGCAATTAGCAAAAGCTACGGATGGTTTCTCAACAGCGAACCTGCTAGGTGCTGGGACCTTCGGCACTGTATATAAAGGAAATTTAGATGGACATAGCGAGGAAAGTGCAAGTTTTATTGCTGTAAAAGTACTAAAACTTCAAGCCCCTGGAGCAGTAAAAAGTTTCATTGCAGAATGCGAGGTCATGCGGAACATACGACACCGGAATCTTGTTAAGATAATCACAGCTTGCTCAAGCATTGATTTGAAAGGGGAGGACTTCAAAGCAATAGTATTTGAATTCATGCCCAATGGTAACTTAGAAGGCTGGCTTCACCCTAGCGCAGATGTCGAATTGGGGGAAAGGCACTTGAGCCTTCTCCAAAGGGTGAACATACTCTTTGATGTGGCTTATGCATTGGAATATCTTCATTTCAGTGGCCCAACACCTATTGTACATTGTTATCTGAAGCCAAGTAACGTGCTTTTGGATATTGATATGGTAGCACATGTTGGGGATTTTGGACTTGCCAAGATTCTTGCTGAGGGATGCTCATCTTTCCAACCATCAATGAGTTCAGCGGGATTCCGAGGGACAATTGGTTATGCTCCACCAGGTTAGTCATGTTCATTCTTTTATCAGAGCATACAATAGAGATTTGTTAAAAAAGATAAAAGTATTGTTATAGAACAAATATACATCAAATGCCTCCAAACAAATTCAGTAATCCAATCATCTCTGTGTGAATGAATATTTATACCATGAAGATCTTTCTATTCATTTTGCCTGTTATTATTTAGTATGTGCCTCAAATAATAACATCCCTAGAGTGTTTGTTTTCATATCATCACTGTTCAATGTATAACAGAATATGGTGCTGGAAACATAGTGTCAACTCATGGGGACATCTATAGCTACGGGATTCTTGTTCTTGAGATGATCACTGGAAGAAGACCGACTGATAACACATTTGAAGGCACATCAGGAATTTGCAAGTATGTTGAGATGGCTATGAACAATAGTGTGACGGACATCATTGACATGGACTTGATGACGGAGCTCGGAAATGAGCATGCAATCGTTGGTAGTCTATCGAGCAAGAGAAGGATCGACTCATTGATATCGCTACTTCACCTGGGATTGCGTTGCTCTGCAGAAATGCCATCAAGTAGAATTTCGACCAAAGAAGTCATCAAGGAGTTGAATGTAATCAAGAACGCACTTGCTTACGGAGAAGGATCTGGAAGATAGAATGTGTCTCAAGTTTTCTGAACCGAATTCAGAGAGTCTATATGGCATGTTGTGATGTTAATTTTGAAGAAACACTCGAGGATGTGTGGTTTCTTCTTTCTTGTGTAGAACATATAATAAAACAATTCAAAGCATGATGTATATTTTAGAAGTTTGTTGTTACTATCTATTTATATTACATTACAACTGAAAATTTTTGTAGAAGTGACTTACCCAGCCGCTTCTAGCTCTATGTCCTCTCTAGAAATCAATGATTTTTAGAGGCAGCTAGGAAAATATTTATAGAGCCGTCTCTGGAATTCAATTTCTAAAGGCGGCTAGGAATAAGAGCCATCTCTACAAAAGGATTTACAAAAGGCAGCTGGGTGCCCAAGTCCCGAGCAGAGGCGGCCAGGCTCAGCCCAATGCCTTAGCCAGAGGGTGCGCATGAGCGTACCCGATGAGTATCATCCCCGAGCCCCCGAACGGTCCTGGTAGGGTTGGTCAGGGGGTCTCTTTGTTAGGAACTTTGATCCCGAGGCTTAACATACACTTATATTAGGATCTCGTCACCCACCTCAGAGAGAAAAAAGTGATAAACTAGGAAAATGATTACATATTTTCTTTGCTGACTACCCCCTCCATGTTAATGCCCTCTTCCTTTGCTCAATATCCTCTTTGACTCTTACAGCCACTTGCATTGCCGATTTATGAGCATTGTTGAAAATTCTTCTATTTCTCTCCTTCCATAGGTTCCATAATGTGAAGATCACCATTCCGTTGAAATATTTTCTTTCCCCTTATTTATCTTGGTTTTGGCCCTCCTCCCACCATGAGCTTAAATGGACTAGTTCCTGAGATGACAGGATCAACTAGGCATCGAAGTGCTCCCAGGATAGAATGAGACTCCATACTGGTTTGGCGAATGGGCAAAGTAGTGACAAGTGCAGTCTTCTCTCAAGCGGTCCATTGCACAAAGCACAACGGCCTTGATGGGGCCATCCTCTCTTCTGTAGGTTATCCGCCTGTCGCGGGGTCAAAACCGTGGCAAGTATGTTGTTCGAGTCGGTGTCAGAGTATGAAGGTCTCCGGTGGCTTGGGTGGACTCAGGAACACAAGAATCATGCAGAGAAGATACATGGTTTATCCTGGTTCGGGCCAAGTCGGTCCCTATGTCCAGCAGCTGATAATCCTTATACTTAAGAGCACCCAAAATCTGGGAGGCTACAACAGAGTGTAAAGGAAGAAGAGGTTGGGTAGGGGGTCAGCTCGGTACTAATCCTAAGGTTTGCCTCACCGCTGGTGGGATCTCTCCCTCATCGGAGAGGAAGGAAACAACAGGATGGAGGTGGAGAAACTCGCGGAGCGCCTCCGTGGGGTTGCTCTGCTCTCGGTGCGGAGTAGAGAGGTGGAATGGAGTTCTGGTGATCAAATTGGGATCCTCTCCCCTCTAGGTCCGAGCCAATCCCTTAGATAATGAGATAGGTCAGGTACAAAGCAGTTTAGGGGTTCTAGCCTATGGTCTACGTGTGCCGAAGTCTAGGGAGGTCTTGCAGCAGAGCGTCGTGGATCGTCGAGGAGTCTTAGAGCCGAAGAAGCCTGTGCATCATCCTGCTGCTCTGTTCTGTTCTGACACTCTGCGTGTTAGGCTTTGTCGGCTTGGACTAGCCTCCCTCGGGTGAGACCTTCTGGAATCTTCTTGACTGCAAAGGAGGTTGGCTCCAAGGGCTGACGCGTGGGCCCAGAAGCCCCTGAGCCCCCGGAGGCCGCTAGGAGTTTTTGTCTTCTTGTGTCACGCCCCTGACGTGACCCTGTCAGAGGAGCAGTTGGCAAGGGCGCGCCTCGGGAGCATCGCCAAGGAGCCCCCAGGCATCGGTAGCCTAGGGCATTGTCTTCTAGCTCCCGGGCCTTGGCTGGCATCGGTAGCCGGGCAGGAGCCAAAGGGCTGGTGTAGAGATGCCGTAGATCAGGTGTCTAGGGCTCGGGAAAGCCCCCGAGCCCTAGGCAGGGACTTATGCAATATACACTTGCAACATACATGTAATATCTAGATAAAACATTTGAAATATACACTTGCAACATACATGTATAGCCACTGCAACATATGCAATATCTAGATAAAACACTTTCAATATACATTTAAAATAGCTAAAACATTTGAAACTACACTTGCAACATACGTGTGTAGCTATTGCAATATATGCAACATTAGATCGACTTTTGCAATATTCAGATGAAACATATGCAACATACATCTGAAACGTATGAAACATATGGTTGCAACATGTGCTCATCTACTTGCTATCATCCAATGGAGGCCAGTTGACGCGGCGCGGGGGAGTGCAGCACGAGGCACGAGCGGCGCAAGCCACGAGTGGGGGCGTGAGGTGCGAGGCGCAGGGTACGGGCGGGTGCGCGGCACGAGGCGCGAGGCACGGGCAGGGTGCACGGCACGAGGCGCGAGGCGGGTCTTGTGCGACCGTGCGAGGCGTGAAGTGCAGGGGCGCACGGCACGAGGTGTGGGACACACGTGGCACGAGGTGCTTTTTTTTTTAGGAAAGTTTGAGTCACGAGGTGCAGAAGCGCAAGGCGCGAGGCGGATCCATCCTGTCTGGTTGAACGAACGTCCTCGTAGGAGCATTAGTGCAAAAAGAAAGTGTCTGTCAAACATGGGTGTTGCAGAAGAAAGAAGACAATTCGATCAGGCTGACGAGCTCGTCGTCGGCCGTGGGGCCGACTTGTGATGTTCCATATACAGTACATGCTCTGTTGCTTGTCCAGTTGTCCTTGGGCAGCAAATCGATCAACTGCATGTTCCGCAGCGCACTGCAGCAGGAGTCAATCTGCTGGTAATCACCCATAGAGTAACGCGTCAACCTCATGGGCAAACAAAACTGCCGACAAATTAAACTTGTGCTGCGTACTCCAGCTAGCTTTTGCTTGATCAGAGGAAACAATTGTATTGTTGATGCAGGTTAGCGGCTGGCTCACGTCTGTCAGTTTGGTCAATCCGATCAGATAGATCATCCATCGCAACACATGAATAGAAGACGAAAACCCAAAGAGAGAAAAAAAAATACTATACGCTTGCACGGTCGGCAACCCGTCGATCCGCGGCTGCAGTGGTTTCAGTCTGAAGATGTCGCGTGCATGTTCAGAGTAGGAGTAGAGTACAGCACATTGGAAGGCCGGAGAATTTTTTTTTCAGACTTTGTTCAGCGCCACTCCATCATCACATTTCACAATTCAGATACCGCTTTCTCAAGTCCCAAGCCATGTTTATCAACAGCTTACTTGTTCATGAACGTGGGGGAATAATGTCAGTTTTTTCTTCTCAGGCTGTCAGACAGCCTCTCTCCCTGTCAGGAGCAGCTGCTTCAGTCTCAACAAGAGCACGTCGGTGAGTCGAAATTTGAAACTGTGTGGGAGTACCAACGATAGCAAACAACGGTGGAGAAGAGAAGACAGTCGTCAATCGAGCTTGTGCTTGTGCCTGTATCAGTCAGTCAGTGACTTATTGGTTTCGATTCATCGTCTTTGATTACTGCTACGCAAGACTGTTAACCTGTTGATAACAGGGAAGCACACAGGAACAACATAAGTACGGGTGTGTTCAGTTGGCGAAAAGTGGGTAAAAAGTTACTGTAGCATCTTTCGTTGTTATTTAGCAAAATTTGTCTAACCATGGACTAACTAGGCTTAAAAGATTTATCTCGATATTTACAGACAAACTATGCAATTAGTTATCTTTTTTATCTACATTTAATGCTCCATGCATACGTCCAAATATTCAATGTGATGAGTGAAAGAGAAAATATTTTGGATTTACATGTGAAGTGAACACCCTACATAGAACCACAGCAAGGAAAACTGACGCGACTAACAAAATTTCCTTCACAGCACAGCAATAGCAGCGGATGGATATGGACCAAAATCATCAGCAGCAGCCGGGCGCCGGCCACCTGTATGGCTGTAGTATTTACAACTCTGACAGGACCCGGTAGGCCGCCAGCAGAGCAACTCGTCTCGGCTCTGCTCTGCTAGGTGCTCAGACATCAGAGCAAGCAGCAGCAGGACGCCAGCCGACTCCAAGCAGAAGCAGCAGCGGCGGCCTTCCTGGCCCGCCGCGTCGCCACGCCCTTGCCAGCGGTGGTGGGTCATCGTCTGTCGTCCCTGATGCCGCTGCCGCTGGTGCTGGGCCTCGTGTGAATTGGGGAGAAAAACACTGTATCAGAATTCATGTAGTATTTCGTTTGTATTTAGTAAAAATTATCCAAATTTTGACTAACTAGGCTTAAAATGTTCGTCTCGCAAAGTACAACAAAACTGTGCAATTAGTTTTTGATTTCATCAACATTTAGTACTCCATGCATTTGCCGACATTTTAATGTGATGGAGAATCTTCTTTTTGTATAGTAAAATTTGAGAAAGAATTGGAGGAACTAAACAAAGGGCTGGTGGGTTTGCTGAGCATCTCTCACATGACGTGCACGTCGCTGTACTCGCAGGTGCCCACCACCTTCCGCAGCCGCCCCAGCCCTACACATCCATCCATCCGCCCACGCCATGTCAGGCGCCTCGCCGTCGTCTGAATCCCTGATCCATTGCACCGGCCTGTATGTATATAATATAGGTATAAGATGAAGACGGCTTACCGGTGGTTCGGCGGAGGCCGATGCCGCGCCACACCCGCTTGGCCGGTGGCACCAGGTACGTAGGCTTGTCGGCTTCCGAGCTGCCGATAGGAGCCCTATCGAGCATTGAGCGGCCGACAACCTGCTACATGTAAAATTCTTGTATAACAGCTTCTACATTTGCAATTAATCATTAAAAAAATATTATTTTAAAAAAATTTCACGCCATGCAACTTTTGGAGTGCAAAGTTCAGCCGTTGCTGTTTCTTTACTTGCCGTTACAAACTTTGGATCCATCTGACGTTGCAGGAGCCACTTGGAGGCGCTGGACATGGTCCATGCACCGGCTGCATGCTATCTGGCTCAAGCTTGGGGTGGACACCATGCATGGACACCTGCGGTTGGCTTCCCACTCTTGAGCCACATGAATTCACTGTGCTGTAACGGAGGGCCTATTTATATTACCAGTCTATCAAAAGTCTAGCTCAATAGAGCTAACTGTGGTGGGAACGCAGCCCATTCGTTACACTATATACGACGAAGCACAGAAGGGCTGGCCCATCTTATTTGGTCTGTCCTCCGATGCAAAAGTTCCTTCATTTTGCCTCAACTGTCTCACCTCCAACACTCAAAATCGTCCAACTTATCTTCCTGCTCTAGTTTAAAATGGTTTAATTACCTTTTTATATAAAATAATCATAGTGAATACTTGATAAGACCCGCCGACCAGGGGCAAAGCTAGCTACGTTAAAATTACGAGTGCAAATGTATGCCCTAAAAATATTCAAATAATGATTATGTCTAAATTTTCATCACTTATTATGCACTTAAACACTTGGAAACCTTTGCAAGCATACGGAGCATCCAGATAAAACACATGCAACATATGTGTAAACATATGCAATATCCAGATAAATACACTTACAATTCGTCCGAAAACATAGATGAAACATTGATAATAGACCTTTGCAACATACGTCTACACCCGTTGCAAGATATGCAACATCTCGATCTATTTTTGCAATATCGATATAAAACACTTGCAACCTACCTCTAAAACACATGCAACACTCGAAATATGCGTTTTCAACGTGCTCTTTCAGCGTAAACCTCTCCTTTCTGCTTCGCAAATGGAGACTCTTCACTCGTGGAGGTCACCGGCGTGCTCACCGGCAGCGCGGAGCTTGCCGACAACGTAGAGCTGGGCAGTGGCACATAGAGGACAGGTATGGAGGCAGCACGAGTGCACGCAGAGGTCACCTGTGTGCTCGCCTGTGTGCTCGCCGCCAGCACGAAGCTCGCCGGCAATGCGGAGCTGGGCGGCGCAGCATAGAGGGCCGGGTGGGGGCAGCACGGGCGGCGGTGACGCAGAGGACGGATGTGGCCTTCTTTGCAGCACAGAAAGATCCATGATATCTGTGGCCTATTTGGTAGAGGGGGACACGGTGGGTGATTAATTAGTTTGAATCTTATATTTGAATGAAATTGAAATGCCGCCAGCAGGATGGTGGGTGAATGGGTGATGATTCTTGAATTCTTGACTTTACATCGATCCACTAGATAAACAACACACAGTTACGCCGCCTGCAGGATTATACTTTTGTTCTACTTGTCGAAGCTTCTACTACTGTCCTTTCCTAATGCTTGTGGTGAACATTATATGCCTGCATGCAAATGAAGGATCTCGCGTTGCAATGTCAACTAAGCTGAGCAAAAAAGAAACACCTAGCTAGGCTGTCTGTCACATTTGCTTCAGTTCAGTTCATGGTTGTTCGAGAAAAAAAGGAGACAATTTGATCAGAGTCTGTGGAGGAGCTTGTGCTTGTCCAGTTGTCTTTGGGCAGCAGGTCGATCAACTTCATTTTCCGCGCCGCACTGCAGCAGAAGCAGCAGGAGTCAATCTGCTGGCATGGTAATCACCCGTAACTAGAGTAAAACTAACGCGCCAACCTCATGAGCAAACAAAACTGCCGACGAATTAAACATGTCAGCTGGACAAATCAGTTTATTTTGTTTGGCTTGTGCTGCGTACTACAGCTAGCTTTTGCTTGGTCGTCAGCGAAAAAAATTATATCCTTGATGATGCAGGTTAGCGGTGGCTCACGTCAGTCAGTTCGGTCAATCCGATCAGATAGATCATCCATTGCAATCGCAACACAAGACCCGTTGAGATCATCCAACCGCGTTGATTTTTTTGCACGGGTCGGCGGCGGCTGTACTAGAAAGTCTGAAGATGTTGCGTGCATATTCAGAGTAGGAGTACAGCACCTTGGAAGGCCGGAGATTTTTTTTTCAGACCTAGTTTAGCGCCACTCCATCATCACATTTCACAATTCAGATATCGCATTCACAAGTCCCAAGTCATGTTTGTCAACAGCTAGAAAATACCCGTATATTGCTTCACTTGTTCATGGACGTGGGGAATAGTGTCAGATTATCCTTCTCAGACTGTCAGACAGCCTCTCTCCCTGTCAGTATATCAGCTGCTTCACTCAACACAACAAGAGCACGTCAGTGAATCGAAATTCAAAACTTTGTGGGAGCACCAAGGATTGCAACAACGCTGGAGAAGAGAAGACAGTCGTCAATCGAGCTTGTGCCTGGATCAGTCAGTCAGTCAGTGAGTTAATGTTTCCGATTCATCGTCTTTTATTACTATTATTACGCTTACAATGCATAGAACCACAGCAAAGCAATAGCAGCGGATGGACATGGACCAAAATCATCAGCGGCCGGCCCGCCGCCTCCGCCACCGCCTATATGTACAACTCTGACAGGACCTGGCAGGCCGCCACCAGCAGTGACAACTGACAATAACGAAGGCCGGACAAGAACCGGACCGATCTCTGTCTGTCTGAAACTCTGAATCAGCAGAACAACTCGGCTCTGGTCTGCTCGGTGCTCCAACCAGACGACATCAGAGCGCGCAGCAGTAGAACACCAGCCGGCTCCAAGCAGCAGCAGCGGCAGCCTTCCAGGCCCGCCGCGCCCTTGCCGGCGGTGGTGGGTCGTCGTCTGTCGTCCCTGACGCCGCTGCCGCTGCCGCTGGTGGTGCTGGGTTTGCTGAGCATCTCCCACATGACGTGCACGTCGCTGTAGTCGCAGGTGCGCACCTCCATCCACAGCCGCCCCAGCCCTGCACATCCATCCATTCATCACGCCATGTCAGCCGCCTCGCCTCGTCTCGCCGTCGTCTGAATCCCTGACCCGTTCCACCGGCTTGCATGCGTATAGCGGTGCAGGTATAGTAATATATAGGTAAGATGAAGACGGCTTACCGGTCTGCCGCGCCGCACCCGTTTGGCCGGTGGCACCAGGCACATCCTTCCGATCCCCTGCTCTGCTGTCTCTGCTCGATCCAATCGACCTCGCCGGATCGGAGCTAGATGCTCGGGTTCGCCGTCGCCTGGGACCTGTCGGCCCTCACGCGGCCGATAGGCCTAATGGCCCGCAATGGCCCCCCTTTGCCGTTGGCTCGTCGTTTGTTGGACGGCCGATAGGACCCTGTCGGTGCCCCAGAAGCCGATAGCCCTCGGCTAGCCAACAGTACTACAATTGCAGTTCTTCTTAATCAAATACTACATTTACAATTAATCATTAAAAGAATATTATTTAAAAAAATTCAAGTTCATTTTGCCTCATCCCCCAACTGTCTCATCTCCATTCATCCTCGTCCAACTCTAAAAAATTTAAAATCAACTCTTCGAACTGTTCGATCTACCTCCCTATCATATTTTAAAATGGTTTTAAGTGATATTTCATTTATATATATTTAGATAAAAGAATCATATACCTGATAAGAGTAGGGTCAAAGCTCCATCTAATATATTTCATTAATTTAGATAAAAACAAAGATTGTATCTAAATTTTCATCATTTATTTATCCCCTCTAATTTGCTTGGCCTTTGCTACCCGATAAGGCTATTAAACAATAGAAAATGTTTCTAACCTTTTAAATATCTATATCTATCTATACTTAATCTATACTATAAAAGAGCGAAGGAATTATAAAATACATGTTGCCTGACAAAATCCTACCCACCCTATGTTTTAGTCCTTAAATTACAGATCCAACGTATCTAATCTTCCGTCCAAATCTGACAAACGGGCCCAGCCGGAAAACTTTTAATTCTTTACGCGTGTTTATGCGTGGTTGACGCTCTAACCCGTGTTTTTTTCCACCTTGGTTCACCGTACCCGTTGCCCGTACTCGCGTGCGCGCGCGCGTGTGTGTGTATATATATATATATATATATATATATATATATATATATATATATATATATATATATATATATATATATGGAGAGTATACTCTATAGCTAGCTACAAAATAAGTTATTTTATAGCCACCTCTATTTACGATAACTTTATATACTAATTTACGATAATATCAATACGTATTTACGATAGTTGGGTTACTATAACATATGAGGATATTTACCATAATGTTATAGTAAATCACATAGTAAGGAGTTACTATAATCTCATAAATTAGCATAGCAATTATCGTAACTCATATGTATATGTATATTTTGTAGTTACGATAATTAGTATGCTAATTTACGAGATTATAGTAACTCCTTACTATGTGATTTACTATAACATTATGGTAAATATTCCCATGTGTTATAGTAATTCAACTATCGTAAATATATACTGACATTGTCGTAAATTAGTATATGAAATTATCGTAAATAGAGGTGGCTACAAAATAACTTATTTTGTAGCTAGCTATTGAGTATACTATATATATATATATATATATATATATATATATATATATATATATATATATATATATATATATATATGGAGAAAATGATGGAGCCGGCGATGAACTGGACTAAGAACGTGATCAATGCCGCTGCGGACGTCAGCAGCGTCCGGTGCGTGGTGTTCACGTCGTCGATCGGCGCGGTGTACATGGACCCTCGCCACGGCCCCGGCGCCGAGGTAGACGAGACGTGCTGGAGCGACCTCGACTACTGCAAGAACACCAAGAACTGGTACTGCTACGCCAAGACATTGGCGGAGCAGGCGGCTTGGGAGCTCGCCAGGCAGCGCCAGGTGGACCTGGTCGTGGTGAACCCGTCGCTGGTCCTCGGCCCGCTGCTGCAGCCGTTGGTGAACGCCAGCACGCGGCACATCCTCAAGTACCTCGACGGCTCCGTGCGGACGTACGCGGATGCCGTGCAGGCGTATGTCCACGTGCGCGACGTCGCCGACGCGCACGCGCGCGTGTACGAGGACCCAGGCGCCCGCGGGCGGTACCTCTGCACAGGCCGCAAGATGCACCGCGACGAGGTGTGCCGCGTCCTTGCCAAGCTGTTCCCGGAGTACCCGGTGCCCACCGAGTGCAAGGGCGGCGCGGTGCCGGTTCAGCAGCCGGCGGCTGGCCGAGCTCGGCGTCGGCGTCACAGAGGCCGGCCTCTGCCTGTACGATACGGTCACCAGCCTCCAAGTCAAGGGCCTGCTTCCTCGTGGCACCGCCGCGGTGCATGTGCTGACGAGCGAGTGACGACTGACAAATGACGACAGTTCACAGTGGACCACCTACCTACTTGTCCGTATAGAAGTTGTATCTCTATCGACCTCTATAAAAATGCACCGGTTGTAATCTTAACTGCAGCCACGCCATCAAGTGTCCCCCGCGGTCATAATATCTTCTACATCCGCTAAGGCAATTGTACCTAATAAAAATACTCATTAGATTTCACTCTAACCTCTGCTTTCTCTTACTGACTCAAATCCAACAGACAATGAGACAAGGTTCTTTGGATCATACCACAATGTTTCATCACTCATCCCATCCCGCGACTCAGAACCCCCACGCGTGACTCCTCTCCCCCACGTGCCACTCCTCCTCTCCCCCCATGCTGACCCCTTCTCTACCCCGCGCACTTCGCTCCTGCCCTGTGTGCCTCCCCAAACCTCCCTCGCCTCCACCCACACCGCCCTGCCGTTGCCCCATCACGCTAATCAAGTCCCCCGCCCCTTCTGACGCCATCCAAGCCCATCCTCAAGTCCCTGGCGGCCGCGAGCAATTGCTCGATGCTCGGAACGGGAGCAACAATTCCTTGTGGAACGCATGCCGGCGGGAGGCCACGATGCGCGAACGCCCGTGCGGTAGCCCATGACCACGCTGTCACCACGCCGGGACCCCCCAGCGGCTTCTCTTGCCGTCCAATAACGTTTGGTTCAGCCCAAAGCCCAGACGAGCACTGAAAGCCCATGTTGATTAGAGAACACGTGTGGCTCTAGATGGTTCCCTCATAAAAAAATGTATTACGTATGCCTAGATGCCTCTTGTGTGTTTTTTAAATTTTGTTTTCTGCTATAAAGAGCGAAAGATTTATGGGGCTCTTCCTAGTAGCCATCCGTCATACGAGATCTTACATCTTATAAGACGCAACCTTCCATAACTCAATCTCACATGAGACTCAAACTCACATACGTCTTGCCATGTTCGGCATGTCTACAAATTGGGCATTTGAAAATCATTCTGTGACAAAAGGTGGACCAAAGAAATTGTTGCAAGCCCAAAATCCAAAGTTTGGTCCCAACAGCGCGGTATCAAATTAATCCCTTCTGTTCTGTTTGTTTAGTACCACATTGTCCTGGCAATCAACAGCGCACAAGCGTTTCGTCAATAAAAAATAGTGCCCAAGCTAATAAATTTCAATTGTGACGCCTTATCACGTGTGACAAGCGCATAGAGCTATCCAATCATGAATATAAAACTTTTGTCACAAAATAATAATAATAATAATAATAATAATAATAATAATAATAATAATAATAATAATAATAATAATAATAATAATAATAATAATAATAATAATATTGTGGTGGCTGGTCACTTGTTTATGTAGGTTTTGAAGTCCGCTGTGGTGTATAGTCGTATATTACATGTGTTGGCTTTTAAAAATCAAATTAATTTGTTTATTGTTGTTTCGAAAGCTAAATATATTTTGATATATATTCCCTGGTTTCCCAACTAAATTGGACCTTATTTACATTATAGACATGAAATATGTTTTTTCACAGACTGGTTTCAATCCAAAACTAAGAGCTCAAATATAAAAATTGATTTCTTAAAAATTCTTTGTTAAACCTTCACTACAAAAGATATTTTTATAGACATGTGCGTGTCGCACGTGCATTTCTGCTAGTAATAATAAAGAGGCAAAATTTCAAGCTCTTTTTTTCGTCCATCCATTTTTTTGTCCACCTCCTTCTAACTAACTCTGTGTTGTCTATACCTCTCCTGATTTATACGATATGTTCTGGATAGCTATAAATCCAAATCCAAATAGAACTCTGAGATATCAAATAAGCTGAATAGGAGTCCTCATCTCTATCTAATATCTGTATCTATCAATACCTAATATTAAGCCTCCAATCCTGACCGGTCTGAATAGGAATTCTACTCTACTATATCTTCCAATATATCTTATTAATCTATTTTTTAAGCTAAAATATTAAAACATCATCTCTATGGCTCTACCTTAATATTGAAACATGATAAGTTTTTTAGTTTTGGTCTTTTTTATTTTTTAGTTTTTTTCCAAGCATGTTGACCCTTTTTTACCTTTTTTTGGCCGTAGAAGCCCTGTACATGAACGTGAGGACGTGCCCTGGTCAGCCACGAGATGTTCCGATTACTTTTTGATGTCCTTTTTCGATTTCTTTCTTTTAATTCTGGTTCATTTAGTTACGTCCAATTCTTTTCTTTTTTTTCGGTCTTGGTCTAGGTTCAATTATGTTTTCTTTATTTTCAACCAAACATTGTTCTATGTTCTTCATCCACTTGTTGTAACCTAGATAAATAGAAATCCTAATACAAATAAATTCCTCCGATGTTAACTAATCTGAATAGGAATTCTAATCCAAATAGAAAAAAATAAAAGTACAAAAATTTGTTTATGTGTATATACACCTTACCGTTATTCTATTAATTCTTATTTTCTATTCCGTTTTGGTTTAGGTCCGTCAACTTCTGATTTTTTATGTATATAGAAAAAAAGACTTCTGATTTCGAATAGTCCAATACTTATTTTCTATTTCGTTCTGATTTCGTCTTTGGCTCCCGGAATGGTCTATTACTTCTTAGTTCACTTTCTTTTTTGTTCCTATACGTTTGGTTTTGCCGCTAATATTTCCACCACTAATGTAGTTTTGATCAGGAACAAAACTTCAGTAATGATCAACTAATGAACCAGTGTAGAGCGGTTTTTATCGATATTAGACTAAATAATGTGTCTCTAAACATATGTAATGCCCAGTGCAATCCCTCACCAGTGCCCATGTAAAAAATCGAGAAAGATCTCCTACATAATCATCAACGGATAGACCAATTATTACATCGAAAACTAAGCCCTTATCAACTTTGGTCAAAGATTCTTGCGCAAAAAAAACTTCGGTTAAAGATCCCTGACTAGTGTATAAATATTGCAACATGTGCAACATCTCGATCTACTTTTACATCATCGATATAAAACACTGACAACATAACTCTGAAACATCTGAAACTCTTGAAACATACGCTTGCAACATGTGCTTTCAGCGCAATGTCACCTTGCTGCATGGACGAATGGAGGCTCGTCGTTGCGGAACTCGACGCCGGCGTGGAGGTCGGCAGCGGCGCATGGAGCTCGCGGCGGCGTGGAGGTCGCCGACAAGCACGGAGGCCAGTGGCGGCGCATAGAGCTGGCAGCGGCGCATGGAGCTCGAGGCGGCGTGGAGGTCGACCGCGGCACATGGAGCTCGCGGTAGCGCGAAGGTCTGGCGCGGGCATCTTGCCGGCGGATGGAGCGCAGCCGCGACACTCCGCGCGGGGACTTGCGGTGGCGCAGAGGTCTAACACGGGCATCTCGCCGGCGGACGGAGCGTAGCCATGACAGGAGGCACATCTTTGGGCGAAGGTGCGCAACACGGGCGGGGTGGGGCGGTCCGGTCCGTTTGTCCGTTTCCAGACGGCCTGTAGGGAGCATTTGTGTTCTCAATATGGTTGCCGAACATCTTGTATGAATAAGTTTTCTTTGTAATTGCTCGTTTGTTATAATAAAAAAATTCGTGCTGGGGTGTAAACCCCTCCAGTTCCATAAAAAATCTTGTATAATGTTTTTTCAACGTAATGACTATTTTGAAAATATGGCTATTTCTTATTAAAAAAAACACAATGACTATTTGCATTTGTTTATAGTTAAAATTATTCATCCCAAGTTGAACACCTGCAGATTAGAACGCAAAGCGTCCAGCCTGTTAACGGATATTATGATATGTATTGCCTCCATTGAGTCTTGTTTTTTTTATAGCAAAACCATTGAGCCATTTACGATAAATGAATGCAACAAAATGGATATACATGTCTATTTCACATATTTTTAAGTCATCAAGAATCGGAAATTATATTACTACCAATGAGTTGTAAGATACACCCTCTGTCCTAATAAAAGGAGTATGGACGAAAATCACTATAGGATGCAACAGCACCAGATTTGGACATGGACCAAAATCATCAGCAGCAGCCGCGGCCGCCGCCTCCGCCTGTATGTACAAACTCTGACAGAACCTGCCACCGTACCAGCAGTAGCAACTACTAGCAAGGAAGAAGGGCGGACAAGAACCGGCCGGCCGGACCACTCTCTGTCTGAAATTGAATCGACGTAGCAGATGCAGAGCAGCTCTGCTCGAGGCTCGGCTATGCTCTGCTCTGCTCGGACCACAACAGACAGATGACATCAGAGCCTGCAGCATAGAACGCCAGCCGGCTCCAAGCGGAGACGATGGCGGCGGGCTTCCTCCCCGTCCTGGCCTGCCGCGTCGCTGCCACCGCCGCCGCCGCGCCTTTGCTGCCGCTGCTAGGTCTGCTGAGCATCGCCTGCACGTCGCCGTACTCGCACATGCGCACCTCCTTCCGCAGCCGCCCCAGCCCACCTGCCGCCCCTGCACGACATGGCCGGCGGAGGCCGAGGCGCGCGCTGAGGCCGCGCCACGCCCGCATGGCCGGTACCTGCAGCTTCGGGCACGACATCATCCTTTCCTCGGTCGTCGGGTCTGGATCCTTTCCTCGGTCGCCGGTGGATGGTCGATCCATCTGACTTTGCAGGAGCCACTTCCAGGCGCTGGACATGGTCCATGCACTGGCAGACTGGCTGCACGCTGGGGGTGGACACCATGCATGTTGGAGTTGTTCCAAATTCACTGCAAGATATAGGCCGGGCTTCTGACGGAGCGAAGCGGAGGCCCGTAAAAGCCGAAGGCTGGGCCGGAGCGTAGCGGAGTCTGAAGCCAGCCCATCAGGCCGCGCCCGTGCACACACGGGGGGTGCGGGGGGCGGAGCCCCCGCGGTACGGTACATATATACCCTTGTTAGGGTTTCTTAGAGACTTGATTCTCTTGTAAGTCGCCGTAAGCGTGTAACCCAAAACTCTTGAGATAGTGAGATTGTTGCTGGCTGGTGCCCGTGGTTTTTCCCCTTCGCATTGGAGGGGTTTTCCACGTTAAATCGTGTGTCTCCGCTGTGATTGATTTCGTTTTACTTCATATTCCATACGTCGTTGATAACAAGTGGTACCGGAGCTTCGGTTGCTGTAGGATTCATGACGACGTCGATGAAGTTCGATCTTCCGCTGCTGAACTACGACACGCGGTTCTTGCTATGGCAAGTCAAGATGCGGGGAATTCTGGCGCAGACTCATGACTACGATGAGGCGCTGGATAAATTCGGCAAGAGTAAAGCCAATTGGACTCCTGAGGAGATCCGCAAGGATCAGAAGGCTCTCGCCCTAATTCAGTTACATCTTCATAATGATATTTTGCAGGAGTATTTGAAAGAGAAAACTGCTGCAGAACTATGGCTGAAACTGGAATCGATCTGTATGTGCAAGGATCTAACCAGTAAGATGCAGATGAAGATGAAGCTGTTCACTCTGAAGATGAAGGAGGAGGATTCGGTGATGACCCACATCGCTGAATTCAAGAAGATCGTGGCCGACCTAGTGTCGATGGAGGTGAAGTATGATGATGAGGACTTAGGTCTTCTACTGTTATGTTCTTTGCCAAATTCGTATGCAAATTTTCGTGACACCATACTTTTGAGCCGTGATGAACTAACCCTAAAGGAAGTTTATGAGGCTCTCCAGTCTAAGGAGAAGATGAAAGTTATGGTGCAGCATGACGGAACGTCGTCCTCAAAGGGCGAAGCTTTGCATGTGAGAGGCAGAACTGATAACAGATCCTTATATGATAGCAATGATGGTAGAAAGAACTACGAGAGGAGAGGCCGTTCAAAGTCCAAGCCGCATGGTAATAAAAAGTTCTGTGTTGATTGCAAACTGACAAATCATAATGTTGAGGATTGCAGAAAAGTACAGAATAAGGAGAAGAGAAAAAACAAGTCGGCTGGTAAGGTCTCTGTTGCTGCTGCTGCGTCTGATGATGATTCTGGAGATTGTCTGGTAGTGCTTGCTGGTTGTGTTGCTGGTCATGATGAATGGATTCTAGATTCCGCTGGTCATGATGAACGGTACATATATACCCTTATTAGGGTTTCTTGGAGACTTGATTCTCTTGTAAGCCGCCGTAGGCGTGTAACCCAAAACTCTTGAGATAGTGAGATTGTTGCTGGCTGGTGCCCGTGGTTTTTCTCCTTCGCATTGTAGGGGTTTTCCACGTTAAATCGTGTGTCTCCGCTGTGATTGATTTCGTTTTACTTCATATTCCATACGTCGTTGATAACAATGCATGGACACCTGTGACTTCCCACTCTTCGGAGCATCTTGAGCAGGTAGTTAGATAGGCTACCTATCTTATAATTAGTTAGTAAAGATAAAAAACATATTCCAACAGACTACCTATCAGGCTACCAATTGGGCCAACAAATCGCACTGCCTATTTCTCCCACCCCCACGCACCTCTCTCTCCGTGCTCGCATGCACGCACTCGTCCATCATTGCCAGCTGCAGGAGCCCGACGCTGCCACGTAGGATCCTCCTGATGATTCCCTGGCGTCTCCCCGGCGAGGGCCCGTGTCCCCGATGACTCCCCGGTGAGGGCCGGCCTTCTTCCCCATCTCCGGCGACTCTCATCCTTCTTCCCCGCCATCACAGATCTCTGGCGCGGCAGCCCTCTGCGGTGGCTTCTCCCTGGCGACAAGCGCGGCTTCCCGAGGGCACCCTTCCCCTGCGGCGCTTCTTCACCTCCCCGGCCGGCTGCTTCCATGGTGGCTCCCTTCCTAGCCGCGTCTTTTCTAGCAGCGGCAAAGCCCTGCCCGGCTGTTGTTTCCTTCCTAGCGGTGGCCCGGCGTCGCTTCTTCACCTCCCCGGCTTTGCAGGTTATTCATGAAAATTAGTATGGGTTCATTAAGGGGAAGACAATTCAGGATTATTTGGGATGGGCTTTTGAATACTTGCATCAATGTCATCAGTCCAAAAGAGAAATTATCATTCTAAAATTAGACTTTGAAAAAGCTTTTGACTTGGTTGAACATAGTGTGCTTCTAGCAATGTTGGGGGCCAAAGGGTTTCCAAGCAAATGGATTAATTGGATTGAAGATGTGCTTTCTTCTGCTACCACCTCTGTTCTTTTGAATGGCACTTCTAGAAAAGAGTTCAAGTGCAAGAGAGGTGTTAGGCAGGGGCACCCCCTCTCACCTCTTCTCTTTGCCATTGCTGCTGACCTATTACAATGTGCCATTAATCATGAATATGTGCTTGGGAATCTTCTTCCTCCTTTCCCACAGAATTCTGATTGCCCATTCCCAGTGGTTCAATATGCTGATGACACCATTCTCATTATGCAAGGAGATGAGTCTTAGCTGGCTCTTCTGAAAGAAATTATTGACAAGCTCTCTCTTTCCAGTGGTCTTAAGGTTAATTTTCATAAATCCTACCTGCTCCTTATTAACATTGATCATACCAAAGCTAATGCTTTGGCTAGCTCTTTTGGTTGCTTGGTTGGCTCATTCCCTTTTACCTATATTGGGCTACCCATGGGGCTCACTAAACCTCAAGTCAAGGACTATGCTCCCCTAATCTGTAGACTTGAAAGAAGAATGTTTGCTAGCTCTCAATTTCTTACACAGGCTGGTAGGCTTCAATTGGTAAATTCAGTCATGTCCTCACTACCAACATACTACATGTGTTCCTTGAAATTGCCTGTGACAATGATTGAGATTATTGATAAATATAGAAAAAACTGCCTTTGGAGAGGAAATGATTTCAAAAATAAAGGCTATAATCTTGCTGCCTGGGAGTTGGTGCAAAGGCCAAAATCCAGATGTGGGTTGGGAGTTATTAATCTAAGTCTTCAGAATGATGCCTTGCTGTTAAAACAGTTGGTTAAATTCTATAGGAAAGAGAGCATCCAATGGGTGAGATTGATCTGGAATAGGTACTACTCCAATGTTGTCCCCCATCTTGCTAGAGAGAAGGGATCTTTTTGGTGGAAAGGTCTCCTCGGGCTTCATGTGTAGTATAGAGATGTTGCTCTTTGTGTGTCTGGCAGGGGGACACCATTGGGTTTTGGGAAGATCATTGATGAAAAAATTCACTCTGAAGTTTACCCTACCTTCTTTGGTTATGCTAAGGATCCTAAGGCCTCTCTCAGTGTCTTGATGGCCTCTGAAGATTTGCTTCATTGTTTTAGAATTCCTATGTCCAGAATGGCATACAATGAGTTCCTAGAATTGCAAATTGAGCTGACTAGCTTGGCCTCCTCCCTCTCTGATGAAAATGACAAATGGACTTTCATCTGGGGTCATCAGACTTATTCCTCTAGTAGGTTCTATCAATATCATTTCAGAGCCATCCAACCTCATAGATCTGTGCTTTGGGTTTGGAAGACCAAATGTGTGCCAAAAATTAAGGTCTTTGGCTGGCTCCTTCTAAATGACAGGCTAAATACCAGGAATATTCTAAGAAGAAGAAAGAAATTCTTGGAGGAGGGATATAACTGTGTGATGTGTCAGGAAGGGGTTGAAGAGACAGCTGATCATCTTTTCTTTGAATGGCTATCAGTCGATGGTTTGCTCTGGGCATCACTTGGAATGACAATGCTAATATTCATCAGAGGATATATATGGCCAAAGAGTACTTCCACCAGCCTTTCTTCATGGAAGTCTTCTTGGTGGGAGCATAGTGCTTGTGGAATGAGAGGAATGGTTTCATCTTCAACAATAAGGTTCCTAACTTTGCTTCATGGAAGGCTGCTGTCAAGACTGAAGTGTCTACACACCTGATCAGAATCAAGCATAATCTGTGCTCTTCTATTCTTCAATGTCTCGATGCCTTGTAGTCTTAGTTTTTTCCTTTTCAGTTCTTATTAGTCACTAGCTCTTGTTTAGTTTGGCAGCGCTTCTTTGTTGTCCCCCCCACAAATAGGTATGTAGTTTCTCTCCTTTCCTGTCTTTTCTAACCTCTGGTTAGAACCCCTATAAGTTTGTTACTCTTTTCCTTTGGTTTTATTTATTCGGTTGCCGGGGGGCTTTGCCCCATGATTTTTGCTTCAAAAAAAAATATTTATACTACTTTAAAACAATAGTGATACTTATGTATGCCATCATCCCTTTCTTCGAAGGACAGGTGGGCCTAAGCCACTCTTGTGCCTCTCCAATGGCCGCTCAGGACTCTGCCAATAGCATTTGCATTTCATGATCATTTATTAATGGCCAAGATTAATTCAAGGTTCTTGTAACAACGACATATCCTTTCTTGTGTATGTACGTTGTCTCTTCCACCCAATGACAAGTTGACGCAAGTCATTCACACGCCTCTCCCATGGCTGGCCACAAAAACCACCAAACATTGTTGTATTTTATGACCACCTAATGATCTGATCTACATTAATTCAAAGAGCATGTAACATATAGATAGAGCCATAATCCTTCTCGTTATACTCAACATGTAGGTCCTTAACTGTTCTAGCTCTGCCCTGCCTATACACGCAAGTAGAGTCACCTTGGACATCATCTATTCACCTGGCTACTCCACCGCAACCGAGTTTGGCCTACACCTTATGTTGGTTGTCTCCTCTCAATGCACGTGATATGCAAGCCATGGCCCCGCACTCTATAAACCCTCCCACTACCTCATGTGTCTATTACCACCCATGTCATCCATTGTTGCCAATCCTTAATTCACTAGCTGAGTTTTAATGCCAAGGCAGAGTGCAACGAGCAAGGTGGCTCGGAGGTGTTAGTAGGAGTGGAGGAGGGAGGAGGCCCGGAGACCTATCCGGCCACTCCACCAACCCCCTCCTCTCTAGAAAAAAAGCAATGTCCCTTCTCATTACACACAACACACTCGATGACCTCATGAATCAAGATGCTCCTCAATCCCATCATGGCGTCCTTGACCTCCAGTGACGACATTGACCAAGCCCTTGGCCACTCTACATCGACTGTTGCCATCACAAGTGAGGTAGCTTTGATTCCACCCTCTATCTAAAAATAATAAACTCGCCAATGCAATTAGTCTCCAACAACTAGCCACCTCGGTTAAATTTCTTCAATGGTGAGCACCTTTTCACCGCCTACATTTACCAAGCTAGTTGCACCTATTTGTATCTCCCTTATCCCTTGAGCAACCCCAAGCTTTAGAGATAACCATCATGTCCCTCCCCATAGGAAATGCATGCTTGTATATGAGATCATAGGGTTCGGGCATACGTATATGAGCGCATGCACATATACTATGTTTCAATGATTAGAAAACGCAAATGCCTTTACGTTTTATTCCTCAAACCCAAATCTATTTCCAAACCCTAGAATGATGCTCTTTCTTTTCTCGATGATCATTGAGGATGTTATAGGTAGCCTGTCGGTTATCAAACAACCCAAAGTACATATGCCCTAATAGGGTATGTCCCTCTTAGACAAGTGTTTGTTGGTTTTTGTGCAAGACTCATGAAATCCAGATGATTCATTTTTGGAAACCAGGTTGATACGATTTAGTGTGCATTTTTGCAAGCACATGTGAAGTGCTAGGTGTTTGGTGTGATTCAATCCCAGCACTACTCCACACCGAACTTTGAAACAGAAAAATAATGCTTAACCACTAATTGAATCGCTTCAGGTGATATGACAAGGTATATTTGTTAGATCAGTCTTGATAGAGGCATGTTTAGCAATACTGGAAACCACCTGTGCTAGTTGGAGCATGGTTAGTTGTGGCAAATTCGGTATCGATGAACATGAATTGCTGCCTAATTTATGTTGGCGTTCGGTTGTTATCCACTAGATCTAAATGAAAGGCTTGGAGAGTGCTTTTCAAATTAATTATGGAACATATTTCCATAATAAATTTATTTAGAGACATAAATATTGATACTATTTTCTATAAGTTTGGCTAAATTTAAAGAAAGTTTGATTTGTTCCAAAGCTGGAATTGTATTTTTTTGGATGAAGGGAGTACATTATTATCACAGCCATACACTAGTACAGGATTGATTATGCGTGACACCCCCAGAAACTTAACCGAGGCGTGCGCCCCTTTTGCCTGCCTCAGTTATACCTTGGCCGGCCCAGGCCGGCCGGCCTCCCGGCCGACCGCCTCGGTTAATAGTTAATAGAGGCAGGCACTTTTAAGTCGGCTGCCTCGGTTAACCACCATTAACCAAGGCAGTTTTTGTAACGCGGCCGCCTCGACTAATGGATTAATGGAGGTGGATGCTTTAAGCCACCCGCCTCCGTTAATATCTATTAACCGAGGCGGGCAACTACAATATGCCCGCCTCTGTTATTCTCGCT
Source organism: Saccharum officinarum (assembly GCA_020631735.1). Lineage (NCBI taxonomy): Eukaryota > Viridiplantae > Streptophyta > Magnoliopsida > Poales > Poaceae > Saccharum > Saccharum officinarum. The sequence goes on along the minus strand of CM036160.1, from coordinate 3,285,820 downwards.
GCCATAAATGTATAGCCGCCAACCCCTTTCTTCTCCACGAGTCTTCCTCTTCCATCTTGTTGGGGGAGGTTTTGCCCTTGGATTTGGGGGAGGAGGACACCACAAGAGGTACATAAAGGCTCTGCCATCCTCCTTCCTCTCTCTTTTTCATCATTTTGGGTGCTCTAGATTTAGACCTAGATCCATTTTCGCGGAGGAGAGAGAAAACTTTTATTTGTTTAGATCTAGATCTATTCTAGATAAAGGCTCTCCTATCCTCATTTTTCTCTCTTCTTCATCATTTTGGGTGCTCTTGGCCTAGATCTAGATCCATTTTCATGGAGGAGAGAGAGAACTTCTATTTCTTTAGATCTAGATGTCTCACCGTGAGAGTCTGTGAAGACGGCATGGTGCAATCTCACTTGGTTAGGTTTGGTTTTGTAAAGGATTACATGGTCTGGACTTTTCACGGCGAAAAAGTAGATGTGAGTGGCGGTGCATCTAGAGGGAACTTGTCGACGATGACAGTGGTACCGGTGAATGTAGATCTTGTACGAGAACCTGTCTCATCATCAGCGGCGGCAACAGCCGGCAACGACGATGGTGGTCATGATTACATCACGATAGAGGACTTATTCCAAGACATGACTGATGATGACAACAGTGGTGGGGATGGTGAGAAGGCTACTGTGACGCAACCCGAGGATGTGCAACTTTTTGAGGGTTTAGTTAACCACCTCGATGAAGACGACGTTCTGTTTGGTTCCCCGAGGTGGCTGGACAATTTTAGATGAAGCAGGCGGTAGTTGATCCTCTCTATAAGGACAGTCTGAAGGAGTGCACGACGCTGCGTTTTAACCTCCAGTTGTTGATGTTGAAGGCTCGGCATGGCTAGTCTGACACTAGTTTCAATGAGCTCTTAAGTCTCCTTGCTACCACGTACCCAACGCCTAACAAGGTGCTCGCCAATACTTATCGGGCGAAGAAGCTGATCCAGCTAGTGGCGGTGAAACTTAGAAAGTTCAATTACAGGTAGAGGAAAAGTCCTGCTTTGTTGCTGTGGTACCTGCCTATCATTGATCACCTGCGGGCTATATTTGGGAACCCTGAGGATGTCTAGCTAATGTCCTGGCATGCATCTGAAGGTCATAAAAAGGATGATGGCAAGTTGCGGCACCCTTCTGATGGCATGCAGTTGAAGGATTTCAACGCCGCCTTCCCGGAGTTTGGCAAAGAGGCCAGGAACGTTAGGTTCACGCTGAGTACTAACGGGATGAACCCGTTCGATGACCTTAGCAGCTCGCACAACACTTGGCCAATCGTCCTCACCATCTACAACCTACCTCCATATCTGTGTCAGAAGCGAAGGTACCTTATGCTGACCATGCTTATTTCTGGACCGAAGTAGCCCGACAATGATATAGATGTGTTCCTGGAGCCATTGATGGAGGACATGAAGATACTATTTGACCATGGGGTCGAGATGATGTATGCGTCCCTCAAGAGGTTCACTCTAAAGCCATCATCTTTGTCACCATCACTGATTACCCCAGTCTTTTTTCACTGTCGGGGCAGATCAAAGGGAAGATCAACTATGTAGTTTGTATCAACGGTAACTGCTACACTTACCTTAAGGGATCCAACAAGATGGTGTACACGAGGCACAGACGGTTCCTCATCAAAGGTCACAGGTACAGAACAATTATGATTAATAACTACTTCGACAACTAGGACGAGCCGCAGCTTGAAGAACCAGCACGAACTAGGTACTGGCAAAAGGTGTTTGGCATGGTGAAGGACATGGAGATGGAGTTCGGAAAGAAGAAGATAGTTGTAACATCCAGTCCTGGCATACACGGCCTAGGCCCACTCTGCCGAGGAGTGGTCCCACCTGCGTAGCAACCCGCTTGAGCTTTCATCCTCACTTCGCTCAAAACGGTTAACCGAAGGTTACTACGCGTCCTTGGCCCTGGTATTTAAGTCGGTCGGTTTCTCTCAGGATTCACAGTATAGTACTAAACACCGGTTGCACAGTGTTTGCGATGCTACAGTAAACTGAATTCGGCCCAGCCCAATTTGGCGCTATAGAAACGGGCTGCCACAGTGTCTAAGCTATAGTACCACACCGCTATAGCACCCGAAGTCTAGATGTACAGTACCTACAACTATAGTGATCAGCCCACTGCTCTGTTGCAGTAACATCGGCCCATCCCGCGAATTGGGCCCACTTGGCCCATTTTAGGTTGTTACAATAGCAGAAGAGGGGACCAAGAAAAAGAAGAGAAAGCGGGATAAGATGGAGGAACCACCTATCCCCACCATTCCTTTCAAGAAGAAGTCAATTTTCTTTAAGTATCTATCATACTGGAAAACACTAGATACACTCCATGCCATCGACTGCATGCACCTGGAGAAGAATGTCTTTGAAAGCACGATCGGTGTCCTACTGGACATCAAGGGGAAGACGAAGGATGGTTTCAAGTCACAGATGGATCTTTTCAACTAGGGCATCAGGCAGGACCTTCGCCCGGAACCACCTCAGAATGGTAAAGTCAAAATCCTAGGTGCGACCTACAACCTAATGAAAGACGAGCAGAGGGTTGTGTGCCAGTTGCTTAGGGGTGTCAAGGTGTCGATCGGTTTCTCTTCCAACATCAAGAGCCTGGTCTCGTTGAAAGACCTCACAATGACCAACTTCAACTCCCATGACTGCCACGTCATGCTGACGGTGTTCCTTCCAATTGTGATCAGGGCTATCGGTCCAGAGTACATGAAGATAGTGATCACATGGATGTCATACTTCTTTAACCGCATCACCCAAAAGGTCATCGATGAAGCTAAACTACCTGCCCTGAAACAGTTCATCGCAGAGACTCTTTGCCAGCTCAAGATGTGCTTCCTACCATCTTACTTTGATATTATGACACACCTTATGATGCATATGGTCAATCAGATCTAGCAACTGGGCCCCATGTACCTACACTAGATGTGGATGTATGAGTGGTTCATGTCCACCCTCAATAGATACGTCGATAATCGTGCTTACCTAGAGGGCTCTATGAACGAGGCATACACAATCGAGGAGGCCGTGAAGTGGTGTGCGAAGTGCATAAGAGATGGGAGAGCGATTGTGCTGCCAGTACATCAGCACAAAGGTAGAACCTCGGGGATGGGGTACATGGGCTGAAAAGTATGCACCAATGTACCAAGGGAAAAGGTGCAAGAAGCTCATTACAACATCCTTCATCAGTTAGTGGCCATGGACAAATATGTTGAATAGCACTTGGAAGAGATCCGCGCCGCTCATGACGGGCAGCGCACAGAGGCATGGGTCCAGAAGCAGCACAAGAGCAGTTTCATGGAGTGGCTCAAAGAGCAGGACATACCCCATGGAGGATCTGATGAAGCGGAGACCGTTAAGAAGCTTGTATCAGGCCCGTCCACCCAAATCACCATGTGGCAAGAGTATGACATGAATGGGTACAGGTTCCACACAAAAAAGAAGGACAAGAAGAGCGCGACACAGAACAGTGGTGTTCGATATGAGGGCATCGACGAGTCCATGGGGCAAAGGAGGCCATACTATGGGCAGGTCAAAGAAATATGGGAACTTGACTATGGCGGTGAGCTACAGATAATCGCCTTTCGTTGTTAGTGGGTCAAGCCGAAGGTGGTTGCAGTGGACAATTATGGGCTAACCACCGTGGATCTCCAAAGTATCAGCTACAAAGATGATCCATGGGTAGTAGCAACCGATGTCGCCCAAGTAGCCTACTATGTCTATCTAGAGGACACAAAAAGGCATGTGGTTGTGTCAGGAAAATAGTGGATCATAGGAGCCGATGAGGTCCAGAGCCTCGAACAATACAACAACTACGAAGAGGTCTAGCTTTTTACCGATCATCCAAAGAAGATCAAGGCTGTCGAGGACCGATTCAACAAGACCAAGATGATGCCTTGGGCCCGCCTAGACGGTGAGAAGAGGTCTGTAAAAGCGCCTGTAGCGAAATGATATGTATGGCACACATATATGTAATAATGTAGTGACTCCATTCAAGACAAGTTTTGTAACTTATTATTAATGATATGTATGCCATCGAGGATCCGAATTATTTATGTATGCATCATTTCTATTAAGTGTTGTTTTTTTAAAATTATGTGATTTATGTTGATAAAAAATGAATCAAGTCCAACTACTACTCTACTAGTATATAGCTAACTACAAATATAGTTCTACTCTTACTCTTAGTACTTGTAAGCTAGTCTAGTTCTACTATCTCTGTACTACTACTACTACACTGGTGTTGGCTGCTACACTATGTACTACTACTACTCTATTCACTACTATATCTACTCCTACTACTCTATCTAAGTGGCTGCTGCTCTTGTACTCCCACTACTAAGTGGCTATTGCTCTTGTCATTTTAGATAATAAATGACAAACATTATTGGAAGCGGGCAAATAACTTTGCCCGCCTCGATTAATGTTAACCGAGTCGGGCACCCTAACTCGCCCGCCTCGGTTAATATTAACCGAGGCGGGTAATGTTATTTGCCCACCTCGATAAAGCCTTGCCTATATATACTCCCTCATCCTGCCTAAATCTTCTAAGTCCTTCGCGCGGTTCAATCTGACCCCGAAGGGCTACCAAAATCTTCTGCCGCCATCACCAAGCTCCTCCACCACCGCCCCGTCCCTACTCCCGTGCCTGCCGCAACCCCTGCCCTCGTCTCCTCGCTCAGGGTGGATCCATTGCTCCGGCCGTTGACGTGAACTGGGGCCAGAACCCTAGCTCCAGCCGTCGCGCCATCGTCATCCGCGACCCCAACCTCCGTTGTCCATGGCCCCGGCCACCGTAATCCGTGTCCCCATGCCGTCCTCTACATCGGCCTCCATCCTCTGCGTGGGCGCCACCATGGTCCTCCTAACCCTAGCGCCGCCATCGCCAGGGCCGGTGTGCTCTCCGCCACGCCCGAGCTCTCCCCTGCTCCTCCATGCCAAGGAGCTTCGTCGAGAGGCAGTGAAACCAAGAGCTCTCCTCCTCTGCATCCGCCGCCATCCTCTACATCTGGGGGATGACATCTCAGACATGGTTTGTGATGTGCAGCTCCTCCCTACTACCTGTGATGCCAATTATTTTATCAATTTTTTATGCCATTGTCGATTTTGTTCCATATATGCTTGTGATTTTGTTCCCACTGCCTGTGATGCCAATTACACTGAGCATATATATGCCATTGTTGATTTTGTTCACACGGTTTGTGATGCCAATTATTTTGTTGGAATTGAGCTATTTTGTTGGAATTGAGCATATGTCATTTCCTTCCATCCTATTTATATGGCTATGATTTTTGCTTACAGTGGACTGACTACATACTCTATTCCTACTACTATACTATATAGTCCTACTACTACTCCTTTACTATACTACTACTGAGCATGAATTTGTAGCCATATGTCTACTACTAATATATCTACTGATACTCTGTACAACTCTACTGTCCTACACTACTCTCCTACTGGCTGCTACTTTGCTTCTACTACCTCTGTTCTACAACTACCTCTGTGCTACTACCTTTGTACTACTGTGGTGCTCTATACTACTACTACTGCTACTCCACTACTACCTCTGCTACTACTCTTACTCTTAGTACTACTCTATGTACTTGTAAGCTAGTCTAGTTCTACTACCTCTGTACTACTACTACTACTACTACTACTACTATCTCTGTACTACTATTGCTACACTGGTGCTGGCTGCTACTTTGCTTCTACTACCTCTATTCTATTACTACCTCTGTGCTGCTACCTTTGTACTACTATGGTGCTCTATACTACTACTACTACTGCTACTCTACTACTACTTGTGCTGCTACTCTTACTCTTAGTACTACTCTATGTACTTGTAAGCTAGTCTAGTTCTACTACCTCTCTGTACTACTACTACTATCTCTGTACTACTACTGCTACACTAGTGCTGGCTGCTACACTATGTACTACTACTACTACTCTATTTGTAAGCCCCCTACTTGTAAGCTGCTAAACTAAGATGGCTTGTATACCGTATACAAGCAACCGGTTTAGAAGCAATGTGATAACAACGGGGCAAATATGAGCCAACTATGTAAATGATTTTTTTTGTATTCAATAGTTTTGTACTTATCTTCTATAATTGTGTCTATACAAGTGAAATGTCCATATAACTCTATTCTTCGTAGCTTCCAATGGCGAAAGAACCGGAGCCTCAACTCCAATGCCGCGAGCCTACCCCTGATAGTAGTGACGAAGAGTCGTCAGGTAGCACCGAGCACGAGAGCGGTGAGCCCTTGACACTGAGGGCACCAAAGAAATGTTGTACAGAGGAGGAAGACGACCCGGACTTCAACCCGAAGGGCAAAACACAAAGGTCGTCTCGTGTGGAAGACGCCCCGAAGGTACTTGCTTTAGTGCATGCATTAATTAACACTATCCTTAATGTGTGTGTGTAATTAATGCAAGTTTTTGACCTCAATAGCTATCATTGGTGCCTTAGACTTTAGAATTCGAGGAGAAAGAAGAAAGGGACCCGGAACCCCCCGCTCCCTCCATGGTGACCTCTTCAACTGCAACTGCAACTGCCGGTGACAAGGCAAAGCTAAGAAGGGCGAACATGGGAGGCACATGAAGCACAATGATATCCACATGATTCTCCAAGTGGGGCCGTAGGGACAGCCATTGCTGCTAATGATGGACCTTGGCAAGTTCAGCAACCAGTGCTCATGTCTAGTGGAGAAGGTGTCTATCACGTATCAGGACTAGAGGGATGTCCCGGAAGACTTCAAGGAACATGTGTGGAAAGAGATGCTAAGGCGGTTCACTTATCTCGAGAACGCCAATATGCCGAAGTGCATGGAGCATGTCATGTACGTGGTAGGAAAAGCACTTCAAAACTTCAGGTACAAGATAAACAAGGACTTCCTGCAGAAAGGGAAGATGCCCTTCGTCAAATACAATATGGTCAAGCATGAAGACTGGGAAGTGTTCGCTAGACAAAGACAAACCCCAGAAGCACAGGCCAAGAGCGAGCAGTTCACAGCGCTCGCGAAGAGGAATGAGCACCCCCACCACATGGGCATGACTGTATGCTGGTAAGAAGCTAGGGTGGCGGGCAGAAGAAAGGGCTAGAGCTGAGGCCGGGCTGCCCGATCTGTACGAAGGCTTTGATGAGAGGGTGTGGGACTTCCTCTATGGCCGTAGGCCAAAGAAGCTAAAGAAGGGTAGGACCAAGTTCAACGAGCTGAAGATCGAGGAGACGGAGAAGGCTATCATTGCGGCCATTGCGGCCAAGGATAGTGGGGGCTTCAAACCTCGCAGGGGCATAGATGTGCTTACTACAGCACTAGGAAACCTCAAGCACCACGGCCGCGTCTGGGGCATGTCCTCGAGGATTAGCTGGAAGGAAGTGGATTCGTGGCAATTCGACGCGAACACGTACCACACAAGGCAGAGGTCCAAGGAAGGCCTCAGACAGGAAGGCCGTGATGAAGTCATGAAGGAAATGATCAACAAGTTGATACAAGACGCTTTCACGAGCAACGACTCTAAGATGGTGGAGATGAGGTCACAGATGTTTCGCCAGGGCGGCGTGTCGCTGACACTTGTACAACGGCAGATGGTGTCGATGATCAGAGGACTCCCAAGGTACCCGATCGATGACATCGAGAAAACCATGCCCTGCATGATCTTGGTGCCCTACGGCAGGGGTTTGAGGAAGAAGTAAGTGGGCATGGGTGCTGCACTACCACTCGACGAAATCCAAGAGTACGCCAATTAGCTGATCCCTCCCGACTATGCCATCGTTGCCATATCATGGGCGGCACTGGGGTTTGAAGAACATGAACTCGAGTTTCACACTCCACATGGAGTTAGGTTCCTTGGAGCTACCATATGTGAAGAAGTGCTCTAGAATAAGGACATTTTGTTGGAGCTGCCGACGCCGGCATCACAGCCCTCAGAGCCTACGTCTTCTCCCCCGGATGACGATGATGGCAGCGACAATGATGACGATGATGGTGGGGATGACAAGGACAACAATGGAGGCCCAGGCACAGGCCCTCCTCCTCCTCCAAATAGTCCACCTACCGGCAGTCTGCCTCTGGGCCCGAGCAATGCAGCGAGAGGTACAGAGGCAACACTAGGGGAGAAGACACCACCTGCAAGCCAACCAAGCACAAGCCGTCCTCATCCAAACAGTCCGCCTCCCACCAGTCAGCCTACAGGCACGAGCAATGCAACGGGAGGTATAGAGGCAGCACCAAGGGTGAAGACTGAAGGGTCAAGATGACGGACTAGAGGGGGATGAATAGTCCTTTCTAAAACTTAATCACGCCAGCTAACCGAAATAAATGTGAAATTAAAACTATCGGTCTAGCCAAGACTACACCCCTCTATCTATAAATTTAGCACCTTACAAAAGATCCTAATTAAGCAAATAAGGTGCTGGACTAGCAAGAGCTCACCTAAACAATTCTAGCTTGTAAGGTCACACAAACCTATGCAACTAGTACTTCAAGCACCGGGGAGCTCCTACACAACTAGTAAGCAAAAGCACAAAGCTCCTATGCTCACTAGCAAAGCTCAATAACAAGGCAACCAATGCCAAATTAGAGAGCGCAAATTACTTAGCTACACAAACTAAGCAATGTGACTAACAATGTTACCCAAACAAAATTAGCCATGCAAAGGGGATACTTCTAGCTACACAAGCAAGAAGATATCTAGCAAGCTACATAAGCACAACTAGATACAAGAGCAACAACATAAGAAAGATATATATGAAAGTAAATACAAGCTTGTGTTGCATGAAGGCAAACCACCGAGAAGATGATGAACAATGTTGACACGGTGACTTTTCTCCTGAGGTTCACTTGGTTGCCACCAAGCTAGTCCCCGTTGTGTCGACCAACACCTCGTGGTTCGGTGGCTAATTGGTATCCACAACCGAGCCTCCCAAAGGCACCGCAAGAACCCACCACAAGTGTGGTAGCTCAATGACACGCTCTACTAGAGTTGCTCTTCGCGATCCCCGTGAGGTGAGCACAATCCCCTCACAAAGCTTCTCCAAAGCCTTGCATAATCTTCTTGCGAGCTTCAACGGAGCCACAAAGCCACCAAGCCGTCTAGGAGGTGGCAACCTCCAAGAGTAACAAGCACCACCGGCTTGCAACTCGAACACCTAGTGCCACTCGATGCAATCTCACGATGCAACGCACTAGAATCACACTCACTCGCAAATGATTTGCACTCTTGCAAGCACAAGTGAGTTAGAGGCTCTCCTAGCACTCCCAAAGCATGGACACTAAGTTCCAAGGGTGCCAAGCCCCAGCCAAGGGGCTATTTATAGCCCCTACAAACGAATATAGCCATTGGCCCCTTCACTAGGCGCAACACAAGGGCATCGGACGCTCCGATGCCGTGGCACCGGACGCTACCCAGTGTCCGATGCCTGGATGACAGCCACGTGTCCCTCAGGGTTGAACGTCATCTGTCAGATCTCGCTCGCAATGGTCAAGATGCGTTCAGTTAAGTTCACACCGGATGCTCTAGTGCTCTTCATCGGACGCAACACTGCAGCATCCGATACGGTCTAGTAAGCTCCCCGAGTTTAAAAACGTGCATCAGACATGTCCGACGCGTCACCATCGAACGTGCCACTGCATCCGGTGCTCTCCAGCTCTTCTGCCATGCGCCATGTCAGTAGGCATCGAACGTTGAACAGTGTTCAACCACCGTCCGATGCAAGACCATCGGACGCGCTGGTGCAACCTCCTAACTGCGCAGCACCTAGGGTTAGCCACCGGACACGTCTGGTGACTTTAGAACCAGCGTCTGATGCAACCGCAACCAACGTCCGACGAGTGTTTCTCGATGAGAAACACTCCTGCGACTTCGCCTCCTTTTCTTGCCTCCGGTGCAAAGGAAAAATAAGTGTTTTATTCCCACGAAAGCGCTGAATCCCGCTGAGAGAGGACCCCAAACCCCTCTCTACCGCTCAAACTCTACCTCCTTTGCAAATGTGCCAACACCACCATATGTATATCACCATGTGCAAATGTGTTAGCATATTTTCAATCATTTTCCAACGAGTTAGCCACTCAACTTGCCACACCACTTGATCCTAGCAACGACGCAAAGTTAGGTAACTCAAGTGGCACTAGATGATTGATATGCAAACAAGTTTGCCCCTCTTAATAGTACGGCCATCTATCCTAAACCCAGTCATCAACTTCTCTACACACCTATGACCGGTGAAATGGAAATGCCCTAAGTTATACCTTTGCCTTGCGCATTCCATTCCATTTCCTCCGATATTGATACAATACATGCACCAATCAATCACAAAATGATATGATCCACTTCATATCATCACATGACCGTATTGGTTCATCGATCTTAACCTCACTTGATCTTCACCGTTGCGTCGATCCATCAGCGCCAAGTCTTGCTCAAGCTTCACCGTCACACACGGTCCCTCGCTTCAAAGCCTCTAACTTGCCCTTCACACTTGCAATAGGTCCATCAAGCCAAGTCATGTCTTGATCTTCTCCACCTTGATCACATGACTCAATGTCATGTCTCATATGCAATGAGCTCCTCCATCATCACATGTGCAAGCTTTTCAACATCTCCAAGCCATTTCCACCTTCATGGCATATGTTGCTCACACACATGTACCTGTGGACTAATCACCTATGTATCTCACATAAACACAATTAGTCCACCTAAGTTGTCACTTAATTACCAAAACCAAACAAGAACCTTTCAAAGACACCGCCTGCAAGCCAACCGAGCACAAGCCAATGTCCTCCCCCACCGAGGAAGCCTACAGACGATGAAGAGGAGGCCATACCCTAGCTCCCATACTCGACTGCATTTGAAAGGTATGCTACCGGCAAGCATAGTCAAACTATAATATGTTATTAGCTGCTTGTTTTCACACCCTAACATTTCAAGCCCTGTTGTTCCAGGCCGAAAACACCAGTTCATTTGTGGCCCATCTCGGATGAATGGCCCGGCCACTTTGAGCATGGGAAGTTCATGATATCTAAGGCTTAGCTTGTCTGCGAGGAGCCGTGGGAGGTAAGGAGGTTCCATCTATGGTATATGGAAGCAGCAAAAGCTAGCCTGTCAAGTTTCATCATCAAGGTTCCGACGGAGTACTTCCACTTGCTCGAAGATGCTGAACTCGTCATAGAATTCCATGACATGTATAGACTATTGCGGTGAGACGACCTTGACATCACCCAAGTCACCTTGTTTGCTATGTAAGTGAATTGTGACTTTCACACATCCCTTGCATCCGTATAGGTACTTCGTCAAGACTACTTACGACATGACAACTTGTCCTTGCAGGATGATGGCCTATGTAAGCAAGAAATGCTCACTGGGTATTGTCTATCTCTCTCCAATGCATATTAGTGAGAGAACCATCGTGGGTTACAATCTACCGGACACCCATGAAGATCTGGTGACCTTGACCAAGCCACAGAGAGACCAATACCGGAAAGAAAAGCTCAACACATCCAAGTTGGCGGTGGCAATGTACATATATGGAGCAATGAAGAAGATCAAGGGAAACAGGTGTATCCTGGCTGCCACCACTTCGAGTAAGTCAGAAACATGTCTGGAACATATATATGTAGCTACTGGCTAGGATCACCACTTCTCATCATAATCTGTATTTTGTTTGAATGGTGCAGCTCGGGCCTCACGGGCCACTGGATTGCTTTTGTGGTCTATCCTCAGGACGACAGGGCCTGCATATTTGACTCATTGCGGAATTCAAACAAAGTAGGGTACAAGCACTTTGAAAGCTACTTGAGATAGTAAGTGACGGAACTTCTTATTCATTTACGGTTATCATACGTATTGAAATTGTTGTTAACACTGGTGCCTTTGTACAACGCTTATAAGGAGTACTAGAAAGATTCTGATTTCTATGATCAAAGATCCGAGGAGCTTAAGAAGAAGCATGGGAATAAACTGAAACTCAGGCGTGAGTTCCCGTTATGTATATCAAAAGTCGTTTGTGCTATTACACCTAGCATTCTCTCTCTATATATATAGTGTTCTAATGCTTCTGTATCATGCAGTGCGCTAAACAGCCGGAAGGATCACTTTTATGTGGGTAATACGTCTGCGAGTACCTGAGAGCGTGCAAGAAATACAGCCACAGCTGGTGGCAGCTCAAGAAAGGATTGGACTAGTGGCGCATGGAGCAGGTCAACCAACACTACTTCAATCAAACAGTAGCAGACATATGTAAGTTTGTCACAGACCAATGCGTGCATGAAGGGCGACTCTTCTTCAACGAGGATAGTCCGTTGGGGCAGCTTCCCGAGTACGAGAAGATCAGAAAATGGAGCACCATGCTACGTGTCCCGGACTACACTTATCCAGATTTATTTGGATTAGGCAAATTGAAGTAGCTAGCGAACATCTTAATTAGTTTCATCAAGACATGTATGTGTAAAAACTATAGCGATTTCGTCGGTTTCATGTATGGATAAGAACGAGAACACCTAAATGAATGTATGATTGTGTCATGTCTTATGTATGAATGTCTTATATATGTGTCTGTATGAATGTCTTATATATTGTGAAAACTGAATTCGTTTTAGATATCTGCTCACTGCTGTATTTTATTTTTTTAAATGTTAACCAAGGTGGGCAAGTAACAATAGCCGCCGCGGTTAACAACTTTAACCAAGACGGTCGCCTTAATGCAGCCGCCACGGTTAAAAGGTTAACCAAGGCGGGCGCGTAAGGGCTACCGCCTCGGTTAATGTCTATTAATCATGGCGGTCTTCCTTTCTTGCCCGCCGCGGTTAATCGATTAACTGTGATGGGCACAGACAACCGCCACAGTTAAGCCACAATTAACGGTGACCTTTCAACCGTGGCAGACGCCTTTGTCCGCCTCGATTAACCAAAGCCGACCGCTGCAGTTAAGATTTCTGTAGTAATGATATTACAAGCTGCAGTATTTATACATGACCACAAATGATTTCTGTTTTAAGAAGTAGGACAATCATATAAAAAGCTGATGGAGGAATGTTCCCCAATTTGGTTATACCAAGCATTTATTTTTCAACCCTGAATATTAGACCAACGCCTTGTTTAGTTTGCCTCAAAGTTCCAAGTTTTTTCACTCTCTCTCCATCACATCAATTTTTAACCGCTTGCATGGAGTATTAAATGTAGGTAAAAAAATAACTAATTACACAGTTTAGTTGGAAATCACGAGATGAATCTTTTGAGCCTAGTTGGTCCATGATTGGACAATATTTGCCAAATAAGACGAAAGTGGTACTATTCATCGGGTTGAAATTTTCTTCAATCTAAACAAGGGCCAAGCATCGGACAACAATGATGAGTGTACTTACGGTACTTGCATCAGCCTTGTGTGGGTTGGCTGCCTGTTGTCTGAATTGCTACCTCATGGAGTCAGTTGTCGGCGGATAAGGCGATTGGCGAGTCACGAGGCAGTCAGAGCCTCAGAAAAACAAGATCACGACTTGCTTCGCGTGGCACGTACGGCTCATACAACGTCAAAAAGAAATATTTTGTGAACATCGTACAACGTCAATTGACGATGCGTCCTAGGGTTAAACTGCTGCCTTTCTTGCAATCATACCTGTCATGTATTGGAACAATAAGCAGTGTGCTAAAACATAATGTTGAGAAAGGGAGTTCTTTTCTCTATATAAATGTACCAACGCCCCATGGTTAAGACAACTCTTGGTCCTTCTAAGTCTAAGCCTAAGCCCCTCTTTCTCTCCCTCTTTATCACGCGCCTGGTGCTAGCACACCGGCGCCCGGTGTGCCATCTCCGCAAGCATGGATATGTGGAGATGCTGATGTTGTTGCTGCGGCGTTGATTGGTGATGAACACGAGGCGGGCAGACGTGTTGCTGCTGACGGTATGCGAGGACATACGACTACTTCCACTACATCGACGCGCACGACGTTGGGCGCTGCTCCAACTCTTCTTTCGTTGTGCTACATGTCTAGTGGTAACAATACATGATCCTCTACTTGCATGTCGTTATCTCGGTTGAACGCGGTAGATCTGGTAGTGTAGCGTACCTACCCCACCCTGCTATCGTCTCGACCGCCTCCACCGTTGTGTCATGGTCGCCGCCCCTAAAATCCCCTTCTAAAGCCGTCGGTGAGGAGATGGAAACCCTAACTCCGGCGAGCTCCTCACTGGAACTCTAGATGCCTTCTTCTTCCTCTCTAGCGTGGGCGCGCGTAGCACAACATGTCGTAATTGAATTTCTGCCTTTTTCCGCCTTTTTCCCCAAAGCGGGCGGGCCAACGTTACTACTTAACCAACGACGCTATAGAGCTAGGACAAACAAAAGGGTAAAAAGACAGGATTTGAAGAAACCGACATGAGAGTTATACATCGTTTTTTTATTTGCTTGAGTGTACCACGAGTCAACTTCTACACTCTGCTGGGCTGTAGATATATATATGACCACGAACAGAGTTTCCAGTTCTTCATACGCCCACATTTAAATCATTTCTCTCCTTTTTTCCCCCTAAATAAACATGTCTGAAGAATCCGAGTGTTATGTAGCTGAACGGCATCATGAGGAATTATATTTGTTTTTAGTCCACGTCAGCATCCACGTACGGATCCACCACGTCAGCCGAGCACGGCGCAGTCGCGGCGGACGTTCCCCTGGGCCGTCGTGGTCTTGACCCCAACGCGGCCCATCTTGGTGATGGCGTCGACGAAGGCCCGCTCGAAGGCGACGCGACTCCGGGCCAGCGCGTCGACGGTGGGCCTGGACCTGGGGTCCGTGTGCAGCACCTGGTCCGACGCCAGCAGGCCCTTCCCCGCCTGGAGGTTCCGGAAGAACTGGTTGTCGAAGGTGACCGGCGTGACGGGGTCCATGGCCACGGCCACAAGCCGGGCACCACGCCGCCAGCTGCGCCGCGTACCCCGCGTCCAGCGTCGCGTCCGCCCCCCGCAGCCGCGCCGCGAACGTGCTGCAGTGCGTGCGCCAGCCCCACCGTGTGCCCGGCTGCATGTATGCAAGGTAGCGGTTACTGGCCGGTGGTCGTCAGTCATGGTGTCACGGCCAGCTTTGTCTGTCTGCATCTCCATGGGATGGGGGTGTTTCTTCTACCTTGGTCGGTGAGGTATTTCTGGATGATGTTTTGTACAATAGTGGCACAAGGTTTCCAGAACAGGAAAGCGAAGCATTTGGACTCCGATCATGTGCGAGCTGCTGGATTTGGGCATGGCGGAAGGTAGTGGCGACGGTTGCGTGCGTGGGCGTGGCTGTGGTTGTCTGATTGCCAAGCATAAGCAACAGTTATAGTGGAAAGGTAGGCTTAGCTTTTCAGATTCAGAAAAATGCTGCATGCCATGCACTTGTCACTAGCCTGTTGTCAGCAGAGACCACTGATGATTGAGGTCGTGCCATGCATCCATGCGAATGAGTTCATGCGTACTAGCTAGGTAGGTGCCTTGGATTGCAAGACCCGAAACGATCAGAAACGTACCTGAGAGGGCGACCATGTCGGCCTGCGACAGCCCGTTGGCGGCGAACATCTGGTTGAGCTGGTCCAGGTTGAAGAAGGGCGCCGGCAGCCTCCCGTTGACGCTGCTCGCCGTCGACCTCAGCCCGTCCAGCCGACCCAACTCCACCGCGTACGACGGACCGCCGGCCTGCACGCACGCACACGACGCGAGAGACGAAATAGCTAGCATTCAGTTTCCATGAATTCGCTTGTAACGTAACGTAACGTAACTGCAGCGTATGTATAACGCGTGCGGCGTGCGTACCAGCGCGATGGCGTCCCTGGTGGCCATGGCGAGGATGTCTGCGCACGAAACCTTGCCGCGGCACCCCGGCGTGGCGTCCACGGCCGCCCTGGCCCTGATCACCGTGTCGAAGCCGTCCCCGGCCAGGGACAGGTTGATGGGGTGGTCCTTCTCCGCCGTGTTGTTCGCCGTCGACGCCACAATCACTGACGCGTCGCAACCCTGCATAGGTCGACGAATTCATGCAGCATGGTCATCGTACCGCCTTACGATCTGCAACTTTCATGCGGTCGCGTCCCATACGTGTACAAGTGCTGTGTCTGTGTGTGCACCTCGACGAAGCAGTCGTGGAAGAAGAGGCGCACGGTGGCGCCGACGGTGGCGGGAGTCTGCTGAAGCTTCTTGGCCACCACGCCGCGGACGATGGACTCCACGTTGGGGCACACGCCGGCGTAGTACCCGCGCCGGAGCTGTGCCTCGCACACGCTGCCGCCGCCCGCCGCCGCGAGCACCAGTACCCAGAGCAGCGCCGCCGCCGCACGCCTCACGCTGCCACCGCCGTTGTCCATGCTGATGCACGTACGCTGCCCTTAGCTATCTAGGTTAGCTGCCTACCACCTAGCGAGCAATGGTACCTTAGCTTGCCCGTTGCTCTCGCTGCCAGCGCACAAATGGCCGGCGGCGTGCAACCGGAGGCTACCTATATATACACACACATATGCCGCAGTGCAGCTGCAATTGCAAAGAAAACCCTGCAAATAAAGCTAGGGTTAGCTGCTGCGGTGCTATCTGCTGGTGCACTTGGTGTGACGCAAATGCTCAAGTGAAGTGCTCACGACACGATACGACGTCGACGCCCATGCTACGACACAATATGGTGGCATGGTGGCCACAGCCTACAGGGGATAAGATAAGGTCACTTGCTAGCTATAGCTAGAACATTAACCTTGCTTCTTGGCGCTAGATGACTGCAAAGATGATGAGCTTTAATTTCTCACTTATCCTATATTTTAGTTGTCTGATTTTTTGTTGTTGTTCAGGCAACATATATCTTTCAAAAAAATTATAAATTATCTCTTATGAGTTATCTTTTTAATTATATTAATTAGTTATCTTTTAAAATTATTAATTGTCTAAGATTGTTGCCTAAAAATTCAGATAGCTGAAATCCAATAGTTTTTCTTAGACTCACTATCTACATCATCATTTTGAGAACTACTTGAATAAAAAACATCTTCTATACCTTTGCACCTTCCAACAGCGCAACTCTGTATATATCTTATGCGCACTTTAGAGAACCAGTCATGCTCTTTATTTTTATTAGTTACCGAGAAACCAATAATAAAAAAAATGTCATATTTAGAGATCTACTTGAAGAAACTGGGAGGAATTTCTCACCAAAATCTCTGTTTCCATCAATAGGAAGCATATAAAAAGACTTTTAGAGATGCTATTAATTTCTGCCCATTGTTAACTGGTTGGTGCCTATTGTGAACTACCCTCGCCTTTGGTACGGAACAATATGGCATGCATCTTTCTTCTTCCCGGTGCATCATTCCTCTTTGGACCCTCTCAGAGCCTGTTGTATATATGTTTCTAGCTCTTGCCGCAAAGCTAGTCTTGTAGGCCTTTATCTATTTTGGCTATGTGACAACAAGAAATTGAGCTGTCACACTTCCTATATATGTTCGCAGAGAGGGAGATCGGTTTAGGGTGGGTGTTTGGGATTGTTTTAGTAGTTTTCTCAAATTAACGAGATTCACTCCACCAACTCCGCCATAGAGTTGGGCTTCCTCTATCCGAACAGCTCCGTTTGTTTGATTTGAAGCATAGATAATGGATGTTGCATGGTTATTAGGGTTTTCACATATCTAACAATTAGCATATATATACGAGTGATTTATAATTTTAAAACCTATTGGGTTCTATATTTTGCAAGTTATGGGTGATAGTAACAAGCTCCCAAATGATATATCATGTATCGCCATTTCATTTTATTTTGATTTGAAAATAAAATAGGAAACAACCAAGTATGTTTGGTGCACAGTACAGTAGTTACTAGTTAGGCCCCTCATCATTGTTTTTTTTCTGAATTGGTAGAAGATGGAAATAAAAGCATAATTTGACCCATATCCGGAAAAAAAATGCACGATGCCACACCGTGTCATTTTCGTATAATGGATATCATGTTCAGCTAAGTGTAATTGATGTTCACCACAGTAATAATTTTCATCTCCATGAAAAAAAGAAGGAAAAAACTTCTATTTCCACAACAACACAAAGGCCCGCATGACATGAAAAAGTAAAGCGGCGGGACTCTAAAATCTAAATCTTTGATTAGAAATACTATGTACAACATGGTAGCTTTAGCGATTAGTGGTTCAAAGAGATGATCTAGTGTATATATATTTGCTACATCCTTCAATTTGTACGTACCTTGATGACAACACACTTGAATTTTACATGACAAAAAAGACAAGAAGTGGACATGTGCATGCGTGTAGTGCCTCTGTCCTGTAATATAATGCATTCTAGAAAATTTAAAACAAATTAAGAGAGAACATAAAAGACACATGTACTTTCATTTTATTTCCTAATCAAACGCTGTCATCAACGAGATTAATATTGATTGGTTGATAAATAGAAAGTATTTAATGTAAAATTAGTTTTGTCCTCTAGAATGCATTATATTTGATGATAAATTTTGAATGCTAGAATACACTATATTACAAGACGGAGGGAATATGCATGTATTTATATGGGTGTGTTTATGAACGCCACCTGCATCTACATGGTACGTACTCACTCTGTTCCAGCTATGTACTTAGATATAGCCAAAAACCATCTGATAATTTGGAATGAAGGGAAGAACGTGTTTGACAACTTGTTTTTTCTTTTTAAATAAAGTTGCACATGAGCCTCCCACGCAATAGTGACAGTAGTTAGTTGTGTACTCCGTACGTACGCTCATTGCTGATGTGGACAACTTCTGGACCGTCGATCAACTGCGCAGGCCGAGCCATCAGGTCGTGATGTGGACGTGGAACAAGGACATGCAGTATCGTTGCTTCTTGCCAGTGGACTGAAACTGAAACTGACTGTCAGAGTGGAGAGACGACTTTGACAGTCTCAAGTCAACCACTACTAAAAAAAACTTAATAGAGGCGGGCATTCTGGGTTAATAGAGGCGGGCATTGCAACCGTCTCCAATCAAAGGTTACGGTTAATCGTGACTTTATGAAGACGGTTGTCCTGTCCACCTCGGTTAATCTTTTAACAGAGGCGGGCAGCTAAAGGCAACCGTCTCGGTTAATGCCCATTAACGGAGGCGATTGTTCTAACCTGTCCGCCTCCATTAAACTTTTAACCGAGATGGTCGTGTTAAAGGCGCCTGCCTCAGCTAAAGAATTAATGGAGGTGGCCTTTTGTTACCTGCCCACCTCCGTTAATATTTTCCCATTTAAAAAATAGCCTCGGCAATTTCATTTGAATTTGAATCGAATTCTGTTTTCACAAATTAAAAACATATATAATATATAAAATATAAAAGCAGACAAATATGCATACCGAGCACAAACATATATATAACACATTCATTGGTGCCATCTCGTCCTTACAGTACCACAAAACCAACATCATTCAAGTTATTACATGCATGTCATATATTTACATTTGATGAAACTAATTAAGATGTCCGCTACCTTAATTTCCCTAATCCAAAGAGGTTAGGCAACGCGTAATCCGGGACACGTAGTTGGGTGCTCCAGTTTCTGATCTTCTCGAACTTCTCTTCCTGCGCTAAATCGCTTTCCTCGTTGAAGAACGGTCGCCCAACATGCACGCAGGAGTCTGTGAGAAACTTACATATGTCCGCTACTGTTCGAGTGAAGTTGTTATGGTTGACCTTTTCCTTTCGCCACCATCCTTGTGCTTTTTTGAGCTGTTGCCAGTTGTGGCTGTATTTGCTACACATCCTCAGGTACTCGCAAACGTAGAATTCACATAATACTAATGCATGAGGTTGTTTGGCGCACTGCACGATATATAATACACAATCATTAGAGCATATATAGAGAGCATGCTCGATATAACAGCACAAATGACTTTTGATACTTATCGGGAAGTCGCGCCTAAGTTTCTGTTTTGTGCCATTCTTGATCTTCTTTTTCTCAGATCTTCAATCATAACACTCGGGATCTTGCACGTACTTCTTATAAGCGCGGTACAAAAAACCACTAGTGTCAACGACAATTTCAACATGTATGTTAACTGTAAATGAATAAATTCCGTCACTTACCATCTCAATATGCTTTCAAAGTGCTTGTACCCTGCTTTGTTTGATTCCTGCATAGAGTCCAATACAACAGCCATTCTATCCTGAGGATAGATTATAAATGCAATCCAGTGGCCCTAATGCCCCTGCTGCATTATTCAAACAATAGAGATTTGAAATCTTCAGATATGAGAAGTGATGATCCTAGTAGTGAAAGTGCATCTAGCCCTCTAGTGGGTTTTGGTGAATTGAATAACAACACCATTAAAGGTCTAACAATTTTGCTAAGTGTTGAACAGAAAATTGAGTTTATTACGTACACTTGTGGATTATGGAATAAGAAGTGTATATAGGTTCATCAAGAAGGCAAACTTGATGATATTTCACATAATGTTCAAATCAAGACCAAAATTGTGTATTGTTGTGTTGGAAGATTATGGGAAAAATCTAGTTCGAGCAAAAGACAACAATGAAAATAGAATCAATGAAATGGCTTCTATGTTATGAGATACCGTAGCATCATGTGAAAGCAAGCATATTTGGCAAAATGGCAAATGAGACATGAGTTGATGATTTTGAATTGGTCTTTAGAATGGCTTGCTTTGTATGAACAAGAAGAGTTTGATAGTGGATTAGCTTTGATCAAGGATTGAAGAATAAGTCAAGAATGCATAAGTGAAGAAATACCAAGCAAAGGTTAAATGACAAAGGACACAAGTCATATTGGATATAAGTCGGTCTCTATGTTAGTTTGCTTGTATGGATAAAGATTTGGAAAATCACTCTGCATTGAGTTGATCAAGCTAGAAGTACGAAGATAAAGATTGAAGTGAGTATTAGGAATGACAAGCCAAAATGAATAGAATATAAGGAATCATGAATTGGCTTGACCATATTGATGTTGATTCATATATCTCAATCTATGTGAATCCAACTAAAGCTTGATTGATCTCAACATTTATATCTAGAAGATATTCAAGTAAGGATCACAATATTGAAGAAATGATTTTTTTTAATAGATGCTTGATATGATGTGACTTGAGTATAGTTTGATAAGGTGAAGATAGCAAGGAAAGGGCTTCAAGCGACTAAGCGAAGGTGAAGGGCAAGCGACGACTTGAGGACCGAGATACCATGGCTAAGGTGAAGAAGAGAGTACTTGCATTAAGTCGAGGAACTAATCAAGCTATGAGGAGTCATATTGTGTTGAGGATCAAACCATTAGTAGAAATGACTTGAAGCCACAAGATGAACTCATATGTATGGAAATGGTTCAAGTCACATGCTCAAGGTATATTTGCTCAAGGAGATGAGACAAGAAGATTGCAAAAGCTTTATGAAGTGATATTGAGAAAGAGGATAATACATGCAATGGTGGAACTCCCAATTACAAAAGAAAGCGGCAACCAACTCAAAGGAAGTTTAAATTCTTTTATGTTTTTGAATTTGAGTTTAGGAAAAGCCGTACTATAAAGGGGGATACAATGCACAAGCTTTAATGTGCAACCAAGTTCTCACATACCCACCAAATGTCCTCCAACCATAGCCAAGATAGCCTGCTACTCAAATCTTGATCTTTGCTGTCCTGGTAGGTGTGCCACGGGTCAAGTGCGACACTGCCGCACGTAAGTGACTGTTGGGACCAAGGGGGTATTTATATCTTCTCTTCTCTCCCCACAACGGTCACCCATTCCAGTGTTGATATTTGTTAACGCACACAGAAAAGGATCCGTAAGCGCACGGATATCGGTGAGCATTTCACCCGAGAGATATTTCCAAAGTATCGTATTTGTTTATCCACAAGGAGAAAGTGTGCGATGACTAACCTAAATCTATACTTAACCCCTAGGCCGCACTACAAGGTAGCGAAGATATAAGCGATTAGAGAAGATTACAATGATAGTCTGGTTGCAACCTATGGTAAGCTATGAAACTATTGGTCTATGGGGACATACCGATGGAAAAGAGACACCATAGAGGATGCTTGACTAGGGTACTTAAATCCTACCAAACCTTTTGATGGGAGGAGGGCTCCAAAGGTAACAATAGAACTGTCACTTCCCACGCTACTACACACCTATCCGGCCAGACAGAGGATATCTACGAGTATCTCTAGCCTAAGCACTACGCTTACGCTACAGACGATTACCCTACCCTCTATCATGGAAGAGAATAAAGTAAACTCGTAAACCATAGAACAATAATAACAATGTACTTACTTAGTATTGGAAGTTGAATTACCGAAGAATCCTAGAACGAAGCCTGCAGGTACAAGCCGGAGAGGAGACACCGACATGCCGAGCTTCCTCCAACTCATCCCTCTACTCTAACTCTCTCAATCTATAAGAAGAACTCTAATCTCACATGGAGATTATCAAGCTAATCTCTCTTATATGTGCCCTAAGAGAGAGATCCATTCAAGGGACCCCTCCCTACTGATCCTCACAGAAAATAATGAATTAGGGTTTCAAGGGATGTCTCCTCTAGGGGCCAGGGGCCTTGCTTATATAGCCCTCTAGGAAGCACCACAGCCCTCGGATCAAACCGACCTTGATCTATGGTTATTATTCATCCTCAAAGGCGGTGGAGGAAGGATCCGCGAGGTGGAGCCTAATTGGCCACCTAGGTGGGGCGGCTGCCCCTAGGGCTGGGCACCCACCCCTTTCATAGTGACAGGTGGGTCCCACCTCCTAGGGTTTGGCTTCCCAAACCTTCTAGATTATACTTTTTTCATCTGTGGCCCTTTATCTCTATGTAAACCTGACATGTGGGCCATCTTTGATTATTTTCAGCTGGCACCCTGTAGAAATAGACATTCACCAAAACTCATGGAATTATGTCAGTAAACCCCCTATATCTAAGTGGTAATTATTGTTTAGTCCTTTTTCATGCTATGTTGATGGTTAAAAATGATACTTATCTACCGTCAACAAACTCCCCCAAGCTTACCCTTTGCTCATCCCTGAGCAAAGATAAACTCAGTGATGGATCAAGAGTTGCTACAATGCTTTCATGCCTCAAAAGTACACATGCGTTCAAACAAGAACTCTCATCCGGATTAGAATGAACTATCCTGACTTCAAACTTACCCATATTACCTTTTACCATAGGGCTTGTAGCCGTCACTTGGGTCTTGAGCAGTTGAAAGACAGAACGGTCAAGTCAAGCGCTATGTCTCAAGCTCTTTGATCAACCATTATTCCGGAGTTTTGCAGGGTTTTCAAATAAAACTCAGAGATTCCTGTGTATGACCCTTTCATGTCTCTCCTTTATGGTATTTCTGGATCCTCACCAAAGCATTTATGGTGTATGCCTTCTCTCTTCTCTCAAAATATGTGGTATTTTTGGCATAAGGCGTAGTAACATTATACCTTCTCTTTCTCACCCTACTTCTAATAGGTCTATCTGGAGCTCATAGGTGGGAGACAAGGAATCCATACTTGCAAACATTTATTGCATAGTCAGACACATGGATCCAGAGGGACAAGTCTGCCCATACAGTCAAATCAAGATGTGCACATGTGTGATCCTAAATATGGGCTGAGTGGATATGTATATAGTGGTAATGATGGTGAATGTAAGTGGAAATGAAGGGATAGAGGAAAAATGGTGAATATCTATTTCTACTTTTGCTCCTTGAAAGAAATTTATACCTCTCTTAAACTTTGAAGAACTTGCTGAGAACTTGGGTTGTTGAAAAATCTCTCATAATTAGGACCCTTGTCCTTTTATTCTCTCTTTATTTTTCTTTCTCACTCTTTTTTTCTTTTTTTAAAGAAACTAAATACGATGGAATAATTCCCAAGTATCTTTTTGGAAACATAGATAAGAGATAGCAACAGAAATGTTGGAGCTTATAACAAAAGGGGCTAGCAATGGATGAAGGGTTCTATTCACTCCCAGTATAGGAGCAGAACAACTTGTTGGGTTGTGTCTAATAGAAAATATTTAAATGCATACCTCCAGGGTAGAAGCAGCATAAGTAGGTAGAGTGCATGTGAATCTTGATTTTAACCGCATGACTAATCCTCTAGGGTCAACACAGACTGACCACACTCAATGCTTATAAGCAGCTAAGCTAACAAGTGAAAGTCTTCCCTAATCTAGTAAGCATGTATATATGGTTGTGGTAGGAATTAAACTCTCGTCATACAGGAACTTATCATGCAAGATTTTTAATTTTTAAAGATAAATTCTCTAGAACTCTAGTATCTCTAGGAGCATGATAAATAGCAACTCAAAACCTTCTCAGATCATATCTGCCAACTACCTAGACTTAGATTAAGCATTCGCTACCCATGAGTTTTAGGTTCAGAGCAAATATTAGATTAAAACAGTTGTGTCTAAAACTCAGGAGAGTTCGAGGTTGAAAACTAGGTACTTGAAAAGAATTATGACAGAGCAACTATTTATCATTTCCATGCAAGAGATTATTCGAGATTCTTCTTTTATTAACAACTTCTTTAAGAACAAAGACAAGCAAACTAGACACATCCTTTTTATTTTGTTTCTATTATTTTAGAACATTATTATTACTAAATAAGAAAACTCATAAAGAATAAGGTAAAACTGAGAGAAGAAAATACTTAGCTGGATACATGGTGCTTTCCCTCAAGCTGGATGTTGACGTAGTCGTTCAATCTTATGAAGTAGCAGACTAGCAGCGGGGATGTTCTTCCTCCTCTAGTGGAGCATTAATTGATGTTGATGATTGTTGAGATAGTGCTCCACCGGTGAATAGAACATCCACTTGCTTGTTGGCTCTACTTGGTCCTTCAAATCCTGTGAAACTCAAATAGATAACAAAACTTGTAGAATAGATTAAGCGTTTGTGGTTGGCCACTCAAGTCTTAATTGTCTAGAGTTTTTAAGATTGTTCCTGATTCTTTTAAGCAGAGTTTCAATAGGATTTCTCTCAAATACTTTTTATATTTTTATAATGCAGAGAAAGTCTAACAAGATGAATGCATATTTATTTTTATTTTATGCCACCACAGTGAGTATTCCTATGGGTCCTTACATGCCACAAAATTATTCACATGGGGCTTATAATTTATGATGCAGCAAAGCAAACATATATTTATTTTATTTTCTAATGCAATGCTAATACAGAAAAGTAAACATGCTAAATGGAGAATGATTATGCAACTACTGGAAAGTAACTATGTGAAAAGGGAAACTGATGCAATGTTGAAAAAGGATAAATATGGATAACTACCGATTTTACCTTTCGGCAAGGGTTCAGTGTTTTTAGATCCTCTGAATAGGACCCCTTACCATGTTCACTCTATAGGTGCACCATCTTGCTCATTGTACATGTTCATAGGTCTAGGATCTTCACTTGCAGGATTCTTGGGGAGTTGACAAGCTCCTCTACTGTTGTGTTCAAAGTGGGTCCTGCTCATAGAGACAAGGCAGAGATCAAGTGCATGGGCTCTGTTGGTGGAAAAACACCAACAGAACCAAAAGTTTATTCTTTTCTAACCTTAGGCATATTGAGCAAGATAAAGTTGATGTTTATGTGTTTTGCTTGAACTTGACATGGGTGATAGGATCAAACAATGAGCATGAATGTAGCATTAAATCAATTGGGCAGATCAAATTTCTTAACCTAATGGAAGGATAGTCTATCTATGCATATTGTGTAATGATTTCATTATTATGACTATCAACTTCCATAGAAAAGACGTGCAATCATTTCAGATCATTGAGTTAAGATTATAAGATCAAGAAAGTGGTGACAGGAACAAAGATTAGAGAACTAAGCATGTTGAGTTAATTAGGTTGGGTCAAATGAGGTTGTAACTCAAACATTATTGGTTCTTTATTTATGTGTATACCAGCATCAAGGAAAGGATTTTAATGTGATGATCACTAACCTTAGGATGTTACCTTTAATGTTGGAGCGTGCTAGCACTATAACACCTTGTGGAAGCTTTCCTTTATTGGTTGTTCTTGTTCTTTTGTTCATGCGCCAATGTCTTCTCTGTTGCACTCCTTCTTTCTTACATTTAGTAATGCCATGTTTCGTTCTCTCTTTAATTTATGCTTGGACCATTAGCTCTTCTTATTGTTTTATTCCTGTGAATCATTAGTGGACACACATACCCGAAGGAGTATACAAGTAATGATAGGGGCATTATTGTCACAAAGCTAAGGGTCAGTTTTTATGCTATAGAAGAATTTATTTGAACATACTAGCACAAAAGCATTCACTATTACTTCTTTTCTAGAAGATTGATTTTATCTTATATTTGATTATCATATATAGGCATTATGAAATAACTCAAACTTATAGAAATAAAGCAATAGTTAATTGAGAGATTGCAAACCAGCGTGTAGAGTGATGAGAGCATGATAGGAGGAAGGTCATGGTTGGATCATCTAAAGGAGTTGGCCTTCCTTCCTCATGCATCAGCTTCTCAGTCTAGTGAGGGTGTAAAAAGTTGCATGCTCTCCTCTTGTCAATCTTTCTTGATTCCTAATGATTAATAATTGACAAGAGAATGCAACTGCAACTCAAAATCTTCTACGATGGTCTTTGTCTTCAAGTGGCATGACGGAGATTTGTTTACCTGCTTCCATGGAGTGAGTGCTTTGATTGTGGATCATGCTTTGTGGCACTCTTCTTCTTTCTCTTTGGCTATGAATGAGTTGTGTCTCCCTTGTGTAAGATTATTCTGTCTCTCTTCATCTCCAGTATGAGTTCATCTCAGAACTTTCTCATTTTGAATTTTAGAGTTTCTCTGCAGGGGTTAGTCTAACAAAACATACCATTGTCTTTACTAGCAGTTTTTAGTTCAATAACCAAACTAGACTCCATGTCTAATCAGATTAAGGAAGGCTGTTTAACCTAAGCGCCATGCTTAATTTAAAAGCCAATAGAAGCATGTACACTACTTCTAAACTAACACTTACTAGGGTAGATAAGGGTAGCATGAAAGCATTATAGAGATTTACTCAAACAGTGATGAAAGAGCATGATTGTTGTTTAGCAAATTGAGCATGTCTTAAAGGTAGGGACAACCACGATAATGTAGCAACATGGCAAGAAATGCATTTATGGAATTCTATCCCCCAAGCTTAAATTTTGTAAAAATTAAGATTGGATGAATGTAATTCAATGTTGCATAATGATTGGTTGGACATACCTTGCATTTGTTGCTCCTTCAATCTTTCTACTCCAATCTAGAATGGTTAGTGACAAGAATACCTGAAGGAATATTTTCACAATTATAACTCTATGCTCATTTCACAAGGACAGCGCAACAGAAAGGTGAATACTCATGTCATGGTCTGAATAGTGCTTGTTTTAGGACACTAAGCTTGTCCTTAGGAAACCTTCAAGATATGAATTTGCAAAGTGGTTTCCCCTCTAGCACTAGTTTATGTATACTAATCTCAAGATTCAACACAACGAGATCTGCAATATTTATGATAAACATGTGTCTTCAACCACCCTTTCAAAATCTTTAGGAACAGGGAGCATAAGGGGGTTGAAGGTCTCATGTGGGGCAATGTTAGAAAGACTAAGTGAATTAGGAGATTTCTTATACGAGCAAGGACTTGATAGGGTTTTTATAAAGTAGCTTCCTTGTTCATTGAAGTCTCCATCATTTTCAACTTCCAAGGGTGATTCAGCATAAATGTCCAAAATTTCTCTTGTATTGCCTCTTGAGTAGGTCTCATATAAGGACTCACCTATACATTCAATAGCACATAGGTTTTTAATGCTCTTTTGCCATTGATGTTGCTCTTCTCGATCCTCCTTATGGTCTTGATGAATCCTATGATTTAGATGTCTCGATGGATTTCTAGGATCGCTTAGGAGAAAGAGCATAGGAAGATTCATAGGGATCAAGGATGGGTTTAAAGATGGGTTCGAATTTCATATCTAATGTGGGCATAGAAAGGGAGAAGATAGGAGTGGATTCTAGATGGCTTTGCTCTCCTTCTATGGCATCACTTGACATGTCATCCTTGAGTCTTTCTAAATGTCCTTCAAGGGGATTGGATTTGAAAAGCTTCCAAAGAGATCCCTTCTTGAGAAGATTCAAACTATATGTACTAAAAGGTCTCTTATGAAGCGGGAAGTTTATGCTCCTCCCAAAATCATTGGAAAGGATTTCCAAGGGTAGAATTACTTCTTCCCTCAGAGGATTTTGGAGTACAACTAGTTTGAGATGGATAGCCAAATCATGGAGTTGGAATGTTCATAACGTGGCTATGAAAACTTCCTCTTCTAGTTTGGGGGATGGTTCCTTCTCTTCCTCTAGGAGTTTATCATGAAGGCTAGTGCAAGGAGTATGTCTACTAATAAGGACAAACCTTGCACCACTAATGGATAAAGAAAGGAAAACTCCTCCAAAGGTGATATTATTAAGACCCGTATAAAAATGTTGAAGAAGAATAGGGTCTTGTAAGGCTAGGTCTAAACCTAAATTTATAAGACACTTGAAAGATTCCCTTAGTGTAGCCAAAAGTTCATTATCTCCTTGATCAGAACATAGGACCTTTGGTTCATTACCTTCTTGATTAGAAGATAGGACCTTGGGTTCATTATCTTCTTGATTAGAAGATAGGACCTTGGCTGTAGGAAAGGGTTGGTTTTAACCTATTGCAACCAAACATGGGTGTAGCTCATAGCTAGATGTGAGAATCATGGATTCTGGTGGCTCTAAGCTTTGGTTCATGGGTGCGGGATATTGATAGATAGGCGTGGAATTTGGGTTATCCATAAGGATAGAAAAGAAAAGGCAAAAGGAAAAGAGAAAAAGATAAAAGTATAATACAAGGTTAAGCAAGACTTGAGGTTAACTCAGCTGATGTCTTTCTCCCCGGCAACAGCGCCAGAAATTCTTGTTGATATTTGTTAACGCACACAGAAAAGGATCCACAAGCGCATGGATATCGGTGAGCATTTCACCTGGGAGATATTTCTAGAGTATTGTATTTGTTTATCCGCAAGGAGAAAGCGTGCGATGACGAACCTAAATCTATTCTTAACCCCTGGGCCGCACTACAAGGTAGCGAAGATATAAGAGATTAGAGAAGATTATGACGATAGTCTGGTTCCAACCTATGGTAAGCTATGAAACTATTGGTCTATTGGAACATACTGATGGAAAAGAGACACCATAGAGGATGCTTGACCAGGGTACTTAAATCCTACCAAACCTTCTGACGGGAGGAGGGCTCCAAAGGTAACAATGGGATTGTCACTTCCCACGCTACTACACACTAATCTGGCCAGATAAGGGATATCTACAAGTATCTCTAGCCTAAGCACCACGCTTAAGCTACAGACTATTACCCTACCCTCTACCATGGAAGAGAATAAAGTAAACTCATAAACCATAGAATAATAATAACAACGTACTTACTTAGTATTGAAAGTTGAATTACCGAAGAATCCTAGAACCAAGCCTCGGGTTAGGAGACTTGATCCCGCAGGTACAAGCTAGAGAGGAGACACCAACATGCCGGGCTTCCTCCAACTCATCCCTCCACTCTAACTCTCTCAATCTAGAAGAACTCTAATCTCACATGGAGACTACCAAGCTAATCTCTCTTATATGTGCCCTAAGAGAGATCCGTTTCAGGGACCCCTCCCTGCTGATCCTCACAGGAAATAATAAATTAGGGTTTCAAGGGATGCCTCCTCCAGGGGCCAGGGGCCTTGCTTATATAGCCCTCTAGGAAGCACACAGTCCTCGGATCAAACCGACCTTGATCTACGGTTATTATTCATCCTCAAAGGCGATGGAGGCAGGATCCGCGAGATGGAGCCTGATTGGCCACCTGGGTGGGGCGGCCGCCCCTAGGGCTGGGCGTCTGCCCCTGTTCATAGTGACAGGTGGGTCCCACCTCCCAGGGTTTGGCTTTCCAAACCTTCTAGATTATACCTTTTCCATTTGTTGCCCTTTCTCTCTATCTAAACCTGACATGTGGGCCATCTTTGATTATTTTCAGCTGGCACCCTGCAGAAATAGACATTCACCAAAACTCATGGAATTATGTCAGTAAACCCCCTATATCTAAGTGGTAATTATTGTTTAGTCCTTTTTCATGCTATGTTGACGATTAAAAATAATACTTATCTACTGTCAACATCTAGATCGACCATTCTCTCCTAGGTGCGACTAGACAGCAGCTCTCTCTCTCCCTCCCTCGCTCTATTGGAGCTCCTCAAGCTTCTCCCTTTGATTCCCTTGCAAATCCATGAGAGTTCGAGCCTACAAACTGCATTAGAGAGCAACCCCAACTGTTCTTCATCTCCTAGAGCACTTGGTTCATGTTTAAGCCAGTGGATTATGTTTTTTTACTCTCAGAGCCTGCTCCTAGCTAGCTACAGTGTCACCCGTGAGCTTGCCAACTCGTGTGGCAGCCCCAGGAGGTTTGTAATCACCTCAATCAGCTAGTGAATCACCCCTCATCTCAAGAGTTCACTCTCTTAACTTGAGAACGAGGAAAGGGTTGAAACAGACCCAAAGCCTTTGTGGCAACCTTAACAACGTGGACATAGGCAAGCCTTAGTGGCGAGCTAAACCACGGGATAAATCGGTGTCTCACTTGTGTTCTTGTGTTTCACATTGCTATACTTGTTTGTTGGTGATTCTAGGGTTTGGTCCCGATCTACTTGTGCTTAAACTTCTACTGTGATTCAAGTGGTGGAATAGGCTTTACACTACCCTAGGAACATCAGTAATTTGCTCGATCTATTTTTCCTTGGGTAGATTTTGAATTGTGCACTCGAGCTTGTCAGCAGGTGCGGCAGTGCCGCTGTTGGAGTGAGGCAGTGCCACACGTGGAATTTAACTTATGCTCAAGTTTGTTTTAAATAGGCCTATTTACCCCCCTCTAGGTGACATCAAGGTCCTTTCAAGTAGCTATATATATGTTCCAAGTATCTTTTCGACTTACCCAAACTGGTGGGCGGCCATGACACACCCATTTCCCTAGACCTTCTTCATGGCTCCATAGATGTACATTCCCACCCGATACTTATATTCGATTAGCAGATCTTCCTGAAATTTCTCTCTCTTGCAGGTTTAAGTTCACCAGGTCTTCATGAGTGTCTGGTATATCGTAACCCATCATGGTTCTCTCTATAATATGCATCGGAGAGAGGTAGACTATATTCTTGCCCAATTTCTTGCTTACATAGGACTGCATCATGCAAGGACAAGTCATCATGGCATTATTAGTTTGTTCCTAAAGTACCTACAGTGATGCAATGGTGTGAAAGTTGTAATTAACTTACAGGGCAAAGTCGAG
The DNA here is from genome assembly GCA_020631735.1 of Saccharum officinarum. Taxonomy (NCBI): domain Eukaryota; kingdom Viridiplantae; phylum Streptophyta; class Magnoliopsida; order Poales; family Poaceae; genus Saccharum; species Saccharum officinarum. Next base: position 3,254,470 of record CM036160.1, on the reverse strand, counting down.
GTCCTTTCGCCGTAGCAGTCTATGCATGTCGTGGAAATCTACGACGACTTCACCATCCTCAGGCAAGTGGAAGTACTTGTCGGAACCTTGACGACGAATGTTTCCAGGCCCACTTTTGTCACTTCCATGTACCAGAGATAGAACCTCCTTACCTCCCATGGCTCATCATTGACGAGCTGGCCCAAGGTCAACATGAACTTCCCATGCTCGTAGTGGTCGGGGCAATCATCCGACAGGGGCCAAACCGAAAGAGATGTTCGGGAGTGAAAAAAGCAGCTAGCATCTCCACATAAATTATAGTTTGACTATGCTTGCCAGTAGGAGTAGTATAGGACTGAAAAATTACCATAAAAATAGGAGTAGTATAGGACTGAAGGCATAGGAGTAATATAGGAGTAGGTAGCATAGCAGTTTGGATAAATGTACATATCTTCTGATGAAATTACCATAAATAAGCCACTAAAATTATAGGCCACTAAAATTGACACAATCAATTTCAACTTTGGTCAAAGCATTAATAGGGATAGAAAAGGATGGAAAATAGTAGAAGTATGGACAGTGAGCTAAGTTGAGAGAAGTAAGCTCAATTCAAAAAATTTGAGAAGGCATATGCTCAATTGCAACAAAATAGAGGCATTATAGGCATAATAGAGGCATCATATAGGCAATAAAAATCACATATGCTCAATTGCAACAAAATATAGGCATCATAGGCATAATAGAGGCATCATAGGCAATAAAAATCAAAGAAAATGACATATGCCCATAGCTAAGGTCAAAAAATTGCATCATAGGCAATGGCACATGCTGGTAGGGTTCATCACAGGCTTCATAGGCAACTAGGGTTCATCATGTTCATGACAAGCATCACAGGCAAGAAGAAGATGGCTGGGCAAAACCTGGTGACACGCTCGGCACAAAGGAGGACGATGGACCCCGGAGGAGATGCCCAGCGTGGAGGAGGGAGCACACACCACCAGTGGATAGCAGTGGTGCGGGGGACAACGACGCGGGGTGTGGGGCGGATGTCGTCGATGTAGGGGCACGCAGTGCGGGAGCCGGTGCCGGTGGCTAGCCGAAGACGAGGACGACTATGGTGGCCAGGGGGCATCCAGATCTTGATGGCGTGGCGCTAGGGTTCACGGCACCCCGACGGATGGCGCAGCCTGTCGGAGCGGGTTGGGCCTAGTGTTTGGGAGCTCAAGGTAGGGGTGGGATGAGCTCGGCGGTGGGCACCAGTGATGGTGGCGGCGGCGGAGCTCAACGGAAAATTTTGGCAGCCCTTCGGGAGGAGTTAGGCTCGACCGAAGGACTTAGCTGATTATGGAGGGGATGGGTGCCTTATATAGCTGCTGATTAACCAAGGTAGACAATTAACAGAGCCCGCCTCCGTTAATATTAATCGAGGGCTCCATTAATATTAATCGAGGTGGGCAGTTTAAGTTGCCCGCCTCCATTAACATTAACCGAGGCAGGCCAGTTAAGTTGCCTGCCTCCATAAAGATTTCTGAAGTTCAAATTTTTATATACTTTGAAGTGCTCTTTATAATTGATATTTATTGCGAAATGCTTGTTAAAATTGTTATCTATTTAAAATTCTTGTTCAAATTGATATGTATTTTGAAATGTTTGTTAATAGAGTAGTAGTAGAGGTAGTAGCTAGAGTAGTAGTAGAGGTAGTAGAGTAGAAGTAATAGGAGTAGTATAGTAGTGTAGTAGGAGTAGGAAGTAGTATAGTAGCACTTAACACAACGATGCATACATAAATGTGTGGCATATATGGTTCCATTATAATAATAAGTTACAAGATTTGTCTTGAATTGAGTCCCTATATTATTACATATATGTGTGTCATACATATCATTTTTTGTTGTAGGCGCTTTCACGATCATCTTCTCACCGTTTGGCGGGCCTAGGGCATCATCTTGGACTTGTTGAAGCGGTCCTCAATGGCCTTGATCTTTTCTGGATGATCAGTAAAAAGCCCAAGCTCTGTGTAGTTGTTGTATTCTTTGGGACTTTGGACCCCATCATCTCCCACGATCCTCTACTTTCCTGACACAACCACGTGCCTCATCCTTTTGTCCTCTGGCATCACATAGTAGGCTACTTGCGCAACCTCGGTTGCTAGTACTCACTGATCATCTTTGTAACCGACACTTTGGAGCTCCACGGTGGTTAGCCCATACGCGTCCATGACCACCCTGTAACAGAACCGTCCAAATTATAAGAGCACAAGTACAAAAACAATCACCGAAATGATCAAATTCTCGCACTTGAGCCCATATAACTCCGGTAGTCCAATGAAATCACGAGGGATTTCAAACCAACCAACATACAAGCCAAGATCGTAGTGATTCAACATAACAAGTCACATGTTACAACCATTTCACAAGTAATTCAATATACATCGGAGTTTAACATAGTTATTACAACTTAAGTTCAAAAGTAGCGGAAGCAAAGTAATTTAAAACTAACATAAATCTTATTTCAAATACATGCCAGTACCCTGGTCGACTTCCAACAAAAGCATTAGAGATAAGGTAAATAAGAAGGATCATGCCCATGATCACACTCTGCCACAAGGCAGGAGCCAACCAACTCTTGCAGTCGCTGTGATACCTCACAACCTGCAACAAGTGGGGATAAAACCCTGAGTACGACAAAGTACTCAGCTAGACTTACCCGTCAGAAACCAGAAATAAGGTGACACCAAGGATCATACAAGGCTGATATAAAGTGGGGCTAGCTTGACAACATTTTGCATAAAAGCTTAATATAGATGATCAATCATTAATGCTTAAGCATCAAGTTAATTATCATTAACCTATCATCTACATTAGAACCTATACTAGAGCACTCACTTTATTAGGAGCAAACAATATTAACCATAGCAGGTATAAATTGAGGCAACCTTTCCATCGTTATCCAATTAACCATCCGTTTAATTTAATGGAATCTACGTTGCCGCTGCTCAAGTCAAGTGCTCACTAACCGGGAGCGACGGCGATTCGAATCGAATTCCTATCTAGCTGGAGGGGTATTTCTAACACTCACCGTGTAGACCCCTGCCAGGGTCGCACAGGCCACCTTTTCATATGATTCAGGAATCGTGGGGCCGAATGATGTCGCGACCCCAAGGGCGACACTCTGCCAGGTGATAGGGACTCTAACCCCCCCTTGGTCTCACGCCAATGTCCCCAAGCACATCCTTTCTCTCCTCCAAGAAGCAACCTACCATTCGATTCCCAGCCTGAACCATATTACTTGGCTTCACGGTCGGAACGGCTTATCCGGCCAACTAAGTGTTAGACTGCGTTCAACATGACTCAAGGACGTACAGCGAACCGGTCCTTAAACGACTCAGACGGGGATAGATTCACACCTAAGACCTCCATGCCTTGTTGCTTCACTATCGTCATCCCGCCTGGTCTCAATTCCTTTTATTAACATATGGTTCCATTCCATGATAGCAAATATAGCCAACCGTGCCATATATGAATATCCCTATATCTCGCAGGTGACAGGAAATCACCTGACTTCTACCGCTTAAAGCAGGGCTAAGCATCTACTCGATCCTAGTCTATGTAGGTGTCGGTACCAACAGTACGGGGGTACCCACACCTATCGCCAAAAAACTAACACTGAAACCGCAATAAAAGATAGCCCACCTCGACCGCGTATCCAGTCTGTCTCGTACGAGGCCCGCTCGACGGGGCGCCTCGACCGCGCCCCGGTTTCGACTCATACGAGGCCCGCTCGATGGGGCGCCTCGACCATGCCCTATCCCGTGCCGCAAGGTACCTCGACAGCGCTCCGACCCACGCGAGGCTCGTCCGCCCGCTGGGGAGAACTCCGACTCGCGTGAGCCCAGACCGAGCACCTTGACACCTTTTCTTTACCTACCCCAGGACAAAAGCCATAGCATTCAATGCGGTTACCTACTACCACCTACCGGCATGGCTGCGGCTAGGATCGACGTGGGCACAATACCCGTGTCAGATCTCACTGTATTATCGCCCATCCCGTAATGGGAGGTGAAACCCATCACTATACCCACCTTACCGCGCACTATTCACCATCAATCACCCTCGAGGGAGGATGGGACAAGGCCCGTTCTCCGCGATATCAGGGATTCGGCCTTATCCATCCGGCCTCGACCCAACCTCGACGCTCGACTCAGTTCAAAGGACGGTATGGCATGGCGCTCTGGGTCATTTCGCCATCTCGTCTCCCACAACGTCGGGGTGTCCAGGGATGGCCGGCCATTCCTAAGGCACGTTGCTACAGTCAGCTCAACAGGAATCGACAAAACATCACCTCAAGGCTCCCTATCGTCTTGGCCTCCTCTCGCCCTATAAAAGGGTAGGCCAGGGTTCAACGGGGAGATGAGGAGGGAGACGGAACAAAAAAAACAAAACAAGGGCAGGCAACAAGCAGCCCACCGACGAACCACCCGACCGAGCAACAAACAAGAGATCAACAACTCAAGCAACCACCTTTTTCCTCTTTTCTCTTTGAGACTTGGGCTCGACACCCTCTCTCGCATGCTTGTAACCCCTACACAAGCACCTCGGTGCAAGGAAATACAAACTTCTCCCCCCCCCGCTGGACGTAGGGCCTTCTTTTGCCCGAACCAGGATAAACCCCCGTGTGTTCTCCTTGCATCACCATCCAGGAAAGAGACACGCAGCATTTACTCGTTGGTTTAGGACCCCCCCCCGGGTCCGAACACCGACAGTTGGCACGCCAGGTAGGGGATCGCTGCGTGCAAACGTCGCTTTCTCGCCTTTTTTCCTGGATGGCTGACCCCGAACGTCCGATTCCGTTGGCCACGGTGATCTGGTTCGGGAGTTTGGAGTTCATGTCGCTCGGCTGTGGCTACGACATGATCCTACTTCCACCCAGGCACCCAACCGACGAGGACTACGAGCTTTCCCAGCCCGGGGGAGCAATCCACTGGCACCATCGCTCTAGGCGGGCGCGGGCCGCCCGACGACGACGAGCCCGGTACAGCCACCGTCTTCACCTCGCGGAGGGCGATGGGGTCCCCCGGTCCGGCACCCCCCAGCTAGGCGCCAGCCTAGATCTCCTTTTGGAAGGTCTGGGAAGGACGAGCTTGGCTGAGGGTGAAATGCCGACGGAGAATCCCGCCGCTCCCCCGTCCGGTGAGACACCACTGTCCGGAGCATCCATTTCAGCACGGGCAGCGACATCTCCATCACCATTCCTGTTTGGGCTAGACTCGGCTGCCCGGGTGTACGCATCCTCCGTGAGCACCCACATGAGTGCTTATGAGGAACTCCCCGGGCACCATCTACGCTCCACTCTGGACCTCGTGGCATCCACACCGGCTTCTGATTATCGGGACTCTACGGAGACACCGGAAATAGAGCCCCGTGTGACTGCTTCTCCACGTCGCCGCCTCAGTGACGATTGGCAACGGCCACACATTCCCCCGTCATACTACTACTTCGGCGCTCCTGACTCCGACTCGGCTGACGACACCTATGATCCGACCCGTGAGTGCTTCAACATCGATGTTGAAAGCACTTCGGAATCAGAGGACGAAGAGCTAGTCGAAGGAAGGCACATGCCACCTCATGTCGAGCTTCCTGCCGAGCGAGACGAGCCTCAGTTCCTTGCGGATCAAGGAGTGCAGCTCGAACAGATTCGTGAGTTGCAGGACAGGCTTGACGAGGAACGGGAAAACCTGGATCTACTCCAACAAACCCTCGAGCGTGAGCGAGCGGAACACGCACTTGGCTCGAGAGCTCGCGAGAGAGCTCACGACGTCAACCGTCGCATCGACGAGGACCGGGTGGTCGACCCCCCGGTTTTCGCTCGAGCCAGCCAGAACATCGTCGCCGCCACCATGCTCCTCCGCAACATGCCCGAGCCATCAAACCCCGACGCCCGTCGGGCTCGGGATGAAATCCGAGAACTCCTCGAGACCGCTGCCATGCAGCAGGCCAAGAGCTCTGCCTCGAGGCGACACGAGGCAGCCTCGGAGCGTATCCCCGAGCCCTCCCGACAGGAGAGAGAGGCCTCAGTTCACCCCGAGCCTGCCCGGCGAAACCGGGTAGCTCCGGCCCCTAAGCCCACCGCCAACGACCGCGAGCCTCGAGACACCCGTGGCAACATCGTCGAGCGCCGCACGCGCAAGCACGGTGATGGCGTGGCTTGAGGCTACCACGTCCACAGGGGCGGACGCTACGACAGCTCGGAAGATCGTAGCCCTTCACCCGAGCCCCCGGGACCTCAGGTCTTCAGTAAGGCTATCCGTGAGACGGTGCCCCCGGCTCGGTTCCACCCCCCCCCCCCACGACTCTCACCAAGTACAACGATGAAACCAAACCCGAACTTTGGCTCGCAGATTTTCGCTTGGCGTGTCAGTTGGGCGGGGCCACCGACGACCGGGTCATCATTCAGCAACTCCCCCTGTTCCTCTCCGACACCGCCCGAGCCTGGCTCGAGGATCTCCCACCTCGGCAGATCCACGACTGGGACGATCTCGTGAGGGTGTTCGAGGGAAATTTGAAGGGGACCTACATGCGCCCTGGCAACTCGTGGGACCTCCGGAGCTGCAAGCAAAAACCAGATGAATCCCTCTGGGATTACATCTGACGCTTCTCCCGGCAGCGTACCAAGCTCCCCAACATCACCGACTCCGACGTAATTATGGCCTTCCTCTCTGGCACCACCTGTAAGGAGTTGGTCCGAGAGTTAGGCCGTAACACCCCACTCACTGCCAACGGATTGATGGACATCGTCACCAACTTCACCGCCGGCGAGGAGGCGGTTGGTGCAATCTTTGGCGGCGACTCGGAGAGGGGGGAGCAGAAGGTCGACGATCCCACGAGCTCCACCCGGGGCTCCAAGAGAAACAACCGCAAGAAGAAAAAAGGCTAGCAGGGCAAGCTCGAGGCCCCGGCCGATGAGCTCATCGCTGCTACCGAGCACAAGAAACCTCGAGGCCCCCCCGGCGGGGGCGTCTTCGACAAAATGCTCAAAGAGCCGTGTCCCTACCACAAGGGACTCACTAACCATAACCTCGAGGATTGTCACATGCTGCGCAGGTACTTCGGGGGTGCCGGCGCCAAGAAGGACGACAAGAGGGAGGACCCTAAGGGCAACGACAAGGATGAGGAATTCCTCGAGATCCACGACTGCTTCATGATCTACGGAGGGCCCTCGACCCGCCTCTTGGCGCGCCAGCGCAAGCGAGAACGGCGCGAGGTTTTCTCCATACAAACGACAGTCCCTCGTTTCCTTGATTGGTCTGCGGTGGCCATCACTTTCGACCATGACGACCACCCAGACTACGTCCCCAACCCGGGGGTCTATCCGCTCGTTGTTGACCCCGTCATCGCCAACACACGCCTCACCAAGGTGCTCATGGACGGCGGAAGCAGCCTCAACATCATCTACTCCCAGACCCTCGACCTCCTGGGGGTCGACAGAGCGCGCCTCCAACCTAGCGTCGAGGGCTTCCACAGAGTCGTGCCAGGGAAACGGGCAGAACCCCTCGGACGGGTCGATCTGCCCATTTGTTTTGGCACACCGGCCAACTTCCGAAAGGAAACTCTCACTTTCGAAGTGGTCGGATTCCGTGGAACATACCACGCTGTCCTGGGGCACCCATGCTACGCCAGGTTCATGGCAATCCCAAACTACACCTACCTCAAGCTCAAGATGCCAGGCCCAAACGGTGTCATCACTGTAGGGCCCTCATACGAACATGCCTACGAGTGCGACGTCGAGTGCGTCGAGCATGGCGAGGCTGTTTTGGAGTCGGCGATCTTGGCTGCAGACCTCGACGGTCTCGCCAATACGATTCCCGACCCAAAACGCCATGCCGGCAGCTTCGAGCCCGCCGAAGACGTCAAACTCGTACCCCTCGACCCCGCGGATCCCAAGGGAAAGGCACTAAGCATCAGCGCCACCCTCGATCCTAAATAGGAAGCAGTGCTCGTCGACTTTCTCTGCGCAAACGTCGACATCTTTGCGTGGAGTCCCTCGGATATGCCAGGCATACCCAGGGAAGTCGCCGAGCACGCCTTGGAGATCTGGGCCGGATCCAAACCGGTGAAGCAACGCCTGCGTCGCTTCGATGAGGAGAAGCGCAGGGTCATCGGCGAGGAGATACACAAACTATTGGAGGCCGGGTTCATCAAGGAGGTTCATCATCCCGAGTGGCTAGCTAATCCTGTATTAGTTAGGAAAAAGAGTGGGAAATGGAGGATGTGCGTAGACTATACCGGTTTAAATAAAGCATGTCCAAAAGTTCCCTTTCCTTTGCCACGCATTGACCAAATCGTTGATTCCACTGTGGGATGTGAAACTCTCTCATTCTTAGATGCATACTCCAGCTACCACCAAATCAAAATGAAGGAGTCCGACCAGCTCGCGACTTCATTCATCACCCCATTCGGCATGTATTGCTACGTTACGATGCCCTTCGGTCTCCGGAACGCGGGGGCAACGTACCAGCGATGCATGCAACATGTTTTTGGAAAGCACATCGGGTCGACCGTCGAGGCTTATGTCGACGACATCGTGGTCAAAACCCGACAAGCCGACGATCTGGTCAGCGACCTCGACGTTGCATTCAAGTGCCTCAGGGCAAAAACATCAGACTCAATCCAGAGAAATGTGTCTTCGGCGTCCCACGAGGTATGCTTTTAGGGTTTATCGTATCTAAATGCGGCATCGAGGCCAACCCTGAAAAAATCTCTGCAATAACCAAGATGGGCCCCATCCGAGATCTAAAAGGTGTACAGAGGGTCACAGGTTGCTTGGCGGCACTTAGCCGTTTCATTTCGCGCCTCGGCGAAAAAGCACTCCCTCTGTACCGTCTCTTGAAGAAATCGGACCATTCTTCCTGGAACCTTGAGGCTGAGGAGGCTCTCACGAAACTCAAAGCCACCCTCTCTAAATCACCGATCCTCGTCCCTCCAACCCCGGGGGAACCACTCCTACTCTATGTCGCCGCGACATCACAAGTAGTCAGTGCTGCCCTGGTTGTCGAACGGGCCGAGGAGGCACATACCTTGCTCGTCCAGAGGCCGGTCTATTTCGTTAGCGAGGTGCTCTCAGAAACAAAGTGTCGATACCCACAGATCCAGAAACTGCTATATGCTATCATCCTGACACGGCGCAAGCTCCGACACTACTTCGAGGGTCACCCGATTACTGTGGTTTCTTCTTTCCCTTGGGAGAGATAGCCCAGAACCGGGAAGCCTCGGGTAGGGTTGCCAAATGGGCGGTCGAACTCATGGGCGAGGCATTGTCCTATGCACCGCGAAAAGCTATCAAGTCACAGGTATTAGTAGATTTTCTGGCTGAGTGGACTGACACACAACTCCCCCCTGCACAGCTTCAGGCGGAGCTGTGGACCATGTACTTCGATGGGTCATTAATGAAAACGGGAGCAGGCGCGGGCTTGCTTTTCATCTCACCCCTCGGGATTCACATGCGCTACGTCGTCCGGCTTCATTTCCCTGCGTCTAACAACATCGCCGAGTACGAGGCACTCGTCACGGGGTTGAGAATCGCCGTCGAGCTCGGGGTCCGACACCTTGACATCCGAGGCGACTCCCAACTCGTGATCGATCAGGTCATGAAGAGCTCGAGCTGCCGTGACCCCAAGATGGAAGCCTACTGCCAATAAGTACGACGCCTTGAGGACAAGTTTCACGGCCTCAAGCTCAACCACATTGCACGCAGGTATAATGAGGCCGCCGATGAACTGGCAAAAATCGCGTCCAGTCGAGCCACGGTTCCACCGGACGTCTTCACGAAAGACCTTCAGCACCCATCCGTCGACCTAAGGCCAGACGGGGGGGTCGACGGGGCATCGCTCGACCCTCCACCTGAGGCAGAAGCCCCCTCGACCGGGGCTGAAGCCATGCAGGTGGAAGATTTGACGCCACCGTCTGACCTCGAGCCTGACTGGCGCGTCCCGTACCTCGACTACCTCAGCCAAGGGGACCTCCCCTCGGATAAGACTGAGGCTCGACGGATCGCACGCCGGGCCAAAACTTTTGTGATCATGGGCGACAGCAGAGAGCTCTACCGCTGTAGCCCTACCGGTATCCTCCAACGTTGCATCACAAAAGAGCAAGGCAGGAATCTGCTCGGCGATCTTCACTCAGGGGCTTGCGGTCACCACGCTGCACCTCGAACCCTCATCGGAAATGCCTTTCGACAAGGATTCTATTGGCCGACCGCGGTCTCCGACGCTGTCAAGCTAGTACGCTCCTGCGAGGGTTGTCAGTACTATGTAAGACAAACCCATCTTCCGGCACATGCCCTGCAAACTATCCCCATCACATGGCCGTTTGTCGTTTGGGGGCTCGACCTTGTCGGACCACTGAAAAGGACAACTGGCGGCTTCACCCACCTGCTCGTCACCATCGACAAATTCTCCAAGTGGATCGAGGCCCGCCCTATCACCAGCATCAGGTCCGAGCAAGCCATGCTCTTCTTCACTAACATTGTTCATCGCTTTGGGGTCCCCAACTGTATCATCACAGATAATGGCACCCAGTTCACTGGCAAAAAGTTTTTGGATTTCTGCGACAACCACCACATCCGAGTGCTCTGGTCAGCCGTGGCTCATCCAAAAACAAACTGAATAAACATGGCAAAAGATGGCTGCCGAGCTACCCTCGGTCCTGTGGAGCCTAAGAACAACGCCGAGTCGAGCCACGGGGTTCACTCCGTTCTTCTTAGTCTACGGGTCTAAGGCTATGCTACCAACCGATATAGAATACGGATCCCCAAGGTTGAAGGCATACAACGAAAGATATAACGACGCCACAAGACAGGACGCCCTCGACCAGCTCGAGGAAGCCCGAGATGTGGCTCTGTTGCATTTTGCCAGGTACCAGCAGGGTCTCCGACGCTACCACGACAGACACGTCCGCAAGCGTGACCTCAACGTTGGTGACTTGGTGCTGCGGCGGAACCAGAACACCAAGGGACGGCACAAGCTCACACCACCATGGGAAGGGCCGTACATCATCGCAGAAGTACTAAAGCCGGGCACCTACAAGCTATCTGACGAGAAGGGCGAAATCCTCACCAACGCTTGGAACATTGAACAGCTACGTCGCTTCTTTCCTTAAAAAGCCTCGAGGCTCTGTATTTTCTTTTTCGTCAATAAAGAATACAGCGATGTTCAAACTTTCATTTCGTAGTGAGGAAGGATCGACTCTGCACTCCCAGAGTCGACCCTCCCTCAGGGGCTGCAAGGGGGGAACCCCCGGTCCCCGAAAAAACTTATGCTCTTTTTTAAAATTTAAGAACCGTTTCTTAGATCGACTTCGCTGAAAGAGCACCCTAAGGTTCGAAAGGGCTCTCGAGTCTGGAACATCACCTACGCCTCCGAGGCTACGGTACCTCCACTCACCCCTTACGCCTTTTAGAGGTACGCCTTCACGCTAGGAAGATCTAAACAATGATTCCTAAATTTAAAAAAGAACATACCCCCTGTCGCTTAGATCAGGCTCTCACACGATTTACAAGGCCGCAACATCACCCTGAAGCTCGAGGGCAGTTGAGCCGCGAGATCACTTACGCCTCTGAGGCTACGGTACCTCCACTCGCTCCCTTACGCCAAAGGATGCAGCTGCGTGCTAAGTAAATCATGCGAGAACACGATCCGAGCGATAAAGGGAAGAAAAGCTCGAGTAAAACTGAATCAACCACGAACCGGTTTATGTTTCGAGTTTTTAGGGCCTCCGCGGCCACCATGACCAAAATTCAAAATACTAACTCATTACATGGGCCTTCATGCCCAGATTTGGCTCACAGGCCCTCGTCGTCGGCAGGCGGAACCACCTCGGCTTCAAAAAGCGAGGCCAGATGGCTTCCAGGCTCTTCGGTGACTTCAATCAGCTCCACGCAAGCATCCTCGTTCTCCTCGTCTGTCCGATCCGGGTCTGTGATGAAGCCCTCGGCGACGAGCTTCATGTCAAACATAAACCCTGAATGGACGACGGCCAGCGCCCTCTTCATGCCATGATGGAGGCCGTCCCGTATCTTCTCCCGGGCAAGGCGGCCTAGCGCCACCATCTGGCGGACGAAGGAGTTCCCCAGAACATCTTCCCCGGTGTCGGCGTCGGGCTCGACCCCTAGGCCATCACACACACTGGTGATCGCGCCCTGGAGCAGTTGGGTCCTCCGGATCTCAGCTTCGAGGAGGCTCTAGAAGGAGTTGGCAGAAGATTGGGCCTCTCGATTCTCTCTCTCCAGCTCTGAAACACAACAAACAAATTAATACCCAACGCGGGGCCTTCAATGTCATGGTCGTAACAATCACACTTACCCTCGATATGGGTCTGCAGGCCCACGACCTCGTTGTGAAGCCCCCCGCATGTTCGCTCGAGCCCCAGGAAGGCGATGTCCTTGTCACTGATGGCCGCCTTTAGCGCCTCGATCTCCTGCCGAGCAGACGCGAGAGCTGCGTCCTTCTCTTGGACGGCTCCCTTTAGCGTCGTGGTCTCGACTTTGAGGGTATCGCGCTGAAGGCTAACCTAGGAAACATTTTCCTCGAGCTCCTTCACCCGCATGGATAGGGGCTCGAGATCCCTGTGGGCCTGGGCAGCCTCCTCTCGAGCCTTGTCCATGCCAGTGCGCATCATGGCCTCGGCCGCCCATGCCTGCATCGCTTCTTCTTTCACCACCACGTACGCGACGCGCAGCTCAGCCATCTCGGCGTTCCGATCGGATAGCCGTTTCTGGGCCTCCTCGACTAGGACCCGTTGCTGGGACAACACGCCCCACATGCCACTCTCATCCCGAATGAAGAGCGACTTGCGGCGGGAGTACTCCTTCAGCTCCTGAATGCAATCCAAAAAGGTCACAAAGCCGAGGGAAAAAGAACACCGACGACCACGAAGAAAACTGACGGGTCGATCATACCTCAGTGGCATCCCCTATACTCCGCACGGCACCGGACGCCACTCGGAGCAACCGATCAAGATGCCGGCGGACGCCCTCGAGGTATTCCCATCGGTGCACCTCATCTCTGTCGCTCAGGACAAAGATGGGCTCGGCGTCGGGGTTCGTAGCGTCCCTAAACTGAAGGGATGGCCCCCCCACCTCGGTAGCTCCGTCTCTGCCTGCGCTATCGCCAGCGCGGCGATGTCGGGCCACGACGAGGACAACCCGGCCGGGGTGTCTCCCGGTCCCGCGGAATGACCGGCCTCGCCCGCAGTATACACCTCTCCAACGACCGTCGAGGCACCGGCCTAACCCGCGACCTCACCCCCCTCGACCCTCATCGCTTGTTTTCCTTTGTCTAGGGGGATGTCGTCGAGGGTAAGGTCCACGGCCGTGGGTGCCCGCCCTCCTAAGGGAGCTGGCCCCTCAACCACCGGCGCCTCCGGAGCCGGCGCCTCAACCGACGACGGCTCCGGTACCCGTGCCTCGACCGTTGGCACCTCCGGAGCCGGCGCCTCTTCTCCCGGTCCTCCGGTTAGGGGCTCGACCGCCCCGCCCTCCATCGTACCCGCTGGCTCTACCAATGGGTCTTGTTGCGGCAGCAACCCCCTCGCCAGGGCCGCCTCCTGCCCTGACACTGATGCGACCTCCTCCATGGTCACGTCAGCCCCCGTCCGCTCCACGCCGCGGACGGGTGCCTCGCCCGTCGTGACCTCGATGGCAGCCTCGGCCGTCGCTGACGACCTGGGCCCCGCCTCGACCGCGCAAGGTGCCACCATCTCCGCCAGTTCGGACCCCTCTATGGCAGGGTCCGTGCCAGTAACCACCATGGCGTCCGTCGGCCCCTGCCGTTGTCGCAGACGCCCCTTCGCGGCCTCGACCTGCCGGACCCAGGCCGCATCCTGCTCTGCCGTCCGGTTGAGGACAACGGCGCTGGCCCGCAGCGACTTCACGAGGGTAAGCCCCATCGGTTCCGCCTTCCACTTTAGCCTATAAAGTGAGAAGAAACGTCAGCCTACGGACCCAGAGAAAGGCAAGACAACCAAGCAGAAATGCTTACCCGGAAATCGGCACCAAGGGCCTCAACCCCGCGCGACCCGAGCCTCCCGGGACGGCCGATGGTGGCCTCGCAGCGGCCTCACCAGTAGGACGATTGCTCCTAGGAGCCCTGGCTGACGCACCGCCCTGCACCTTCTGTGCCTCCGAGGCCAGCTGGCCTCGGGTTCTTACGCCTGCCGATGCCGCCGCCGATGACGACGCCGGTACCGCCGTCCCAGCCCCTGCCCGAGCCTGCGGGGCCTGGGCTGGTGCGGACGTCCCCATTGACCCCTCTCGCTGGGTCCAGGGTAAAGCGACCCCTCCCATCGAGGGGCCCGTCTCCTTCTCCATCTTCTTCCCCTCGGACTCCTCGACCACGACGACCGAGGAGGACGCCCCCCCGATGGGCTCCAGCAGGGGGCGAATGTCAGGAAGGTCCCCCAGCCCGGTCGCGGCCTCATACCGCGACAGGGCATCGTCGTCTTCGCCGCTGCTGTTATCGTCCTCCCCTGAGACCATCTCGGAAGGCGACGGCGCCAGGGGGACCCCATCGATGGTCTGCTGGCGCCGAAGCTTCTTCAACGCCTCCGCCTCTTTGGCCTTGCGGATCACCCGCTTCTTGGCCGTCTCCTTGGTCTGCTTCTTCTTGGAAGCATGCTGGCGTCGAGCCTCCTAGGCGGGCCGGTCCTCCGGGACTGGCGGACGCGTTTCCCGCAACGCCGACAAATCCTACGCGCCAGCCTCAGCCAAATCAGCGAAATCCAAAGATAAACGAAATTAGCAACACATCGGCCCCGAGATACGTACCACGGACTCGAACCCTTCAGTAGGTCTCTTGGGGACCCGGTTGGCCTCCTCTACCTTGAAGTTCCTGACCATCCAACGCGCTCGCCGGAGGACCTCCTCGAGGGAAAGGGATTCATGGGACATCCGGGTCCCCTCCAGCGATGCCTTTGGAGTCATCTGGTCGAGGCGGAGACGACACCGGCACAGCGGCATCACTCTGCGGCGATGGAAGGCCGCGACCACCGCCGCAGCTGTCAAGCCCCGAAGACGAAGCTACTGCAGCGCCGCCAGCAGTGGCTCCAGGCGCGGCTTCTCGGCTTTCGGCACTCTGTATGACCAGCAATCCTCTCGAGCGGTTAACACGCGACCGGTGTACCTCGACAACTGATTCTCATCGTTGCGGAGGTAGAACCAACCGTCGTGCCACCCACTGTTCAAAGAAATGAGGCGGGTCAGGATATACAGATCCGCCCGACCCGACCTCACCTGCAGCACGCAGCTCCCCACTCGAGCCGCGCACAGGACGCCCTTCTCCCCCGCCTTCTTAGCGAAGAGCTCGGCCTTGAAAAGGTGAAGCCACAGGTTCCACTGCGGCTCCACCCCAAGGTAGCCCTCGCAGACCGCCGCGAAGATGGTGGCCTGCACCACGGCGTTGGGGGAAAGATGGTGAAGCTCCACCCGGTAGTAGTGGAGGAGCGCGCGCATGAAGACCGATGCCGGCACGCCAAACCCCCGCTCGTGGAAGCAGACGAAGCTCACCACATACCCTTTAGGGGGCACCGGCTCCCGGTGGGCGAGGGCGGCGTGATCCATTCTGGCTGCGACCGGTTCGTCCTTGGCCACAGCAGCCCGTCCTCCACCAACTCTTCCAACCTCCTCTCCGTCACTGAGGAGGCGGCCCAGACGTCGGTGGGAAGGATCTGGCTCTTTCCTGCCATTGGTGCTGTCGGAAGGGGGATGGATGAAAAGGATGCGGTGGCGGCGGCGACGCGGGCAGAGAACGCGATAAGGCAAGGGCTGTCTGAGGCAGAAGATTCCAGGAACGCAAGGGACCAGTGGGGAACGCGGACCCCTAGGCCTTAACTTTATATGCCCAGGCGGAAGCCCAACGGCCGTGCGAGAAGGTAGGAATAGTTTCCCGCATTAAATGCGCCCACCTAACCATTTCCTTACATCTCGCAGGAGTCGGGCACGTGGCCGTCCCCCACGTCGTGACCATACGCCACGTCGCCCACTACCGCGCCGATCTCGCCTCCCAAAAAGACGCGCCTGGCTAACGGACGAGGGAGGGATCCGCGGACGAATATCCCCAGGTATGTGGAAAACGGGCCCGAGCTCAGAATAAGTCTCGAGGGAGCGAAAGCTGGCCCTCGAACAGGGTTCAACAGCTGCCCTCGAGCAACAGAGTTAGGGACGACCCAGGGTGCGCCCGTACATGGCCAAGGGCTCGAGCCACGCTCTCGAGGCACCCCAGGACGTATTCAAGGCCGAAGGAGAAGGTCGTCGTAGGAATCCCTCCGGGGGAGGCATCGAGCCCTCGAATCATGTCGAAGGGAATCGAGATCCACACGATCACTTCTTGGCATCTTTGAGGGCGCCTCCGGGCCACTAGCCGACCCCTAACGAATGGGGCACAGGCTCTCACTCGAATTCCCCCGCTAGCAGCTCACCGGAGATCGTCGGAACTCGCGCCCAAACGAGGGTAGTACGGCGTTCTCCACCCCTCCTCCTTTTTTCGGAAAAGGAGCATGAGGGTCGCAAAAGACGACCGGGACTCTGATCGACCTCGTGCGCGCGAGGCTCGGGGTCCCGACCGCAGAAACGGGCCCCGAGCCCGGAATAAGCCTCGAGGGAGCGAAAGCTGGCCCTCGAACAGGGTTCGACAGCTGCCCTCGAGCAACAGAGTTAGGGACGACCTAGGGTGCGCCCGTACATGGCCAAGGGCTCGAGCCATGCTATCGAGGCACCCCAGGACGTATTCGAGGCCGAAGGAGAAGGTCGTCGTAGGAATCCCTCTGGGGGAGGCATCGAGCCCTCGAATCCTATCGAAGGGAATCGAGATCCACACGACCACTTCTTGGCATCTTTGAGGGCGCCTCCGGGCCACTAGCCGACCCCTAACAAACGGGGCATGGGCTCTCACTCGAATTCCCCCGCTAGCAGCTCACCGGAGATCGTCGTAACTCGCGCCCAAACGAGGGCAGTACGGCATTCTCCACCCCTCCTCCTTTTTTCGGAAAGGGAGAGTGAGGGTCGCACAGCGAAAGACGGTCGGGACCCTGATCGACCTCATGCGCGCGAGGCTCGGGGGCTTGACCGTAATGAATCGTTCCCCAATCAAACGCGTACAAGACCTCGGAGGAGTCTCAATACTCCACCAAGGCCTCGGGGGCTACACCCGGCGGGTGCGCTCGCGCGCCCCCACCGGAAAAAATCATGGCACTACGACTCCAGTTCTGACCAACCTCTGGGAGAGTGATCACACACTCACCCAAAGGCTCGAGGGCTACTGTCGGTACCAACAGTACGGGGCTACCCACACCTATCGCCAAAAAACTAACACTGAAACCACAATAAAAGATAGCCCACCTCGACCGCGTATCCAGTCCGTCTCGTACGAGGCCCGCTCGACGGGGCGCCTCGACCACGCCCTATCCCATGCCGCAAGGTACCTCGACAGCGCTCCGACCCGCGCGAGGCTCATCCGCCCGCTGGGGAGAACTCCGACTCGCGTGAGCCCGGATCGAGCACCTCGACACCTTTTCTTTACCTACCCCAGGACAAAAGCCATAGCATTCAATGCGGTTACCTACTACCACCTACCGGCATGGCTGCGGCCAGGATCGACATGGGCACAATACCCGTGTCAGATCTCAATGTTTTACCGCCCATCCCGTAATGGGAGGTGAAACCCGTCACTATACCCACCTAACCGCGCACTATTCACCATCAATCACCCTCGAGGGAGGATGGGACAAGGCATGTTCTCCGTGATATCAGGGATTCGGCCTTATCCATCCGGCCTCGACCCGGCCTCGACCCAACCTCGACGCTCGACTCAGTTCAAAGGACGGTATGGCATGGCGCTCTGGGTCATTTCGCCATCTCGTCTCCCACAACGTCGGGGTGTCCAGGGATGGCCGGCCATTCCTAAGGCACGTCGCTACAGTCAGCTCAACAGGAATCGACAAAACATCACCTCAAGGCTCCCCGTCGTCTTGGCCTCCTCTCGCCCTATAAAAGGGCAGTCCAGGGTTCAACGGGGAGATGAGGAGGGAGACGGAACAAAAAAACAAAACAAGGGCAGGCAACAAGCAGCCCACCGACGAACCACCCGACCGAGCAACAAACAAGAGATCAACATCTCAAGCAACCACCTTTTTCCTCTTTTCTCTTTGAGACTTGGGCTCGACACCCTCTCTCGCATGCTTGTAACCCCTACACAAGCACCTCGGTGCAAGGAAATACAAACTTCTCCCCCCCCCCCGCTGGACGTAGGGCCTTCTTTTGCCCGAACCAGGATAAACCCTCGTGTGTTCTCCTTGCATCACCATCCAAGAAAGAGACACGCAGCATTTACTCGTTGGTTTAGCACCCCCCGGGTCCGAACACCGACAGTAGGATTCAAGGATTCATATATCTAGACAAGGAATAATATAATGCAACAAGGGTTTCCAACCAACTCCTACCACTTAATGCAACAATACTTATAACATATATATATATATATATATATATATATATATATATATATATATATATATATATATATAATTGCTTTGAAGATAGGAGGCTTATAATGCTCCGGGGCTTGCCTGGGATCCGACTCAAGTTAGAGTATGTCAGATGAGTTCGCTTGGCGAGCATCCTCCAATCTAGCACTCGTCCAATCTTTCTACCTTCGGGATGGATCCACCAAACACCGTCTTCGGTTTTGGCTCCAACGCTATTTTATTCACACGTTTCTGCTAGCGTACCTATATGAGGTGCAATAATGCATATGTATGAATGCATAGAAGTGCAATAAACAAAGTAATCATACAAGCATACCAAAGTTCACATAAACCCTAGAGCTAATTAACTTAATCCTCATTAAGACATAACATAGAAGAGGGCAAGCACATCAATCAAGAACCAAGTCTCACAAGATCACAGGGTACCACCCAAGTATCATCAAAGATATGAGTCACACTTCAATACCCAAGCATGACAAAGTTAATCAAAGTACTAGAACTAGAAATTGCTACCTTCTGGACATCAGACCAACAGCTGAGTAATTTAATCATAACTGGAGATCTACAACTCTAAATGACTTGCAAGAAGACATTATGAAAAACTTATGAAATTATCTATATTTCGTTTATAATCATCACAGCATGATTCCAAAGTTTAACATGTCAAATTTACATAAACACAGAAACTGGTCTAACAAGACAGATAGCAAGCAATTCTGTAACTCAACTTTAAACAGCTATAACTCCTAAACCACATGGCCAACTGCCACCAAATTTTAACAAAAGCTAGATACATAAATTATCTACAACTTTTGTATAAATAAGTTTCACAACAAAGCACATTATCATGAAGAACTTTGCTAAGTTCCCAGATCTGTCCAGAAACCTTATTTGCAAGAAATAATTATTAACTTATGTTGCAAACATATAATTAGACAAAACCAACTTTACCAACATGTCACACATGACTAATTAACACCAGAAAACATAGTGTCCATTCCTAAATAAATTATTTTAATGCATTTTCTTAATTTCTTTAGATAATTAGGTAGAATCATGAACACCTATCAAAAGTGCACAATAAATTCTACCAAAATTACAGTGTCCTACATATGCTCCTAATAGTTTACTGTACAAATTTCAAACCATTTGGACATATATATCAACCTCTATGAAAAAGACAAATGGCTATTGCAAGAATTCATGTGAGAGCAAGATGAATCAATAACTCACTCATACTACAACTAAAATTCATGAAATTTTTACCACACATCAAACATCACATGAGTAGCATGCCACAAAATTTTCACTTCATTTGGAGCCATACATTTTCAGTTATGAAAATGCCAAATACAAATAGCAATGAAAACTTAGATGCAAAGATCTATTTTTAGAACTAAAACTTTAAACTAACATATGACCTATTATAGATCTAATATATAGAGAATTTCACAAGGATTCCAAAAAGTCCACATTTTATATTTTACGAATTTCCTATGAATTACTATGATTTTTCAAAAATCAGCAAAAACTACCACAAATCAGTCCTTGCGGCACTATTCATATGAGTCTATGACATTGCATTTAGGCCCCTTCATTTTCTCGAATTCTGATTCGAGGTCCTCGACGGGAATTACAGAGGAGAGGTCGCCGGAGCTCGCTGATGTCGGCCGGAGAAGGCTCGCCGGCGGCGGCTGAAAGGCGAGGGAGCACCGGGGAACCCACGCGCACTCATGGGACAGCTCGGCTTGGCCCGAGGCAGCTTGAGTTGGCTTGGCCACGTGCGCTGGTGGGCTGGCCGCGGACGTCGGCGGTGACGACAGGGACGGCCCACCAAGGCCGGGCTGCTCCGGCAGTCTCCGGCCCACCCGAGGCGCGTCGGTCGTAGAGGAGGAAGAGGCGGGTGCAGAGGTGTACGCAGCCGCGGCTTTGGTAGTTCCGAGCTGCGGAAACGGCGGCGGCGGCTCCGAGCTCACGCTTTGGCTCCGCCATGGCGACGGTGCCGGTGTGCTGGCTAGGGCGGCTAGGGCAGCGGTCCTGCGGCATGCTGGGCGGCCGGGGAAAGGGCATTGAGAGGTGGCACGGCATGGGAAGTAGGAGTGTGCGCAGCGCCCTTGGTAGCAGCGGCAGTCCAGGCTCGGCCCTGCCCATGGCGAGCGAACGGAGGAGATGGAGAGGGAGCGAGTAAGAGAGAGACCGAAGGAGGGGGCTCGGCTTCTCCATATCGACGAATGTAGCGACGCGTGGGCACGAGGTGGTGGCCATGCAAGGGCACGCGAGTACCACGCGGCGATCGGGCCAGAAACCGGTCGGCCATGACGAGCTCCAGTTCGAAATCAACTCAGGAGCTGGCAATACCACCACAAAAATACCACTAAAACTCCATTTTTCATCGATCAACAACTCCCAAATTAGCTTGAATTGGCTCATGATATAATTGACAAAATTATAGAGCTACAAGTGTAATCCAACTTTGGTTAAAGAATCAAAGTCCAATTCAGCACGGTTGGAGAGATACAAAGCTCCAAAGTAGGGTACCCGAAACTTAAAAACTAAATTCAGTTTCAAACCGACTGAAACTGCATTTTTCTCCACTTCGTATCTCCTAAACTGAATGATGATTCGGCTAACCAATTGTTCCTGATGATAGAGCTATATGAGTACTCCAACATTGCTTATAAGAGTTTGCCCAAAATCAAAATGGTTTGCAAACTAAACTTTGCCGAATATGGGTACCATGAAACTGAAAACTGCAAGTTCAGTCTACACTTAGCAAAATTTTCCAAGTGCCAAATCAGCCCCTATTCCAGACTTGTGGGCCCTTTTTGAGCATGTTCCACACATTTTCGTGACTTGACTATTAAACAAAGTTTGTTCCTTATAAAATTTTCTATAACTTTGTTTAAGGGTGCAACTATAGGAAAACACTTTTAGCTACCCTTTTAAAACAGTCAAGCAACTGTGCTCTCAAGGTCAAACAAGGTCAAATCAAGGTCAACTATCACTTAGAGACTTAATTAGTCAACATGGTCAACATGAACATTGCTCCATTAAGTGTCCTAAGCCTAGTTAAGGTATTGTAGAGGCTAAACATACACACCATGCATAGATTGCACAAAAGTTTAGGCCTCACATGCACTGAAACATAGAAATCAAGTGAAATCATATAGTTGTTTCATCACCATGTTTCAATTGTTTCTTGTGTTTGTTTCAAGGTATATGCTACACATGTTTCACTAGGTTGATCCACATATGTCCTAGATGTGTTGCACATGTTGCATTTGTATGTTGCATAAACACTAGTTCACATGGAAGGTAAGGCATGTTTCCTTGTTTCAAAAGCATGTTTCAGTTATAATTCAAACAAGCATATAACTTATCATTTCATGTGATTTTTTTCCAAACTTCATGAAACTTTTCCAGGGATCAATATAGATAGGTACTAAGGTGAGACACATGAAGATATTGCCATAACACCATCCAAGCATATATCTTTGAAAAGGGACCTATATGTAAAGCAATGATGCAACATCCACTTTAGGTGAGGCTCATCTCCATAGGTTGACCTTGACATCGTCATCTCCACTTAATCTATCATATTTGAGATCAAACCCACTACTTAATGAGTGACAAACACCTGGGGTGTTACAGCCCTCCCCCTTAAAAGAATCGCGTCCCGAGATTCGGAATGGAAGACCTTTTTAAGGAAGAGAGGCACGTTATCTAGTTCCCATCATCCGCTATAGCATTCGGCTACAAAGCTTTGACATTGGTGGAACTAATTTGGTCAAGGCATTTTCTGATACTTGCTCTTCATGGTAAAATTTGTTTGAAGAATTTCCTTCATTGACTTCCATGAAGCATTGTTACTTTGGGAGGAAGCCAAGACAACGCAGTACTTCGTTCTCAATGTACATAGATCCTTGGGTCCTTGAGCTAACCACTAACAAGTATCTGATTCTTTAGTGAACACAACATAGTCCATATGAACTTGACACTAGACCGAAACCTTCAGAAGTATACTTGTGGATATGACCCTATGTTCCCAAAGTTTGAAAAGCAGTCCTCTACCAAAATGGCTTGAGCACAACCTTCCCAAAGGGTAAGATCATAGACGACAAATATACTCTGAGGCTATAGAATACTGACCAACCAATAGACAGGGTCTATGTTGGTCATAAATGTTCAAACATTCATATATCAACTAATGGAAAGCTACTTACTATTCCATGTGTGCAGTTCTCTTTCTCTGATGACAACACTGTATTATCTGAGTCTATCGATGGGTTAGTGAATGTGATAGCTGACTCTGTCGGCTTCGTATTCCTACCAACAGCTACCTAATAAGATTCTTTTATCCAAAGACAACAGTTATCTGGGTTGAATCAGATGCAACCTCTTGGTAAAAACATGTATAAGGTACCAAAGTATGTCATCATTGGAAAATAATTACTAAAGAAAGACGTAGCGAGGCCTTAAGGACAACAAAAGTTGTAAATATTCACTAAACCGCGGGGAGTAGTCTACCATCAAGCGATTGAGAAAAATTTTTCCTTCGTGACTTAGTTGTACTATAAGTTGAGTTGACTTGCAGCATAACTTTGTCAGGCCAACTTTCACCTGGAGGCTTCCTTTTTAGGGTCAAACAGCAGCTCTAAGATGGGAAATCTGTTGTTTGACACATTTCAAATTGCTTTTGATTCGCGATGGTATAAATTGATTTGCAGAAACCAAGGCTGCTCGTACATTGGGGATACGAGAAAGCAAAAGCAAATGAAAAGAGTGTAAACTAGTATCTGTGAGACCTCAAAAGGGCCATCCAACAGTAGATCTCGACCATTAATTTACATGCCAATCTAATGATGCACAAGCTTTGAACTTGCGGGTTACTTTTTGCAAGGCAAAATGCATACTCCGCCTAGAGATCATTCCTACAAGGATAAGGAACTGCTTCCAAATATTCCTCAACACTTCGTCCAATCAAGTTATGGACAAACCATTTGTGCCACCTATGGGCACAAGGATACAGATCGGAACTAGGGCATACTTTCTCTAATTCTTTACTTTAGCTGATAGAACCCTTTGCACTATCTGTGTGATTGTCCAAGATGGAATTGACTTGATCGCAATGACTCTGGAAGATAGAGTATCACTCAAGTTGTTGGCTAGTTGATTAACTTCTTATTGGTTATTGCTTTTTAAGACATAGCCTTTGTAGCTACCAAGGAGTCGTTACCTAGTTGGAGATTAACCTTTCTATTGGTAACTAATCAGTTGTCTATCAACACTAAAAAGTTCCAAATCTTCATTCTTGATCACAATAATTGTGGTCAATACAAAGCAGATGGTTGCCATCGAAGTCAGCAGATAAGGAGTCACACCAGAGATGGTTGATTTCGACGGTATGGCCATTATGCATACAAAGGTTAAAACTTGCATATTGTAACGATCGAGTCTTATCCAACGGATGACTTGTCCAACATTAAGTGTTGTGTGTCCTTTTCATCCAACAGGAATGAGATACTTCGCTCACTAGATGGTGGTCGTCAATACTAGGACAACTAAGTAGAGTCACTCGTCTACCACCTATTGCAGTCTGTTAATGTTTATGTTAGTAACATGTTCTTCAAAGGTTATCCTCTTAGCAACTTCAAAAGGAAGCTCCACTACTTTCGGTCTAAGATATGGATCTTACGATACAATCTGGAGAGATAACCAAGGAAGGAACACGAGAAAATAACACATCGACTGTCGTTTCATAATGGATCATGACTAGAAATCATGATACCAGCGCGTGCCAAGCAGCCAGCCATGTGTCTGCAGCCACAGGAGGCCCTTGGTTTCGTCACGGCACCATCAGCGGCTACTCATAACACCATTACTAAACGCACAACGAAGGTGGAATTTCAAGTGGCACCAATGGGTTGTAAGAACAAGCACCATACAAGGAGGGATAGCAAGTAAAGGTAGTCACAAGGTTTAGAATCAATAGGGAAGCTATTCGTAGATCAAAGCACTGCACAAGAGAACATAGCTCCATTGCCGAAGGCGACTGAGCATGCGATTTGTACGTAATTCCACGCACACCTGGCGTCGACTAAGGAAACTACTGGATAATTAATTAACAAAGATTTGATCATGTTGAGCAACAACATGAGATCAAAATTGATAAACATCCCGAGACTGGGGAGTGTTGGAGACGAATTAAGCAAATTTCAAGGCAAAAACCGATATGTAGTCATAGATTGAGTTGATAAGGTAGATGCACGAATTTGCAAGCACACAATTTAGAGACCATAACAGAGATACATTGCGTCACAATAGCTAACCTTTGAGAGAGGTGACCGGAAGGTCCAACATGGATTTGGGTACGGTCTCCACAACTGGCAACGTACGAACCATGGTCAAAGGCTAGTGTTGATAGAAGTTAACTTGGTGGGTCAGTCGACAAGGGTCTTCACAAAAAGGGTTGCAAAACATCCATGGCTTATGCAAACATATAGGAGAACTCAACTTTGGGCTTTTGGTCAAGCAAAGGTATGGATACAAACATTCAAGGGCTAACCACCAAGTCTACAGGCTCAGGCTCCTAAGAGAGAGAACCTAATTGAAGACAACAACCAGACAACTACGTAACATGAACGTTGTTCTAGGATAAAGCTATCTGACCCTCGTACGCTCACCGAGGATAAACGAGGTGACAACTAAGGCACTACCTAGATAACAAGCATACATACAACATCAGTCAAGCAGACATCTGAGAAAATTCAAACGATTGAGCTTAAGCAATCAATCCAAAGCACAAGGCTCACCTAAACTAAGCATTCATCTCAAGCACGAACTAACTATAAGTTTAGCTCAAAACAAACGCTAGCTAAGGTGACTAACTTAACATGTGCACAGAATCTAGATAGCAGCATAGTAACTACTTGTTTCAACCATAACTGAGGTTGTAGACCTTCTATAAAGGTGATCCTAGACTTTCTAGATAGCTTAGGAAGATGACTACACTTTAGTTACTCATACCAAAAGCTAATTCAAAGATTAACATGACCAGAAATGCTAATATTTCAGATCTGTACCAATATGGATAGAAAACTGACAAGAACTTCAAAAATGCATAATTAGAGTTCTAGGGACACAACCAGGCTGAGCCTTAACTTTATGTAAAGCTTATTAAGTTGTCTATAACTTTCTTATTATCATATTAAGATGATTCTATAGCTAACAAGGCCAAACAAAATAAATAAGACATCTCTGCCCAGATGTGGATAGATTCTATCATTCCACTTGATAAGCTCATAACTAGAAATTTCGACCACCACAATTAGTGATATAGGACATTTTGGAAAGCTTAGAAAAAGTACTACACTTCTTCTATTATCTCCAAGACATGATTCCATATGCACATAGGTCAAACAAACCAAACATTCAGATCTATTTAGAGCATAAGCAAAACTTGACAGTAAACTTCTAAAATTCCTAACTCTCAAACCATAAGACCTAGGGTCATAAAATTTTAGGACAAGCTAGATAAGTAAGTTAGCTACAACTTTGGTATTCTCTATAACTAAAGAAAACACCATTATGACCACAAAAACATCACTACAACAAGGGTGAGAGGAGCATAGCTATGCATAAAGCAACAATCATGAAGATGTATGCTTCATCCTATTCGTCCTCACCAGATTGCCAACCTAAGGTGGCGATCACGTTCTATGTCGGTGGCATAACACGCACTCTCTCGATATATAGCTAGTCGTCAGCTACATTCGACTTACGCATTCGTGGTTAGCGTACCTATAGAAAAGTTTCATTGCAGCCCAACATTTCCTAATATAGCACACAATGAAAGCAGAGAAGTAAAATTCTAAGTACTCCCATGTACATATACCCCCGTATATATACATGTAGCACCAAAACTACCCGAATCATTCGATCACCCACAATTAAGTACCTTCATATATACATGTGTGTAACATGTAAATAATCCAGTAACCAAAACTAGCTCTCCCCTAGACCGAGGGTTGGACGGTCATGCTCTCACAACTCACACTTACCTGAGCGTAGGTGCGACGTTGCATAAAAGTAAACTAGCAACATATATGGTTATTTCATATATGAAGGCTACCTCTAATCTGACACACCGGATAGCATAGTGTGGGAGAGTTATCACACATACATACCTTGTCCTGGGCGTAGATGCATAAATGAAAAACCCCAAGTTAGTACTTATAGAAGCCACCTAATAATCCTTATATGAGCATAAGGAAATTGACCACTGGCATACTTAGATTTAGAATTCAGTTTTCACAAACCTATATATAGCTATAAGTTGATAAAACTGATTTTATAAAACAAATCCTTTGCTTTAAATACACATACGACAAGTTTAATGTTGAATCTTGCTCCGATGCCAGTTGTAACAGAACCGTCCAAATTATAAGAGCACAAGTACAAAAACAATCACCGAAATGATCAAATTCTCGCACTTGAGCCCATATAACTCCGGTAGTCCAATGAAATCACGAGGGATTTCAAACCAACCAACATACAAGCCAAGATCGTAGTGATTCAACATAACAAGTCACATGTTACAATCATTTCACAAGTAATTCAATATACATCGGAGTTTAACATAGTTATTACAACTTAAGTTCAAAAGTAGCGGAAGCAAAGTAATTTAAAACTAACATAAATCTTATTTCAAATACATGTAGTACCCCGGTCAACTTCCAACAAAAGCATTAGAGATAAGGTAAATAAGAAGGATCATGCCCATGATCACACTCTGCCACAAGGCAGGAGCCAACCAACTCTTGCAGTCGCCGTGATACCTCACAACCTGCAACAAGTGGGGATAAAACCCTGAGTACGACAAAGTACTCAGCTAGACTTACCCTTCAGAAACCAGAAATAAGGTGACACCAAGGATCATGCAAGGCTGATATAAAGTGGGGCTAGCTTGACAACATTTTGCATAAAAGCTTAATATAGATGATCAATCATTAATGCTTAAGCATCAAGTTAATTATCATTAACCTATCATCTATATTAGAACCTGTACTAGAGCACTCACTTTATTAGGAGCAAACAATATTAACCATAGCAGATATAAATTGAGGCAACCTTTCCATCGTTATCCAATTAACCATCTGTTTAATTTAATGGAATCTACGTTGCCGCTGCTCAAGTCAAGTGCTCACTAACTGGGAGCGATGGCGATTCGAATCGAATTCCTATCTAGCTGGAGGGGTATTTCTAACACTCACCGTGCAGACCCCTACCAGGGTCGCACAGGTCACCTTTTCATATGATTCAGGAATCGCGGGACCGAATGATGTCATGACCCCAAGGGAGACACTCTGCCAGGTGATAGGGACTCTAACCCCCCCTTGGTCTCACGCCAATGTCCCCAAGCACATCCTTTCTCTCCTCCAAGAAGCAACCTACCATTCGATTCCCGGCCTGAACCATATTACTCGGCTTCGCGGTCGGAACGGCTTATCCGGCCAACTAAGTGTTAGACTGCGTTCAACATGACTCAAGGACGTACGGCGAATCGGTCCTTAAACGACTCAGACGGGGATAGATTCACACCTAAGACCTCCATGCCTTGTTGCTTCACTATCGTCATCCCGCCCGGTCTCAATTCCTTTTATTAACACATGGTTCCATTCCACGATAGCAAATATAGCCAACCGTGCCATATATGAATATCTCTATATCTCGCAGGTGACAGGAAATCACCTGACTTCTACTGCTTAAAGCAAGGCTAAGCATCTACTCGATCCTAGTCTATGTAGGATTCAAGGATTCATATATCTGGACAAGGAATGATATAATGCAGCAAGGGTTTCCAACCAACTTCTACCACTTAATGCAACAATACTTATAACATATATATATATATATATATAATTGCTTTGAAGATAGGAGGCTTATAATGCTCCGGGGCTTGCCTGGGATCCGACTCAAGTTAGAGTATGTCAGATGAGTTCGCTTGGCGAGCATCCTCCAATCTAGCACTCGTTCGATCTTTCTACCTTCGGGATGGATCCACCAAACACCGTCTTCGGTTTTGGCTCCGACGCCATTTTCTTCACACGTTTCTGATAGCGTACCTATATGAGGTGCAATAATGCATATGTATGAATGCATAGAAGTGCAATAAACAAAGTAATCATGCAAGCATACCAAAGTTCACATAAACCCTAGAGCTAATTAACTTAATCCTCATTAAGACATAACATAGAAGAGGGCAAGCACATCAATCAAGAACCAAGTCTCACAAGATCACAGGGTATCACCCAAGTATCATCAAAGATATGAGTCACACTTCAATACCCAAGCATGACAAAGTTAATCAAAGTACTAGAACTAGAAATTGTTACCTTCTAGACATCAGACCAACAGCTGAGTAATTTAATCATAACTAGAGATCTACAACTCTAAATGACTTGCAAGAAGACATTATGAAAAACTTATGAAATTATCTATATTTAGTTTATAATCATCACAGCATGATTACAAAGTTTAACATGTCAAATTTACATAAACACAGAAACTGGTCTAACAAGACAGAGAGCAAGCAATTATGTAACCCAACTTTAAACAGCTATAACTCCTAAACCACATGGCCAACTGCCACCAAATTTTAACAAAAGCTAGATACATAAATTATCTACAACTTTTGTATAAATAAGTTTCACAACAAAGCACATTATCATGAAGAACTTTGCTAAGTTCCCAGATCTGTCCAGAAACCTTATTTGCAAGAAATAATTATTAACTTATGTTGCAAACATATAATTAGACAAAACCAACTTTACCAACATGTCACACATGACTAATTAACACCAGAAAACATAGTATCCATTCCTAAATAAATTATTTTAATGCATTTTCTTAATTTCTTTAGATAATTAGGTGGAATCATGAACACCTATCAAAAGTGCACAATAAATTCTACCAAAATTACAGTGTCCTACATATGCTCCTAATAGTTTACTGTACAAATTTCAAATCATTTGGACATATATATCAACCTCTATGAAAAAGACAAATGGCTATTGCAAGAATTCTTCTGAGAGAAAGATGAATCAATAACTCACTCATACTACAACTAAAATTCATGAAATTTTTACCACACATCAAACATCACATTAGTAGCATGACAAAAAATTTTCACTTCATTTGGAGTCCTACATTTGCAGTTATGAAAATGCCAAATACAAATAGCAATGAAAACTTAGATGCAAAGATCTATTTTTAGAACTAAAACTTTAAACTAACATATGACATATTATAGATCTACTACATAGAGAATTTCACAAGGATTCAAAAAAGTCCACATTTTATATTTTAAGAATTTCCTATGAATTACTATGATTTTTCAAAAATCAGCAAAAACTACCACAAATCAGTCCTTGCGGCACTATTCATATGAGTCTATGACATTGCATTTAGGCCCCTCATTTTCTCGAATTCTGATTCGAGGTCCTCGACGGGAATTACAGAGGAGAGGTCGCCGGAGCTCGCTGATGTCGGCCGGAGAAGGCTCGCCGGCGGCGGCTGAAAGGCGAGGGAGCACCGGGGAACCCACGCGCACTCATGGGACAGCTCGGCTTGGCCCGAGGCGGCTCGAGTTGGCTTGGCCACGTGCGCTGGTGGGCTGGCCGCGGACGTCGGCGGTGACGACAGGGACGGCCCACCAAGGCCGGGCTGCTCCGGCAGTCTCCGGCCCACCCGAGGCGCGTCGGTCGTAGAGGAGGAAGAGGCGGGTGCAGAGGTGTACGCAGCCGCGGCTTTGGTAGTTCCGAGCTGCGGAAACGGCGGCGGCGGCTCCGAGCTCACGCTTTGGCTCCGCCATGGCGACGGTGCCGGTGTGCTGGCTAGGGCGGCTAGGGCAGCGGTCCTGCGGCATGCTGGGCGGCCGGGGAAAGGGCATTGAGAGGTGGCACGGCATGGGAAGTAGGAGTGTGCGCAGCGCCCTTGGTAGCAGCGGCAGTCCAGGCTCGGCCCTGCCCATGGCGAGCGAAACGGAGGAGATGGAGAGGGAGCGAGTAAGAGAGAGACCGAAGGAGGGGGCTCGGCTTCTCCATATCGACGAATGTAGCGACGCGTGGGCACGAGGTGGTGGCCATGCAAGGGCACGCGAGTACCACGCGGCGATCGGGCCAGAAACCGGTCGGCCATGACGAGCTCCAGTTCGAAATCAACTCAGGAGCCGGCAATACCACCACAAAAATACCACTGAAACTCCATTTTTCATCGATCAACAACTCCCAAATTAGCTTGAATTGGCTCGTGATATAATTGACAAAATTATAGAGCTACAAGTGTAATCCAACTTTGGTTAAAGAATCAAAGTCTAATTCAGCACAGTTGGAGAGATACAAAGCTCCAAAGTAGGGTACCCGAAACTTGAAAACTGAATTTAGTTTCAAACCGACTGAAACTGCATTTTTCTCCACTTCGTATCTCCTAAACTGAATGATGATTCAGCTAACCAATTGTTCCTGATGATAGAGCTATATGAGTACTCCAACATTGCTTATAAGAGTTTGCCCAAAATCAAAATGATTTGCAAACTAAACTTTGCCGAATATGGGTACCATGAAACTAAAAACTGCAAGTTCAGTCTACACTTAGCAAAATTTTCCAAGTGCCAAATCAGCCCCTATTCCGGACTTATGGGCCCTTTTTGAGCATGTTCCACACATTTTCGTGACTTGACTATTAAACAAAGTTTGTTCCTTATAAAATTTTCTATAACTTTGTTTAAGGGTGCAGCTATAGGAAAACACTTTTAGCTACCCTTTTAAAATAGTCAAGCAACTATGCTCTCAAGGTCAAACAAGGTCAAATCAAGGTCAACTATCACTTAGAGACTTAATTAGTCAACATGGTCAACATGAACATTGCTCCATTAAGTGTCCTAAGCCTAGTTAAGGTATTGTAGAGGCTAAACATACACACCATGCATAGATTGCACAAAAGTTTAGGCCTCACATGCACTGAAACATAGAAATCAAGTGAAATCCTATAGTTGTTTCATCACCATGTTTCAATTGTTTCTTGTGTTTGTTTCAAGGTATATGCTACACATGTTTCACTAGGTTGATCCACATGTGTCCTAGATGTGTTGCACATGTTGCATTTGTATGTTGCATAAACACTAGTTCACATGGAAGGTAAGGCATGTTTCCTTGTTTCAAAAGCATGTTTCAGTTATAATTCAAACAAGCATATAACTTATCATTTCATGTGATTTTTTTTCCAAACTTCATGAAACTTTTCCAGGGATCAATATAGATAGGTACTAAGGTGAGACACATGAAGATATTGCCATAACACCATCCAAGCATATATCTTTGAAAAGGGACCTATATGTAAAGCAATGATGCAACATCCACTTTAGGTGAGGCTCATCTCCATAGGTTGACCTTGACATCGTCATCTCCACTTAATCTATCATATTTGAGATCAAACCCACTACTTAATGAGTGACAAACACCTGGGGTGTTACACACCCCATATCAAAAGATGGTATCTATAGTTCACTGTCGTAGTCAAGTTCCCATATCTCTTCAACCTGCCCATAGTATGGCCTCGTCTGCCTCATGGACTCGTCAATGCCCTCACATCAAACACCATTGTTCAATGCCACACTCTTCTTATCCTTCTCTTTTGTGTGGAACTTGTATCTATTGATGTCATACCCTTGCCATGTGGTGATTTGGGAGGATAGGCCGGACACAAGCCTCTTAGCGGTCTCCGCTTCATTGGCTTCTCCATGGGGTATGTCCTGCTCTTAGAGCCACGCCATGAAAGGTGCTCTTGTGCTATTTCTAGACCCATACCTCTGTGCACTACTCGTCATGAGCAACGCGGATCTCATCCAGGTGCTTCTCAATGTAGGTTTCCATGACCACTAACTGATGAAGGATGCTGTAACGAGCTTGTTACACCATTTCATTGTGCGTACTTTCCACCCCATGCACCCCATCACTAAGGTTCTACCTTCGTACTGATGGACAGACAGCCCAATCGCCCTTCCATCTCAGATGTACTTCATGTAGCAGTTCACGGCCTCCTCAGTTGTGTATGCCTCGATCATAGAGCCCTCTGAGTGAGCACGATTAAGGATGTATCTGTTAGGGTCGACATGAACCGCTCATATGTCCACATCTGGTGTAGGTACATGGGGCCCAGTTGTTGTATCTGATCAACCATGTGCATCATTAGGTGTGGCATAATATCGAAGTAAGATAGTGGGAAGCACTTCTCGAGCTGGCAAAGAGTCTTCGCGATGAACTGTTACAGGGTAGGCAGCTCAGCTTCATCGATCACCTTCTGGGTGATGCAATTAAAGAAGTAGGACATCTGTGTGATCACCATCTTCACATACTCTAGGCCGATAGACCTGATCACAATTGGAAGGAACACCGTCAGCATGACATGGTAGTCATGTGAGTTGTAGTTGGTCATTGTGAGGTCTTTCATCGAGACCAAACTCTTGATGTTGGAAGAGAAACCGGTCGGCACCTTGACACCCCTAAGCCACTAATAGATAGCCCTCTTCTCATCTTTCGTCAGGTTGTAGCCCACACCTGGGAGGTCGACTTTCCCATTCTATGGTGGTTCCGAGTGAAGGTCCTACCTAATGCCCTGGTTGACAAGATCCTACCGTGACTTCAAACCATCTTTCGTCTTTCCCTTGATGTCTAGTAGGACGCCAATCGTGCTTTCAAAGACATTCTTCTCCAGGTGCATGCAGTCGATGGCATGGGGTGTATCTAGTGTTTTCCAGTACGATAGGTACTTGAAGAAAATTGACTTCTTCTTGAAAGGAACGGCGAAAGATGGTTCATCCATCTTATCCTGCTTTCTCTTCCTTGTCGTGGTCCCCTCTTTCTCTTTCTTCTTCTTTTCGAACTCGACCTCCATGTCCTTCACCGTGTCAAACACCTTTTCCCTATACCTAGTCTGTCCCGGTTCATCAAGTTGTAGCTTGTCCTGGTTATCAAAGTATTTATTCATCATAGCTGTTCGGTACCTGTTCTTTCTAACAAGGAATCTTATGTGCCTCATGTACACCATCTAGTTGGATCCCTTAAGGTAAGTGTAGCAGGTACCATCGATGCAAACTACGCAGCCGGTCTTCCCTTTGATCTGTCCCAACAGTGAAAAAAGACCAGGGTAACCGGTGATAGTGACAAAGATGATGGCTTTTAGAGTGAACTTCTTTCTTAGGGATGCGTCCATCGTCTTGTCCCCTTTTTCCCATAGTATCTCCATGTCCTCCATCAACGGCTCTAGAAACATATCTATATTATTGCTGGGCTGCCTCGGTACAGAAATAAGCATGGTCAGCAGAAGGTACCTATGCTTCTAACACAGCCAGGGAGGTAGGTTGTAGATAGTAAGGATGACTGGGCAAGTGTTGTGCGAGCTGCTAAGGTCACTGAACAGGTTCATCCCGTCTGTACTTAGCGCGAACCTAACATTCCTCGCCTTTTTGCCAAACTCCGAGAACGTGGCGTTGAAATGCTTCCATTACTTGCCATCGGAAGGGTGCCGCAGCTTGCCATTGTCCTTCGTGCGATCACCGGATGCATGCCAGGACATCAGCGGGGCATCCTCGGGGTTCCCAAATATAGCCCGTAGGCGATCAATGACAGGCAGGTACCACATCGACAGTGCAAGACCTTTCCTTTGTGTGTAACCCTCTTCTTCCTCATCCTGTTGAGACGAGATCTGCTTTGCACTACTCTTCTTGGGCCCCTTCTTCTTCTTCGGCCCACCCAAGGCTCCCTCATCATTCGCATCCATGCTACAATGGGCATTCCTCTTGTATCGACTCACGCCGCAGTGCGGACACCTCTCCAACTTCTCATACTAGCCACAATACAGGATACAGTGATTAGGGCAGGCGTGGAACTTTCTAAGTTTCGGCGCCACTGGTTGGGTGAGCTTCGCCCAATAGGTATTGAGGGCACCTTGTTATCCTTTGGGTATGTGTCAGCTTGTTATCCTTTGGGTATGTGTCAGCAAGGATACTTAAGAGCTCGTTGAAGCTAGTGTGGGACCAGCCATACCGAGCCTTCAACATCAGCATCTAGAGGTTAAAACGCAGCGCCGTCCACTGTTTTGGATAGTCCTTATAGAGCGGATCAATTGCCGCCTGCTTCATCTCTCTAAAATTCTCTAGCCACCTCGGGCTCCTAAACAGAACATCGTCGTGGTCGAGGCGGTTAGCTATTTCCTCGAAAAGCTCTGCATCCTCAGGGTCCCTCATAGTATCCTCCTCACCATCCCCACCGCCGTCGTCATCTGTGTCTTGGAGTAAACCCTCCACCGTGATGTAATCATGATCAGCATTGTCATCATCGGCTACTACTGCTGCTGCTGATGAGGCGGGTTGTCCTACATGGTCTGCATTGACTGTTGTGGACGATGATAAGTTCTCTCCAGATGCAACGCCACTCGCATCTACTTTTTCGCCGTGAAAAGTCTAGATCGTGTAATCCCTAACGAAACCAAACCTGATCAAGTGAGATTACACCACGCTGTCTTCGTGGGCTCTCATGTTCATACACTTTGAACACGGACATGTGTGTTGTCGTTTGATTCAGGCTCACAAGGTGAGTTTTCACAGCGGCAACAAACTTTCTCGCATGATCCAGGTACTTCGGTTTCAGTCTCAACCACCGGTACACCCATTCAGACCTGTCCATATCTATGAACCTTATACAAGCAGCGACAAAGCAGTATTAGAAAGAAATAGCCGCAGAGAAGAATAGATCTAGAGCTAAAGAAATAGCAGTTTTCTCTCTCCTCCATGAAAAGGTGGATCTAGATGTAGATCTAGAGCCCTAAATGATGAAGAAGAGAGAGGAATGAGGATGCGAGAGCGTGTATCTACCTTTTGCAGTGTCCTCCTTCAACAAACCAAGGGCAAAACTTCTCTCCCTAGAATTTGCTTAATTTTTAGGTTTTTGGAGCTCAAAACCCTAAAAATTGAAAGAGGAGCCACGAGCCAGAAGAGAAGGTGGCGGCGGCTGGGCTTTATTTATAGCCACCTGATTAACGAAGCCAGGCAATATAAGTATAACCGCCTCTGTTAATCACCCATTAACGGAGGCGGTTGATATAAGCTGCCCGCCTCGGTTAAACTCTTAATGGAGGTGATCGCCTCGGTTAATACCTATTAACCGAGGCGATTGCATTATGTGGACCGCCTCCATTAATTCATTAACAGAGGCAGTTGTTATAAGTCAACCGCCTCAGTTAATGGGTGATTAACCGAGGCGGTCAAGTTAAGACGACTGCCTCCGTTAACCTTTAACCGAGGCGGTCGCTCGGTGGGCCGGCCGGCCAGGGAATAACCGAGGCAGCCAACATGGAGGCCCGCCTCCGTTAAAAAAAGGGTGACGCCACCCAAAATCAATCGTGTAGTAGTGAACCGCTTTATCATCACATCATGGCTAGTACTCCTAGTCCTAGGTAATGAAAGTGGATCATGCATGCATGCGTACAAGACGATCGATGTAACAAAGTGGAGCCTATCCGCGCACACAATGCCTGGCCTTGCTGCACTTGCAACTAGTCAAAGAGCAAAGACTCTGACAGTCAGTTCAACCGCTGTTGTTGCTTGCTTCAGCTATCGTGGTGTGCGCGGGTCAGGAATGCAAGGCGGGTTACCCGTGAATTTGTAAATAGGCTAATTTTTTGTGAGTAATCCGAAACTTATAAAAATTTAGCCTATTTACGGATTTACGGGCAACACTTCTTGCATCCCTATGTGTGGCTGCTTTGCTTCCACCGTTTCTCACGTGTAGAGCAAGACGTCTAACGCTTTAATTTGTACTATCTCTTTATATCCTCTTAACGAAACACATGTCCGTTGACACGTTCTTGGGAAAAAAAATGAATCATGACAAAGACCTGTACCTCTACTTCCTGGTTCCTGCCCTCCAGTGCCAAGCCGATCAGCTTTCTGATCATAGTTGGTACGGTGTGAACTGTCTGTCCGTCTACCGTTCTATTGATGCATCTTCCGGTGCTCATTGCTTCCTATTCGGACCTTTCAGCCTGTCGTTTATATGTTTCTAGATATTGTCCTATAGCTAGTCTTGTAGGCCTCTTTATTTATTTATGCATTGTCATCGACAAGAAATTGAGCTGTTACAGTCTCCTATATATACATTAGCAGTTAGTATTGCGTCTAGAGTAATGGATGTGACTGTATGTGATGTGACAACCTAAAGCACAAGTTAAGTGACCATTATATGTTTGCACTACGACTCCATATATGCCTCCACTTGCTCAACGTGCTTCTGCCCATTATGAAATAATGACTACAGACGATAGGGCGACAGGCTATACTCCCTCCGTCTGCAGTTTAAAAAAAATCCCAAAATGCAGGGCTCGATGGCATCTTAAGCATAGTACTGGGGTAGTCCTAGCCTGCTAGTAGCTGCATGTATAGGGACATAAAAAATGCAAAACTGCCGGAGTGCTCTCGTCCACACTGTAGTATTCTTGGCCACATTCTACTCCTTGTATTGCTATTGTTGCTTTTTTGTCTATTGTTTGTGCTATTGAAATTGTGACCACACATTTGTATTGTGCCAGTGATATTGACTTCGTTCCATTGCTGTGTTAATCAGTATTGTGCCAGTGATGTCAACTGCACTTTTTAGGAGTAGAATTGTAATTTCCCTTCTACAGTAAAATTTCCCATTTGAATCCTAAGTTAAATTTGGACGGAGGGAGTATAGTGGTGTAGGAATAGGATATATGGTTGTTGCTCACGAGGAACAGATTATTAATATGGACCGCATGATCGTGGAATCGACGGTGAAGGGCGAGCCGTCCACGTAGTGACGTGCGGTCGTCGTGCGCGGGACAAGGACGTGCGCTACTGTCAGTGGACTAAAACTGAAAGTGACACCTATCTCTACCCCGCTGACAGTCAGAATAATGTCAATACAGACTGACTGACAGTTTCAGCTGGTTCATGAAAAGTATATGTAAAGTGGATATATCATGCTGCTGAACAAGAACAAAGTCCAATGCAAATTAGCTGTACTGTCGGACCTCTCACAGCCTCAGTATATATATAGGCCTTTCTGCCTTGTGACAACGACAATAGTTGATTTGTTGCTGTTTTCTTTATCTGCCGAGGGAAAGAGGATTAATGGTTCATTAATCTAGAGATGGACGTGAGTGTGACAGACAGTGGACTAGAACTGAAACTGATACCCACGCCAAGCTCTAGCCTCCACATTAATTCCCTATAGTATAAACTACTACGTGTATATATATGCTGACTTTGCTGAGAGAGAGTGAACAGTGAAGATAAATTCATTCTGAACAAGCTCGAGTCAAAAGTTCACTTATATACAGTACTATTATATGGAGGTGACAAACTCGATCGAGCTCTACAAGTGACCAGACAATACGTACGGTTGCACTCTCCATGCCTCCATTTGAAATATAAATAAAGTGCCTTTGGCCTTTTGGCGCTACTGAAAAAGTATAACAAAACACACTCCCATCTCAGTGCTTGCCTTGCCTAGATTGGCAAGTAAGTCTTTTATTAGGTCATCCGATCCATTTTGTCGTCCATGCCCAATAATTCATAGCCAGCTTTACCCAGATACTCCTTTCACCATGCATCTCATCAGGACATCCACGGTAACGATCAGCCTCCTCAATCATTCAATATGAAGACCAAAAACTGCTACTCTGATTTCCCCAATTTCAAATTATAAGATATTTTGGTTTTTCTAGATATATAGTTTTTCCAAATTACAGTACGTACAATATCGTTTCATTTTTCCAATACATACAAGAACTTAGCATATGGAAATAAGTCTCTCTCTCTCTCTCTAGATAAACAACACAAGGCAAATTTGTTCATAGATGGCTGAGTACAAGTGCAGAAACAAAGAAACACCTCACTTTTAATTTCACCAGGTCAATTGAGCACGACGCAGTTACGCCGGATGTTCCCTTGGGCTCCGGTCTTGACCCCAATCCGGCCCATCTTCGTGATGGCCTCCACAAAGGCCCGTTCAAACGCGACGCTACTTCGCGCCAACGTGTCCACAATGGGCCTGGACCTGGGGTCCGTGTACAGCAGTTGGTCCGACGCTAGGAGGCCCATCCCGCTCTGCAAATTCCGAAAGTACTGGTTGTCGAACACCCTGGGTGTGACCACGTCCATGGTCACCGCCACGCGCGGGTCCACGCCGTCGGGGCACCACGCCGCCAGCTTCTCCGCAAGGCTCCGGTTCAGCATCGGGTCCGGCGCCGCCGCCCCGCGGATGCGGCCAGCGAACGTGCCGCAGTGCGCGAACCCCACCGTGTGCCCGGCCGACAGCGCCACCATGTCGGCCCGCGACAGCCCGTTGCGCGCGAACAGCGCGGTCAGCTGGTCCAGGTCGAACGACGGCGGCGCCAGCTTCCCGTCCACACTGCTCGCCGTGGAGGAGAGCCCGTCGAGGCGGCCGAGCTCCACCGCGTACGACGGGCCGCCGGCCAGCGCGATGGCGTCCCGCGTGGCCATGGCAAGGATGTCGGCGCAGGAGACCCGGTTCCGGCACCGCGGCACGGCGTCGACGGCCGCCTTGGCGCGGATCACCGTGTCGAAGCCGTCGCCGGCTAGGGACAGGTTGATGGGGTGGTCCTTCTCCGCGGTGGCGTTGGGTGTGGACGCCACCACCACCGAGGCGTCGCAGCCCTCCACGAAGCAGTCGTGGAAGAAGAGGTGCACCGTCGCGCCCACAGTGATGAACGTCTCCCGGTACTTCCTCGCCACCGCGTCGCGCACGATGGACTCCACGTTTGGGCACACACTCGCGTAGTAGTTGCGACGGAGCTGCTGCGCCGAGCAGACCGTGACCGCCGTGACTAGTAGCGCTGCCAGGAGCGCCGCCGCCGAAAGCCTCACGTCGTTGTTGCTGCAGGCGCTCATTAGTTCGTCGATCGTCCTTCAATGGAACGGCCAGGTGCTGGACTATTAACCGGCGGCGTGGCAGCAAATGAACCAGCTAAGATCGGCTATATATGCACAGGTCGGTTGTGTACTTGTGTTTCTCCGGGGGTGGGATTGGATCGAGTTGCAGGCTTGCAGCTGGTGTGAGTGACGCAAGTGGTGAAGTGATCACGACGACACGTGCCACCGGCGGGCAGCAGGGTGCACCCCGGTACAGTGACGGGAGGTAGAAGATAAAGCAGCCACCCGTCACCATATGTAGGGCCTAGAGATAGAGGCATGTCCATCTTGAGGTGGATGTAGTTTTCGATGGCACAAAAGATGAGAAAGACTAGATCGATCGAGACGACGGATGGGACGTGAGAAGACTCAAGAGCACTAGCGAACTTGTTTGTCCTCCATGCCTCCACTGACAAAATCACAAAAGTGCCTTTGGTGGAACCCTAGAAATCGCATTCTCAGATTATTAAAAATTACACAGGTGCTTTGCCAACATAGAAAAGTTGAAGTAGTGGATTTAGACGATGGATGACGTGGCATCAATATGTGATGACAATTATCCTGTGGTTTTGCCACCATTGCAAGTAGCACTAACTAGGTAAAGTACTTTAACTTTTTTAACATATAAAGGTAAATTACTTTAATACCCCATCTGTTGCTTGAATTTGCATGCTTAACTAGCTAGGGAAACATGTTGTTGTATGATAGCTTGAGCCAAAATTTAGATTTAGTTAAAATGTAGCCTAAGCGGCTAATTAAGGTAGCTAGTATTATAATGCTTGCCGTATATCCCAAATCACGAACAACTAGCTAGTGTTAATATTGTCGCTGGCTTTAAGTTTTACCAGTTTCGAGGGGAAGGCTTATGAGACAAGAAAACGTCACATGTAAAGTTAAAATAAAAATTTTACCAATTTCACTGTGGTGGCAACAAGCAGTTGATGGATGTGGGGAGACGTTGAAAGTGGCGCAGGGAGATAAAATTTTGGAAGGGGCGTGTTGGTAATATAGGGACAGACTTTCACTAACCTAGTGTGAACCCCTTAGATCATTGTCAGGTTGCTTTCACCTGGCAGTGATGCTCTTCTATCAATGTTGGGTCATGCTCACCCGTAAGTGATCCGTGATATCACTACCAGTTGTATGTGACCCGACATTGATCCATGGCATCACTACCGGCTGTTGGCATGATAGTGATTCATCCATTGCTCTGGTACCAACACAGGTATCAAAACCGTCAGGAAAGACCGTCCATGATGGTTACCGTCAGGGATGACCTGTCAGGAAATCACCCAGGTTGCCACCCCACTACAGAACATAAATGACTACATTGCAAAGTAAAAAAATAGTCCATAAAAGCAATAACAAGGTCGAGGTGCATGGTAGATCTTACCCTCAATCTTGCAGAAATACGAGATTGGTGGATGGCAAAGCCAAATGATGTACCCAGAAGCCACACAGATCTTCATTTTTTCTGGAGTATGATTTGGGGAAAAGTTGGGATTAGTCGATTGGAAGAAGAGAGGTTAGATTGATGGTACTTGCGATGTCGATGCAAGGACCACGACAGCAGTGGCGCACGGATGAGTCGAGGCGAAGGCGCTACCAGTCAGCAGAGCACGGATCAGCCTAGGGTTACGGGCTCACGGCGTTTTTGTGGCGGTGGTGGAATGACTTTGCCATGAGGGGCCTTGGCGGCGGCACGTTGGATCTCTCTGGTGGTGGAGGTACTGGTGGTGCACACCGGCGAGGGAGTGGACGGCAACAACTGGTGAGGGATTGATGGTGGGGAGCGATGAATGGAATGCGAAGGGGAGAGAGGCTGCGAGATTTGGGGGAAAAGGAATGCGAGATTTGGGCATCGGAGTCATGGCCCCCGGGAGGTGCCCTCTATTCGCGCTCTTTTTTCCCCTTGTTTCTCTGCCGTGTGGGACTTGCTACTGCTTTTCAGGGCGCAATGATTTTTCGCTTGCGCCTGTGCGCCACGCCAGCCACAAAAAGTTCTTCCCCGTCAGGTTTCTGACCTCTGTCAGGCACGCTGGACCTTTCCTGACCTGGGTAGCGCAGCCACAGGGAGTAGCACACACCGACGGGAGAAAACTTGGCTGGGATAGTGTGGCCACACCGAAATTATGCCTTCGGGCCACAAGAAAAAAATTCTTGTGAAAAATATTATAATGATGGATTAGTTAAATAAATACTAAAAAATATGTATGCTCTATCCATGATGGTAGAGGTAGATAATTTAACTATAGATTTTAGGGGTTACTTTATATTTTTTTAGGGGCTGTATATATTGCTTTTTATAACGATAGATGTGAGTAATTTAAGTATGAGTTTAAGACTATTTTCATAATGACATAGGTGGGCAAGTTAACTGTAGATTTATGGATTATATTATATTTTAGACAACTGTAGATTTATGGATTACTTTATATTATATTTTAGACAACTTTATATGATAGAGATTAATAATTTACATATAGATTTAGAATTACTTTATATTATTTCTACATGTCATTTTATATTATTTTTCATGTTGGTGGACGTTAATAATTTAGATATAGATGTATGGACCACTTTGTATTATTTTAGGGGTTATTTTGTATGTGTGTGCGCGCGCATGCGCGTGTGTGCGTGTGTGTGTGCGCTCGCGCTTTTGCTTGAAATGCACTTTAAGTTACCAGGCGATATATACAGAGCATGAGTTGATCAATGGACTTGTAGATGAGTATAGAAGAATATAAATAAATCGGACTTTCTAGCGCCCGGACGTCCAATCAGGGGCGATAGTGTCCGGACGGTGCCTACACAGCGAGCGAGAGAGCGTCCTAGCGCGTCAAGCTCACGAGCAAGAGCCCCAGTAACAGGCCCGCACCATCCCGACGTCGCTCATGCCGCTAGCCGCTTCCCACGCGCATCCCATGTGCAACACCCAATCTTTCAGGTACAACTTGATCACCCCTTGGAAGGCCAATTAAAACTGCCAGAGCTCGTCTTGTCATCACAAGAGGATAGTTTTCGTCAAGAAGACCGGCTGCACTCGCATACGGTAAACGATACTGGAGTAACGTTTACGGATCAAACTCCCGCACCGGATGCTGTAAAAGCTCCGCTATCCGATACGTGCACGCTAAATATAGCGGAGCTCGAGTGTGATACCGGCTGCACAGCACAGGCCCACCATGCGCGCGCGTGAGAGGAGAGAGGGGTGGGAGCATCAGCGGTGGGTCCCACGTTTGTAAGTTACTAAAAAAATGTTATAACTCACAAATCAAAAAACTAAATTAAATTCCGATTGCACCGTTAAATTCGTTTTAATAAATACTTCAAAATAAGATGTCACATGGATATATTTAGATAAAGTGATAAGTGGGCCCTACAGTGGATAGAGGATGATATAGAGGATGGATGGATGCGGAAAAACTGTATATTTTGTGGTGACCAGGATGGAATATTCCTTTTAGAGGATGAATATAGAGGTCCATGAGTGCGGATAGTCTTAGCGGGCTTGCATAAAGAAGTTGCCCATATCGCAAAGTGTCTGTCATGAAGCCTGAACATAGAGATGTCAAGAAATGCACCAAAGCCAAGACCTTTTATCACTGAGACTGCAGTTTTTAATAGCTGTTCTTTTAATTCTAGAAAACCTTCTAGGTGATACAGCGCTTGGTCGCCTCCCTTCAATCAAATAAACAACACTCGCGTCAACCCTTTTCATTTTATCACAGAGAATGCTGATTAGCAGGTAGAAAAAAAATGTCGTGATAAGGTTGCAGAGATTAATACCTTTAGAGGGGGCATTTTGTCGGAGAACCATTTGACAGTGAACACATCAGTTCCTGTAAAATTGTAATATTCTATAAGAAAATAATATAACAAAAGCTATAAAGTTTCAAATATATGTTGTTCTTACAGTACTTAGAACATATCAAATCTTGATGCTAAAACAATACAAAAGTACATTAGCAACAAAGTGACCTTATGTTTTACTGAAAAGCATCATTCTCCTAGTATTCTTCGAAATGAAGTAGACTCTAAAAGGATTGTCAGCAGAGTCTCGATCCTCTGATTGTACTACAGAACTTCTTTGAGAGACCAAATTCAGACAGAGGTCTAACCTTGGGTTAATCCTAACAACATTCAAGATATCAACTTGAGATCGAGTCCAAGTATCAGACTGGACTTTAGTTAGAACTTGGAATTGGCACCAATTCCAATTGGTTCAACAAAGGAGGAAAAAAAGATGGGTGCTGTATCATTGCAACAACAATGACCTATCATGACAAATGTGTGTGGATGGACACAGATATGAATGTAAGGAGCTCACTAGATGAATAGCCAGGTTCTATTCGCGATGATACATACCTGAAGCTCACTAGATGATCTCCAAGTGGATGAAAGGCCATGCGCTCTGCACCATTTATAGGAGCAACAGATTTGTTTAGAATATCCAAGAAACCAGGGGCGGGCCCAGGACTAGGGCCAGTAGGGCCATGGCCCTAGTCGCGGCCCAAAAATTTTAGGAGTAACTCTTCAGATTTTGGCCCAACAGAGAAGCCCACTAAGGAGAAGACTAGGGCAGACAACGGGAGGGAGTGAGGAGTCGCTCGGCAGGGTCGCTCGGTCCGCCGTCACGCGCGTCGCGCGACTCCGCTACGCGCTGCCTGCTGCCCAGTCCCGCCTCCCGCCTCGACGCCTCCTGCTCCACCCCGCGGCGGCGCGGCCAACGCTTGCCGGCGCGGC
This sequence comes from Saccharum officinarum, assembly GCA_020631735.1. NCBI lineage: Eukaryota > Viridiplantae > Streptophyta > Magnoliopsida > Poales > Poaceae > Saccharum > Saccharum officinarum. The sequence continues at coordinate 3,210,205 of CM036160.1, read as the reverse complement.
GACCGGCCGAGGCTCGTCCCTCGCGGCCTCGCCCCTCGGCTGGCCAAGGCTTGCCCCTTCGGCTACTGCCTGCCGGAGCCTGGACCCCGGAGACCGGAGCGGCACGGCGGAACCCCCCTGTCCGATTGTCCAGGGGACTGCAGCGTCCGTGAAGGAGTCAAGGCAGAGGCAGTTGAGTTGTGAATCCGTGAAGTGAATTAGTGAAGGTATGGTATTCCTTCAATAGTTCAATTCTTCAGTAGTTCAATTCTTCTCTTCTCTTGATTTCAACTGTTAATTTGAACTTTTGATTCCAATTAGATGAAGAGGACAAGGACTCTGGCATCATATTTCTCTCCGGTTGCTGAACAGGACAGCAAACCTTCCCTCCTCCATCTCCACCGCCAGATCCAGAGCAAGCAACGCATGGAGGTGGAAGAGGCAAACACAACAAATCATCACTAGACAATAGGTATTTATTTTTCAATGTTCATTGATATGTCATAGCTATTGTATCGTACTATTAATTATATAGTTCAAAAATTTCTCTAGATTTGCAAAATTTGTTTGAGAATATTTGTTTTCTGTGACATACGTGTATATATATGGTCCTATAGATTATACTGCAGGTTGTAGCTTTTGGATTTTGGCCGTTAGGATTTGGCCGCCAGGATTTGGCCCTAGTCTTGGCCAAATCCTGGGTCCGCCACTGCAAGAAACTATACTTGGATGGATTGGGATGGTAGCTCACTGATTCCAGTAAAGAATACTGCCCAAACTTTTCCTCAAAGTAGTGTTCGTTTGACATGTACACACCAATCTTTGTAATAATCACTTTAAATCTCATGCAGAAGCCTCCATGTTTATTCAGTGTCTGTTCTCTGACTCGCTGGCAAGCCAAAGATACTCTTTCCCAAATGGTTGTCCTGTAATGCAGCACAGCCAGCTGTAGCACTTCGATCAAAGCAATGCACACAAGTAATACTACGCTGATAACAACTTCAGCTCTTGTGTTCAGAAGAGACGAGATCTTGTACACATGACTGGCTGTCAGAAGCATTTACAGATATTAAGCAGGTTGAAGCCACGGACATGTTCACTAGCCGATTTTCACTTTTTACCCAGAAAATGGTAGCTATCACTCTTATATGGTGAAAGAAAAGCTAAGTTTACAAGCTAACTAGTAAAAGATAACTATTGTGCTTATATATGTCGAAGAATGACAAGTTTTCGCACAAACTAGTAAAAAACATTGAAACTCTCGCCCAGAACGGACCTAACAAGATGTGAACTGTAGGGCACTAACCTTGATTGTCGGATCAAGGATCAACAACAAGTAACGTGGGGTGTTATTATATCAAAAACATGTTGACATATAAAGTTGTAGATTGATTTGTATGATTGTATTTAAATCAATCCTTAGTGCACTACTACATAAATCTTAATGGAAGCGGGCAAAAACAATTAATGGAGGCAGTCATTGCAACTGCCACCAATCAAAGGTCACGGTTAATCCAACCTTTTTGGATACGGTTGCTTTGCCCGCCTCGATTAATCGATTAACGGAGGCGGTCGCATTAAGATGCCCGCCTCCATTAGTTGATTTAAAAAATAAAAAAAAACCTAGCGAGCCCACTGTTGTCGCATCCACCAGATCTGGACGCACCTCCTCGCCAGATCAGGGCACGCCCGACCTCCTCCACGCCGGATTTGGCCCCGCCGTGGCCGGATCTGGACCTGTCGTCGCCGAAGAAGGACTGGCCAACTGTAGATCTGCAAAGAGGAGAGAAGGACAAGTGAGGGAGATGAAGACATGAAGAGAGAGGGAGACGAAGAGAACTGACCTACCTCTGTCTTACGCCGCCCGCAGACCCACGCGCCGCATGCCACACACTTCCTGGCCCCGCGAAGCCACGCAGCCCGACCCCGTGGACCCGCGCCACTGCGCGCCGCCGACACCGAAGAGAGGGAGGCCGTGGAGAGAGAGAGAGAGGAACCAGATGGAGGGAGGGAGGCGCTCGTCACGCTTCTGTGTGGGAGAGAGGGATATTAGCGAAGAGAGAGGGAAGCGGTGGAGAGAGAGGGGGGACCGGGGCTTGCAAGAGGGAGAGCGGCGCCTGAGGGAGTGGCGCCTAGTGTCCAGTTAGGGTTTTCATTTGGTTTATATAGTCACCACTAGGTATTGGGCCAGATTTTCGGAGGCATCCCTTATAAAATGACTGCCTTCAAAAATAGATTTACGGAGGCGGACTTCTTAAGACGACCGCCTCCGAAAATAGACTATTTTTGGAGGCGGTTGTCTTAAAATGTCCGCCTCCGTAAATCGATTTTACGAGGCGGGCAAAAGTGACCGCCACCGTAAATCAAAATGCCCGCCTCCGTTAATCGTCCAGTATTTTTCGAGGCGGTTGGATTTTGTGACCGCTTTCATTAATTAAAGTGTACCATCACGTAAAATCAATCCTGTAGTAGTGGTGGACCTTTATAAACATAGGGTGGGTGGTATTATATCTCATAAGGGATTGAAATCTCTATAATAATACAATTCTAATTCAGTTTTCAGTCAGCCAAAACTAAGCAATTTTGGAAATCGGCCCCTGATGGATCTTATTGATGTTGTAACTTCCTTATCTAAACTCCAATTTGACGTTCTATATATGCATTTTGACCATCTTGACAAGAGGAACGTAATGGTAAAATCCAATTTACAATTTGAAGAAGCTCCAAAACCGGCATAGCCAGTTTTTCCCAAATTAGCCTCCTTTGGACAATTTTAGTGGTTAAGATATCGCCCTAATTTTTTAGTAAAACTTGTATACTTAAAATATCTTCTTAACCAAAATTGACTCTCCTTGATGATTACCTCCAGTAGAGCATTAGCCATGTGTTTGCTTCCAAGGGCAATATAACTCTAGGAACTGCCCATAGAGCAGGCCGTAAAGCCCCAAGGGTGGGAGCTGGCCGGCCAGGGTTCAATCCCTGGCTCCTACAATGGCATCCAAAGAAGGCCGAGTCAAGTGATACTTTTCAACAAAAAAAAAGGGCAATATAACTCCATCAGGCATAAAACTCAATTATTGCTCGAAGATGACATTGTCCCCAATGATATCTTATCATCTCTGCTATAAACTTGTCCAAACTGACATCTTCAACTTCTTCCATCAGATACTTGTAGATGCATACGACAACCAAATTGCCACCGACCATAGCTAATCCTAAACGGTCTCGGAGAAGAAGCTAGTAGCACACCTTGCGCTAGCTTGTTCTGACAGCATGACTTCTAGAGCCATCTGAACACTGAATGGACCTATGGCCAACCGATGAGATGATTATAAACTTTCTTTGTGGTGAAGATGGAGGAACCCCAAATATATGTCCATTGGTCTAGGGTTGCTTGTAGAAGGAGGTCATTTAGAACCACAACCAGCTCCTGATATTACTGAAAAGCTTCTTCTGACAGAGGTAGATGGAAAAGGTCATACAAGTTCCGAGCTTGGCATACTTGTTGCACTGTAATAGTTTGGTCCTTAGCAAATGAGAAAAGTTGTGGTAGTTGTAGGGACAGGACGTGATTATTCCAAACATCCAACCAAAAGAAACAAGTGGAACCACTATTAACCGAAGCTGCAACCATGTCACAATATATCTTTTCTTTAAAACCATGACAGCAAATGGCTAAATTAGGGTACAATAGGTGTAAGAGTGCGAAAAGAATTCATCAAATGCATCATCACGAAAGAAGAGTACTAACATTTATGGAGATTCAGTTTCTGAGATAGTAATAGTTCTGAGTCGCTCTCGTATGCCACCAAGCTGGAGCGTGAAGAACTCCACCAAATCCATCTCATAGGGCACACACGCCACATACCGCTTGGCCTTATTGTCGAAGTCGAGGATGAAGACTTTCTCCATCACCTCGGTGTTGAGGTCGAGGATGAAGACGCCGCTGCCCCCGAACAGCGCGAGCAACGACAACGATCCATGGTTGAAGTTCCACCACCTGTCATGGTGGTGCTGTTGCGGGGCTATTCTAAAAGAAGTGCGGGGCCACGCCGCCGCAACCGCAGGGGTGGTGACGTCGTCTTCATCGTCGCTGGCTCCGCCTGGCGGAGTCCAAACAGTCACGTGCATAGGAAACACGGAGGCGACCGCGAGCTTGCCGTCGCTGTTGATGCAGAGGAGCTGCTTGCCTCCGACACGGACGGGGAGCCTCGTCAAGGAGACGCGCGCGGTGGCCACCTCCACGCTGAGCCTGTACAGTTGGTGGTCGTCGCCCTCGCCTCTGGCCGCGCGCTTGTTGGGTAAACGGCCATCGTCGACGCACAGCCAGTGCGCCGCGCCGCGGTGGACGACGGCGGACGTGGCGCCCATCAGGGAGAAGACGCGCCTGTCCAGGCACCTGGTGTGCGCGCTCCAGCGGCGCGTGGCGGCGGAGTACGAGTGCAGGTACGCCGCGTCGACCTCGCCCCTGGGAAGATCTCCATCTTGGGTGATGACGAGCAGCTGCGAGAACGTCCAGCGCGCCGGCCTCCCGTTCCCGCTGCTGTCGTCGGCGGCTGTGGTGATAGCGTAGCCGACCAGCCTACAACCGACGAGTCTCCGGCTGCACTCCAACGGCGGGAGAACGTGGCGGTCGCCGGTGACGGGGTTGCAGACGCCAAACAGGTGGCAGTCGTCCATCTCCTCAGGCCTGCGGGGAGCGAGCCACAGCAGCACGATGCCGTGGCGCGCCGCTAGGGGCTCGGCATAGTCGAAGGTACCGTCGTCGTCGCCGCCGCCGACGAAGGAGGTGAGGGCACGACCCGCGGGGCCGAGCGGCGAGCCTAGTGCCGGCAAGAAGATGGGCGCCTTGGCCGACGACGACGCACGCTGCGGCGGTGCCGCCATCGTTGTCATCCGCGCCTGCACCATCGCCTTGTCCCCGCTATTGAACCACTTGTCCTGTACGACGACGCCGAGGAGGCGCGCGCAGTGGCCCGAGCCCGAGCCCGAGCCCTGGCTGCCAGAGCATAGCCCGCGGAGGAAGGCACGGTCGGTGAAGCGGCGGAGCCACCCGCGGCATGTAGCGGCGAGCCTGAAGAGGGCCTTGACGTCGCCCACGCGGGAGAAGACCTCCTGTTGGAGGTGCTCAGGCAAAGCCGAGATGCCGTCCGTGCCCGTGCTCCTCCGTCGTCGTCTCTTAGCAGACACGTTGTCGTCGTCCGCCATGGGTATTGGGATCGTGTCGTCGCCGTTTGAAATCAATAGAGTAATTCTTCCTACAATAAGAATTAACACGAAGTATATCCTACTATAAAAGGAGTTTTTTTTGAAGGGTCTTCCTCCATAATAACCGTTAGATCTGGATTTCGTGCTATATGAGTCCTCCGTCATATGTGATCTTACATCTTATAAGATGTAACCGTCCGGAACTCAATCTCATGTAAGACTTAAACTCACGTCCACTCCCATCGCCGTCAGACTCCTAACTCAACACGGTGTGCGTTGCTGCGCTTTGTTTTCCGTGGTGCGGAACCATAGTGGTTTGCAGTCTCAACTACGTAGGGAGTCCGACGGGGTTACAAAAGCAAATGAGCATTTAAATAAAAAAGTTGCCAAAAAAAAGGGACAACGACATTCTCATCTATAATTTGCAAAAAAAAATGTATGCCTATACAGTTATTTATGCGGGTCTAACATTGGATGAGGCTATGTGGGCCCACTGATACAAAAAAAATATTTAGGTCAAAAGTTCTTGTACGATTTAATAGAGTATATTGTACAGTTTTTTATAATTTATTTACTCTCTAAATCATTATTTAAAGAGTCATTTGAGTAAAAATTATTTTGGTACTTGGAATGAGTTATTTAATTTATCACCGAGTCTGATATTCGTTCCTAAACCAAAATATCGTATAACAGGATTTTTCTATATCTAATAGTCTATATCTATATCTATACCTACCTAATACTAAACAAACAAAATTTCTTGCCACCCTAAATTGTCATCCAGCTTAACCTAAAGTGGTTCGGTTTCGGCATCAGTTTTCAGAAAAAAAAAAAACTCGCGTCCGTGTTTCTCTGCGAGATGGAAACGTTTTCCGGAAAAAAAAATCCCGTCCGAGAGATGGAAACCTTTTCCCGTGAAAGACATTCCAGCTCGGGTGTCTTTTTCCGGTTCCCTTTCCTGGCTCTGTACGTTACTTTTGTTTTCTCTTTTTCTTTCTCAATTTTTATAAAAAACAAAATAATAAATAACAGATACGATACTATAGGTGTTATGTAGCATCATAACAAACAAACAATTTGAAACTCGTTCGACATGACATGATCAAATCAATCAAGCATTTGTCATCTAACTTTATTATATATCGACAATTCAATTAACTCTTTCATTGCATTTAAAATATTTTTATAAACACGTGCGTGTCGCACGTGCATATTTGCTAGTATTATAAACAAGTTAGTAGTGTAGCAAATATACAGTATTATAAATCAACACGGAGGTCGACACGGAGTACGTAGATAGGTGACGCCCATAGATCATGGGAACCGGTTGAATAGGGAATGTCGCAAGCCCTGCTGAAACTCCCGTTCCGGTAATCCAGTTACGTTCTATTCCAGTTTTCCCGTTCCAAACCTCTTCCGTCCCGGTTACATTCTCTTTCTTTCTTTTTCAATTTCTTTTTTTTTATTTTTCATTATCGTTGAACTAAATGTGTTTCTATTCCATTTTTTGTTTTACTGTATATCAACACTTACATATATTATGCTAGGCGCAAGGTTACATTAGGCGCTAGCTAGGCGTTGACCCTCTGCCTAGAGCCTAAGGCATTTTGTACACATATACATTTACATATATTGCATCTAAAAGAAAAAAATAAACTAGAACAATGGGCTTAGATTGGGGAAAATGACTCATCAAAGAGTCCAGCCCACCTTACCCACTCCCAATCTTATCCATCCGCTTCTTCCTAGTTCCAGTCGCACGTTGGCACTTGTTGCCCGCCACCTCTGCCTCCTCCCGGCCGTGCTCGTCAACCACTGCCTCTACCTCCTCCCGACCATGCTCGTCGCGCACTTCCTCTGCCTCTCCTCCCGGCCGCTCCCGTCACCCACTGGCCATCGGGCGCCCACCGCCCCCCACTAGCCTTCTCCTGGGCACGCTCACTGCCTCCGACGCCACCCGCCGTCACTCCCTCAAGCAACGAAGCTCTGGATGGGCACGCCACCTATCCTCTGCCTACCCCCTTAGGCGAGGCGGCCCCCTCCACCTAGCACATAAGTGCGCCTAGGCGAGCACCTAATAGCGTCTTTTGGAACACTAGACGCTAGACGAAGATGCCGCTTGGCACTACTACAAAAAAACTTACTGGAGGCAGGCGAAATCGGTTAACGGAGGCAGGCATTACAACCGCCTCTGTCCAAAGGTCTCTGTTAATACAGACCTATGGAGGCGGTTGCTTTGCCTGCCTCGGCTAACCTATTAACGTGCACTAGCGAGCCCGTTCCCAGCCCACTAGCCGGATATGGGCACCGCCAGAGAAGGACCGAGTCCCACGCCACCGCCACCGCCACCGCCGGAGAAGGGTCGAGCCTCGTGCCGCACATCTACCACTAGATCTGGTCGCACCACCACTAGATCCACGCCTCCAACACCAGATCTGTCGTCGGGGATGGGGAAGGGGTGTCGTCGAGCCGGATCCGTCGCTTGGGGGTGGAGCGGCACCGCCATGCTCAGTGAAGGAGGGGCGCCGCCGCCGCAGTCTACTCAGGTTGGAGGAGTGGCACCGCCGCCGCCATCGTGCTCGGTGGAGGAGGGATGTCGTGTCCAGCTCGAGTCAGGGAGGGTCGCCACCACGGGAGAGAGGAAGAGGTGTCACTGCGCACGAGAAGAGGGGAACCGCTGTGCATAGGAGAAGGAGGGCGCACAGGAAAAGGAGGGGGCTCCGCGCGGGCATGGTGGGGGAGGAACTAAGAGAGATAAGTCATGAAACCCTAACTCCTACTATTTATATAAGCCTGATAGGTGGTATGATATGGGCTTTTGGCTGGGCCTTGGTATATTTAAGGAGGTGGGCCTTATAAGGCGTCCATATCCAAAAATGGCCTCCATTTTTGGAAGGTCGGCCTCCGTTAATAGATTTTAGGAGGCGGTTGGAGCATTAACAGAGATGGGCAGCTAAATCTGCCTGCCTCTGTTAATCTTTAACCGAGGCAGGCACTCGGCTGGTGCCCCTCCCACCAATTACGGAGGCGGCCACCCAACCTGCTTGCCTCGGATAATAAAAGGGCACCGCCTCACAAAGTATTTTCGGTAGTGTATATGGGGAAAGTGGTTACCTTAATCAGAAGGATGGAGACGGAGAACCTAGCAATGAATAAGGCTGATCCACAATGATAAACCATGGCAGCGATGCTTGAGATGGGGAAAGTGGTTACCTATAGTTGGAAGGTTGGTGTCAGAGAAGCAAGTGACTAGTAGATCCACAACAATGAAGAGATGGTAGCGATACTTACTAAGTGTAGTGAATTAAACATCATGTGGCGATGCACATTGGGAAGGCAAAGACGACAACTGTAGTAGGAAGAGCGGGCACAGAGTGGGAGCTTATGGTGGCTGGTGGTGGGTGGGTGTAGGGGTGTACCAAAGAAAGAGGAGTGGCGGTAGTGTGGTTATGTTAGGAGGGAGAGGAGAAAGGCGCTAGAGGTGGTCTTATTAGGGTTTACATTGGCACAAATCCCTATAGGAAGACGCCGAGGAGGTGCGCGGTGGCCTGAACCCTGGGTGGTCGGGCACATCTCGCGGAGGAAGGCCCGGTCGGTGAAGTGGCGGAGCCACCCGCGGCATGTCGTGACGAACTTGAAGACGGCCTTGACGTCACCCACGTGGGAGAAGACCTCGTGTTGGAAGTGCTCCGGCAGAGCTGACATGGCACCCATGCCTGTGCTTCTCTGTCATCGTCTCTTAGCTACCACGTCATCATACGCCATGGGAATGGAATCGCGTCGTCGCCGTGTGTAATCAAGGGAGTAATTCTTGCTTCCTCCTAATATAAACAAGGAGTAGTGTAGCAAATACAGTATAAATCAACCCAAACCCATGGAGGAGGAGGAGGACGGAGATCGACGCGGAGTATCTAGATAGAGCAGGAAGCGGATCGGACAAAGGCAGCCGATCGATCAGTGACACCATGGGATCAGATCCGGTTGAGTAGGGAATGGAGAAGACCTCGCAAGTCTTGTCAGAGTTTCAGAAGAAAACTAGTCCTGCGCGATAGCCCGCGCCGCTTCCCAGGAGCCCGTTCCAGTTACGTTCTATTCCGGTTTTCCCGTTCCAAACCTCTCCCATCCCGGTTACATTCTCTTTTTTAAAAATTTTTCTTTATTTTTCATTACCGTTGAACTAACCAAATGTGTTTACATTTTATTTTTTACTTTTCACTGTATCAACACATGCATATTATATCAAAATTAAAGTTAAGATATATCTACAAGGGAATACTTTTGTGCTTAGCAACAGGAGAAAAATATATTAAGGTTATATTTTAATTTGATATAAACTTTATTGGACATTGTCATATTATTGCCAACGTTAGCTTATATTCCGGGTACCATAGTCGTCACAAAATGAATTATAGCTCTCAAATTTCGTGAAAAAGTGGTTATGTAGCATTTCCCTTTCTGTAAACATTTGATAACTCCTTTCTCTCGTTGCAACACAGTCTTTATTAAATGAGCAAACATGCATGTGTGTTACAAACATGCATAGATTTTACTATGCACTTAGATATACACTATGTCTAAATATTTAGTAAAAGTGATATATCTAGAACTGCAAAGTGTCTTGTATTACAATTTAAAATAGAGGGACATTTTTTCTTACCTTTCACTTATATAAACCGAGTGCACTTCTCTTGTAATATATCTACATATATCCGTAATATAATAGTAAAAAGACAAGTTTCCTCCACCCGTCAATATTTTTTGCCTATGACATGTGGGCCCAGTACACAAACCTTGCATCCTCGTGTATCCTTTTTTTCCTTCTTTTTGTTTTTCCACTATACAACAACATTTTTTTTGGGAACCATTCCCTCGTTGTTTTAACAAGTTCTTGTAGTGCAGCCTCAACCTGTCTGGTTTCTATTTGAGGCCCGTAGCCTAGCCCAAGAAGAAGTGCATTGGTGGAGGCCTGGCCTGGCCTGCTAGGAATGCAAATGAGCCCGTTTTCCAGCAAGTCACAAAGACCCGCTACTGCGCATTCTCATGAATCGGGTCACCTCTCAGCAGTCAGCACGGGTCTGGCATTGGATTAAAATAGTATATGCCAGATTTTGTTTTAATAAGGGAATATAACATTTTGGCTTCCAGTATTCAGTAGCAAATATGCCCGTGCGTTGCAACGAGAGACCAAAAAAAGCTATCAACATTCAACTTGTTCGCTTTAGATTGCCGCATAGCTATAACGGCTGCAATAACTTAAATTCGTATAGGTGCTACTTCACCAATCACAAACGAATGGGCTCGTTAACAGAAACAAGGACAGCAATGTTATATATCTATTTTTTATTCTTTCTACAAAATTTAAAAGTTATACTTTATTTTATGATGACTATGGCATCCATAATATAAGTAAATATTAGCAATAATATATGATAATATCTTATTAATTATGTATTCAATTAAAATATAACCTTGATGTATTTTTCTGTTGTAAGGAACAAAAATATTTACTCATAAATGTATCATAACTTTAGTTTTTATACTATTGATGTGTTGATAGAGTTAGATATTAAGTTATGTGACTTCTTTTGAAGCTACACAAAGACATCTAATTTTAATATCTTATTAAAGTCGGCAAGATGTTAGTGGTCATCAATCATCATTTCAATAATTGGTCTATTTATTGATGAATATAAAGTATGATTGAGATCTCTCTTGATTTCCACATATCAACCCTTGAAAAGAGTTGTACCGGTATATATGAACAACTCGGAGATTTGCATATCTAGATATTGCTCTAGCTCTACCGACACCTGCTAGACCTGCTGCACATTCGCCACCACGTCAGCCGGATGATCATCGCCCACTCCGCCGACCACCCGCCACCGCGTCGTACTTCTCCATGGCTTTTTGACATTGAGAAATAATAACTGAATATTCTTCAGAAAGAAAGAAATAGCAGTCCAAAGTCCAAAAATTCAGGTCTTCAGACATATCACATACAGCTTTGGAACACAATGACTGAAACAACATTTGCATAGATCCATAGAGACACTATGGACACACATGCCAACAAGATGTATCACAAGTGAGGCAAGTTTTTTTAGAGAAAAAAAAAGGTTTCTGCAAAGAAAGCTTCAACTCACTGACAACGGAGCCTCACCATCAAGGCGGCTTCGTTATTTTCCGTCAGTGTTTGTGCTTCAGAAAATTGGATGAAACTTCTCTGGTGTCTTCATGCTTTCAGAGAGAGATAGGTTCGTTCCCGGTTAGAAACGAAGCTTGGCAGCTACATGGTGCTCTGGCCTCTCACGATCCTTGTAGGGGACTTCGGACATAATTGCCTTGCTATTCGTGGCCACCTCCACCATCCATATCGTCATACCATTAGCGAAGTTGGGGTCGCGGACCATGAAGCAGATCACGTCAGGGTCGTTGGCGCTCACGGTAGGGAGCTCTAGTTTCACCCGCGGCAGGCCCTTGTAGGAAGGGAGTGCCCAGAGGTCCTCGCAGTCGAGCACGCCGTCCTTCACCCACTCCATTGGTTCCTCCATGCTAAGACGGCTCAGGGTCCAGGTCGTCACGGTGAACAAGAAGCAACAGCAACATTCGCACGTGCTCCGCCTACTACCGTAGCAGCAGCGGCGGCGGGGCTCGACGTTGACGATCCTCACTGCGCCAGCGCTGCCGCCGCCGGCAGAGGCCAGGTTCTAGGAATATCTCATGCAAGGAATATAGGACCCCCATGTTGTGTGGCCGCATGGTCAGCGCCACGTACCGGAGCTTGGGGCTCACCTCGTCCGCGGCCATGTCGCATAGGAGGAAGCCGTAGCGGTAGTCGGCCCAGCACAGGAACCGGTCGGCTGCAGGGACGGCCGTGACTGTCTGCCACTGCCGCACCATGTCGTCGTCGTTGGTGTTAAAGGTGTTCATCTTGCGCGCAGTAGGCCTGAGGCGCCCGTGCGCCTTCTTGTCGTGCTCGAACTGCCAGGCAAAGTAGCAGTCGGGGAAGAGCACCAGCGTCGGCGGCCGCGCAGGGCCGTTGTCATACACGAAGTAGTCGGTCATGCTTGTGCTGGCTCCGCATGGTCTGTGCTTTTGGGATTTCCTTGTTGTGGTCACCTCAAGGAGGAGAGCATCGCCATGGACTGTGACGGCGGCGATGCCATCGACCCCATCTCTGTCGTCTTGCTTGGATGGGATGTCCGGTGAGCCATAGTAGATCAACCTGGAGCTCGCTATCGGCGCCACAAGGAGGAAGGAAACATAGAAGAGTAGATTCGTGGTCGTGGAGGTGCAGGCGGCAGCCGGCCAGCCGCAGCCTTGGCCTCCTCGACGGAGTACCGATGGTAACCGAACTCGTCCAGCATCACCCATCGAGGGCAGGAGGCGGCAGCCGCCGGTGAACCGGAGCAATCGTCTTCCATGTTGCACGAGGCAGTTTCAACCGACATGTCCTACGGGGAGCGGATGCACTACTTCGCAGCGGACTTGCAAGAATGCAGTCCTAATTGGACAAGAAATCTCCACTCCTGCCTCACGTAACCTGGCTGGGCTGGCAGACAGAAAATTTGAGCGGAAACAAAAAGTAGTGCATAAATTTTCACAATTAAATATTAGGTATAGATAAATGATTAAGTGTATAGCCGTTTATAACAAACTCATGGTGCTTATACCATACTTCAGCATACGTGATATCATCATTTAGAGAGTCAAGTAAAAATTGTTTTCTATATCTTTATACACTCTAACAACTTTTCGATATCCTGTATGCACTCTGGAGAGATCAATTGAAGAAAGTGTTGGAGGATTTTTTTACCAAAATCTCTATTCCTATAAATTAGAAAGGATATAAAGAGTCTATTGAAATTTCTCTAAGTTAAGGTATAAAAAAAGAAAGGAACAAGATGTAAACCCCTACCCTAATCCAACTTTGTCACCCAAACTTGCAACACATTTCCAAACATTATGGCCTCCTACAAGTGAATGCCTTCCCTAGCAAAGACAACACGTAAAATCTTGACAAGTTTGAAGCTTGATTGTACAAGAGGTTGGGGTTGCATAAACTTACCAATGTCGCCCACCTGAAAATCCAAGGCAAAGTTTTCACCTCAAGAACATAGGAGGGCTATGAAATGCTATGACGACACTTAGGAGGAGCCAGAATTGAGACAAGGGAGGTGCTAAGTAGATTGTCGATCTTGGCATGATCGAAAAAATTAGGTATAAATGAACATTAAACAACAAAAGCAACATATATAGAACGTTTTGTGCTTTAGGTCGGCACTACAGCCCCAATCAACCATGTCTCTACCCCTCACAACACCTCCAAGAAGAGAAACGGCACCCTAAAGGTGTCACAGTTGTCGAGACTGATAGGAAACTAGCGAGGGTTTCGCTAGCACCTCCACAGTAATCACCAACTACCCACACAGAGAAGCACTCCACCACCATTACCTCAGTAGTCATGCACCTCATTGGAGGCCATGGTGTAGCCACCCTAGAGCACCACGATGAGCCACTGTCCACAATGCCCGCCACTAGAGAAGCCATCGTGTGATGCCTATGCACCATGCACCAACGAGCAAATCTAGGCTCAGGAACCTTGGATCTAGCAGCCCCAAGATTGGCTCCATCTTCGTCCAAACCACACGACACAGATGGCCGGAGAGTGTGGTAAATCCAACTGTCAAGACGTCGGACCCCACACCAACTGAAAGGTCCAAATAGGCTAGAGGGGGGTGAATAGCCAAATTTAAAAACTTCTACAAGAATTACTTAACCACAAGTTAGTATGAAAAGGTGGCGAAGCAAATGCACTAGCTCTAACTAATTAAGCAAGCCACCTATACAAGTCTAGAACAAGGCTGTCCACTAAACACAACAACAACTACAAGCTAGAAACAAGAAGTAATGTGAGAGAAGAGCTTCAAGTGATTATATCGTCGTGTATAGATGAGAAGTACCAATCAATCATTCACACAAGAGAAATCCTCGGGAAGAGAATGACACAAGAATTTATCCCGAGGTTCACTTACTTCCCGGCAAGCTACTCCCCGTTGTGGCGATAACCCACTTGTCGGTTCGCGAGCTAACCGACTATCAAGAGTCGAGCCCTCGGCGGGCGCCGCACAACCGCACACAAGATAAGGATCCTCCAAGCCACGAGCTCCACTAGAGTATCTAATTCGCGAACTCCCGCGGGGAAGGATCAAGAACCCCTTACAATACTTGGTGAGGGCTCCAACAATCTTCAATTGTGAGCTCAATCACCTCCGCTGCTCCAAGCCGTCTACCGTGTCGGGAAACACGGAAGAGTAACAAGAAATCCACAGCAACTCGAAGATCAAGTGCCTCTAGAATGCAACTCTCAAGCAATGCACTTGAATCTCACTCAATCTCACTCAAGATGTGCAACTATGCAAAGAGATGAGTGGATGGGTTGTTCTCTAGCTCAAAGGATGTCTCTAGATCTCAAAATATGCAAGAGTTGCCCTCAAACCCTGGACATCTTCTAGCCGTTACCGGACGACGCAGTTAAACACGAGCTGGCCAGACGCTCCGGTCAGGGTGACCGGACGTGTCCGGTCACTACAGGACAAGCGTGAACAGTGCACGTCAGAAGTTACCATTGCCATGACCGGACGTGCTCTAGCGTTTGACCGGACGCGTCGCTCAACTGACCGGACGCGCCGATCGCACAGCACTGCGAGCACGCGAAGCAACGACCAGACGTGACAGTGACAGCATCCGGTTAGAGTCCAGTAAGCTCCCTCAACGACCTGACGCGTCTGATCGCGTGTGACCGCCCTCTGGGCGCCTGACCGGACGCGCCGGTCCCGCGAGTGACCGGACGCACCGGTTGCAAACCCTAACACCCGTGCGCCTGACTGCTGCGTTGAACTGACCGGACGCGTCCGGTCATACCATGACCGCGTCCGGTCACCTCTGTGACCTCCGTTCGCCTCCGTTTCTTTTCCGACTTCCGGCGTAGTGGAAAATAGGCGTTTCACTTCCCCAAAAAGCGCTGAATCCCGCCTCGCAAGCTCGGTGGGAGAGAGAGAGGAACCCAAACCTCTCTCTACCGCTCAAACTCTATCGCCTTCGCAAATGTGCTAACACCACTATGTGTAAACCATCATGTGCATGTGTGTTAGCATTTCATAAACAATTTTCAAGGCGTTATGTTAGCTCTCTACTAGATCCTAATGCATATGCTCAAGATAATGATCTAGTGGCACTTGATTCCCGAGCTAACCGTGATTGTCCCTCTTGATAGTCGGCTATGTATCCTAAACCCGGTCAATCACTTCTCTACTCATCTTAGACCGGCAAAAGAAAACTCTATGGTTATACCTTTGCCTTGCACTCTTAGATCCTTCTCTTCCACTTGATCATCATGTCCATCATATTATGTGTATCTCCACCATGATCATTATTTTATGTCCATGCACCATCTCTTTGTGATCTTGTAGCCACCACTCCTTGCCACATACACCTTCATCACATGTGTTGCTTATGCCTAACTCAAAACACTTAACACATGGCATTAGCAACTTGGTGTCATTAATTACCAAAACTAAACTTGGGCTTTCACCAACGGACCACAAATAGCATGAATCCGAGTCACTCCAGTGGTACCTCCCACGAATACATTGGCATAGGATGGCATGAGGGGCATAAAGCCTTCATAGCTGCCTCCGAAGAGTTGATGTCGTAAGCCACAAGAAGATGCAAATCACTCGCACCACTTAGGTCCCATTTGGTGGGGCGCTCCATCTCTTTCTAAAAGGGTTACAACTCTGACTCCGCATATGGAGCAACTTCTCTGGTGGAGCCAGAACTGTTTGCAAAACGTTTGGCAAAAATGGCTCCAGAGGCAGTTTGTAGTAGGTTTGTGAGGAGTGAGATGTCTTTTTTCTTTTGCTTTGGCTTCTCTATGAAAAACGGATCTAGCTCCTCTGGGCTCCTTGAAATAAAAAAGATATTTTTAATGTCTATTTGGCAGGAGGAGCTGCAAGAAGCCAAAGTCATCGAAGCCTGTCAAACAGACCCTTAGTCACCATTTTCATGGCGGCCTCGAGTAGATCTACACGGAAGCACTCCACGTGTGGGAGCATTGGATTTGGACACTTGGTGCCGAATATGACAGTACTGAAGAATTAAAAATGTGTATAAAAATAAAATCTGGAAGTTAAAAGGTTGGTGGGTGGAGAGCACAAGTAGCATTCCTTTGCCTCGCCATCGCCAGTTTAGGCACACGAATAGTCTAACACTCACGTAACTTTTTTTTGTCTATGCACATGTGTCACACATGTATCTATGATAATTTTTTTATAAAAGAAAATAAAGGAACAATGATAAAGGAGCATATGCAACCTTAATTATAATAATTGTATAAATTTTGTGTCCCATAAATTATAACGGTAAGATATGTTAAGAACTGATCAAAAGTCAGTGATCTTCTCCCACGGATTAACAAGAAGACATGATCGATAACCATGACGAATTCTGTAAATCACCAGCGACATGGGACACGTCGGTTCGGGAATAGGCTTAACCGAACAAATGCTCTTCTGACCAAGGTGGTGTTTCATTGCGTATTAAACACGAGATTTATTAATTAATGGAAAACACAACTTCATTTTATTCGTGTTCTCTTTACTGCTCCTTTCGTTCCTAATTATAAGTTGACTTTATGGTACATAAAATTTGCTATGTATCTAGACATATGTTGTATCCAGATGCACAACAAAATGGATATAAAAAATTAAAGAGACTTATAATTTGGAATGGAGGGAGTACCATTAATCCTTTTTCGTACACACGTAGATGAATAAGCCCGGGAGGTTCCATGGAGATCTTTGGGGCGCGTTTGCGAGGGTGGCCCGTGGGCCAAATTGCGCCCGTGGGGTGCAACCCACCGTGTTTGTGCACCTAGCCCAACTTGGAGACCGGCTCCCAGGAGCCAAAACCGACGCCGCAGCCTGGCCCTCCAGAAACGCCGCTAGGGTTCGTTTCTGGCGAGCTCGGCCGCGCACGGCGCTCGCGGGCGATTTTGGGGCGACGGCGGGGGATTTCGGGGTGGCTGGCGCACACTCATGCGGGAATGTGAAACTTCCACGCGCGCTTTGCCGCCGCACGCGAAGCCAATCTGCCGGTGACTCCCCGCGCCTTTATAAGGGCAGCTGCTCCTCCTTCCTCATCTTCCTCCTCTTGTTCCCCTTCCACCTCGCTCGTGAGAGACTGGCGGTGCGCTCGTGTGCTTGGCGGCGGCGGTGACCTCCGGCGGCAGTACCCTCCATCGGTGAGCTCGTGTTGCTGCTGGGACTCTGAGGTGACGGTCTTCTTCCCCATCTCTGACCCCATCTGCTTCGACCTGAGGCCGATCTGCTTCCTCTACTTCTAGATCTGCTTCCTCTGCATTGATTCGACCCCAAACCCAAGGTGAAATGCAATCCCCTTCCTTTCTTTTTCCTAGATGCGTCTTGTGCTAGGGTTTGGATCATGGTGATGTTCTTGCTCCGATTAGTTAGGGTTACTCTATTCATGTTGTTACTGTTTTGGTTCATGTTCTTGATCTATTCATGCTGTTACTGTATTGATGCCTTTCGATTCATGTTGGTTCGTTCATGTTCTTGATCTGTTACTGTTTTGGTAGATGACACTGTCTCTGTTCTTGTTCTTGTTGTTACTACATGTTGTTCTTGTTCTTGATCTGATATGAGATGATGTCGATGATGGTACATGGTGGTTTGTTATTTTTTTTTTCTGAAATGTGGTCGATGATGTTGTCCTTTGTGGGCGCTGGGAGGCATCAGTACATGATATAGCTGTGCACTGCAATCCTTACTCATGTCACAAACTAGTAGACGCTCTAGCAGGGCCTGATAATCTGTTTTCCTGTTTATACTTATATGCTTGTAGATGGATCCCTCATTGAGCCATGAGCAGATGTGTAGGAAGACAGCTGCTTTGACTGTTGTTATGGTTTCCTTTGTATCCAGTACGATCAAAAGGAAAAACCCTGAACCTGATGAAACCCCACAGCCTGACCCAACAACCCTTGCACTTATTAGAGATGAGAATGAGCAGCACAGAATGAGGACACTTAGGATGATCTACCAGTGCAATGATACTGAGTGTATTTCCATGATTAGGATGAGGAGAGCTCCCTTTTTTGAGTTAGTCAAAACTTTAGAGAGAGGAGCCTTGTAACTGATAGAGAGGGGGTGTCAGTAGAGGAGCAGGTTGCCATGTTCTTGCATATTGTTGGGCACAACCAAAGGTTTAGAGTTGTCCACCAGTCTTTTAGGAGGTCAATCCAAACAGTGCACAAACACTTCCACCAGGTTTTGTATGCAGTTGGTGAGCTTAGGAATGAACTGATCAAGCCACCTAGCACATCCACTCATCCTAAGATCCTTGGGAGCCCTAGATGGAATCCTTATCTCAAGGTAACTGTTTAGCTATAGTTCTTAATGTAAAATATCACATGCTCCATTATCTTACACACATATTTTAGGACTGTGTTGGCTTCATAGATGTGACATATTTTCTGGCAAGGGTACCTAGGAGGAACCAACAAGTTTTTAGGGGTAGGAAAAAGGACCCCACTCAAAATGTGATGGTAGCTGTCAATTGTGACCTGTTGTTCACTTATGTCCTTGCTAGCTGGGAGGGATCTGCCCATGATGCAACTGTCTTGGCAGATGCCATTGCTAGGGAAGATGGGTTTCATGTGCCTGAAGGTAATTGGCCATACACACAATTTGCACTTAATAAGATGACCAATTCATGTCACACTCTCACACTAGATGTACAATTGTAGGTAAATTTTGCTTGGTAGATGCTGGGTATGCATGCAAGCCTAGCTTCCTACATCCATACAGGGGAGTGAGGTACCACTTGTCTGAGTTTGGGAGCAGTAACAGACCCACCAATGCCAAGGAGCTGTTCAACCTGATGCACTCTTCACTTAGAGTGGCAGTTGAGAGGGCTACAGGTGCACTAAAGGGCAGATTTAGGATCATGGACAATAAGCCCTTCCACAAGTATAGGACCCAAGTGAGTTGGTAGTTGCCTGTGCCATTTTGCACAATTGGATCCTAGGCTTTGGCATTTATGATGTAGTGCCAGCTGAGGAGGGTTTCACTGGCTCCCCACCTGATCCTAATGACTTGCCCCCTGAACATGTTGACCAAGACTCCATGGACATGGTTGCAAAGAGGGATGCCATCTGCAATGCTATGTGGGCTGGAAGGGGAAACAATAGGACTTGATGATGCATGTAATTTGTACTTGAATTCAGAATGTCTACCCTGCTATGGAACTTTAGTTTGTGACAATGGTGTATTAATTTGATGGACAAGGCTAAGACCACTTATTTATAATTTAATTTCCTGCTTTCTTTATTCATTATGGTGTTTGTTCATTTGGCATTTCATTGTTTCATGTTATAATTGTTTCTTCATTTCATCTGTTCACAATGTTCTATAATTGATTCATTCTATAATTGTTTCATCTATTGTTATACTTGCACATCACTCCTAGGATGGCATCAGTCCCAGTTGGTGGTCAGGGTGGGTTTATGGCTGCTGCTGATGTGTTGGATGAGTTGATCAATGGGGGACAGTTGCTCCTGTTGAAGCTGGCACTGGTGCTGGTGCTGCTACCCATGTGGCAGCTGGTGCTGGTGCTAGTGCTGCTCCAAGTGTTGCTGAACCTGCCCCTGCTGCTGTGGCTGGTGGTGCTAGGGCCATGAGGTGGTCCAACAACACTTCAGGCTTTGTTCTTAGGAGGATGGCTGCACTTGTGACTGATGGTAGTAGGCCAGACAAGGTTTTTAAGGACAAGGATGTCAATCAAGTGGCTAAAGCCCTTAAGGAATGGTGTGGGGAGGTTGTTAGCCCAACCCAAGTGTACAACCACTTGAGGAAGTGGAGGCAGAAGTGGGCTAGGGTGACAAAGCTCAAGGATCTTAGTGGTGCACTTTGGGATGACCAAGTGCATGCTATCATGCTTGACCATGACCACTACCTTGGCCACACCAAGGTAGAAATTCATTGCATTTTAATACTTGCCTATTACTTGCCTAAACCTATTACTTGCCTAAACCTATATGATGCACTAACTGCAGGACCATCCTAAAGATGCTGAGTACCTAAACACCCCTATTAGGTTCTACACTGAGATGGAGTCCATTTTTGGCAATGCTTTGGCCACTGGCAGGTTTGCACTTGGGTCTGGGGAAGCCTTAGGGCAGAACTAGTCTGACAGTGTTCCTGCCAAGATGAAGGGCCCTCCTTTGGCCCCTCCCACTGTTGTTCAGGCTCCCACTGCACCTGCAGGGGTAGCAAGGCCACAGATAAGCCCACCTCTGCTGGTAACCAGAGAAAGAGAGGCAACTTCTTTGAGGAGGAGATCCTGATGATCACCAACATGTCTGATGCTGTCAACAATGTTGCTAATGCTCTTAGGGAGACTGGTCCTAGGCATGTTGATGCAAACCTCTATCTTGCTATGATGGAGATGCCTGACTTTTCTGAGGAGGCACTTATTGTTGCCTACACCTTCCTCCTGGACAACAAGACCTAAGGCAAGGGCTTTGTGAACATGAGTGAGGGTCATAGGACCATTTGGCTTAGGACCTTCCTAGCCAAAAACTACTACATCTAGGTGCACTAGATGATGGTCTTGCTGGCCAGGAGGGGGTTGACTGTAGAGATGTATAGTTCCTCCACCTCCCTCACCCACTCTCTCTTCTTTTGACCATACTGGCTTTGTGCAGTCTTGTTTCTCTTTTGACACCTGACCCTTAGTGGTGTAGTTTGGTTGGGAGTGTGGGTAACAACAGGTAAGGATGTGGGAAATATTTGAGCCCTTGGCTATTGGGCTAAACAAGTTATTGTAAGAACTTATTTGTAGCCTCTGTTGGCTACTTTCATTTCATATTTGCTTGCCTTTGGTTGCAATCTGTTGGTTTTACATACTGTCTTTGATTTGGTGGTACATGTGGGATTCAAAAGGCCTGTGATGCAAAACACTTACATGAGGTGGCTGCCTTGTTGATGTTTTCTTGATTTTTGTTGTGTTTTCTGTTCTTTATGCCTATCATGAATCACTTGAGTTCAGTTGTAATCCTTAGCAACAACATCATTGTTTGATGGCTGATGGCAGAGAGTGCATTGACCCAAATGGTTCTATGGCTTGCATCAACTGTTCTTTTATTGTTGTTTGTATCATGGTTTCTTGTATTTGGCAGCCACCAATGACATGACAAAAAAACCACCATAATTGAAAGCTGAGGCCATCTTGTGCTCTTTAAGCTTATGATGTCAAAACTGAGGCATGTTCAAGTTACTGCTTCCCATTAGAGCACTTACATGAGTTACATTTGTTTAATTTCAGACAATGGCACCTTGCTATGTGGTATTTGAAGGGAAGAAACCTGACATTTATTTTAGTTGGCATGAGTGTGCTAAGTATGTGCTTAAGGAGAAAGGGGCTATCTATGAGAAGTACAACAGTTATGATGAAGCTCTTAGAGCTTTCAATGACAGGGTTCCTGGTCCACCTATGTTGTTACCAAGTGGTGACACCTCTGCTGATCTAACAACATCCCAAATGCTATTGGTAAATGAGAGATGTGCAACCAATCCTCATTCTGATGGTAAGCAGGGGTGGTGGAAGAATGTGGTCATCTTGATCTTGTTGCTCGTTGTGGCATGTCTATGCTACATGTTGTTCATGTGCCATAAGTGAAACTGTGTTCTAGGTCGATGATGACAAGATGATTGTGCTCATTAGCTGGCTGCTTGTCATTTTGCTTTTTCAAATCTCTTTCTATGAACTTATTCACCTGCTATTCTTCTTTGCTTCCTATGAACTTATTGCCAGTAATGATATGAGAAGTACTGAACTTTATTTGTCTGAGGCCAAGTCCTTATTTTTTTGGTTCAAATATTCATGTTCAAGCTGGAAACTGTTTTCTCTAACTGTATTCATGCTGAAATATGTGAATTGGCTCTGGGCCAGGCCGGCCTCAGCCAGCTGCCAAACACAATCTCGGTTTGGCAGTTGGTGGCGGTTGGTGGTAGTTGGGCTCTCAGCCCGGCTGAGCTATGGGTGATAAACACGATCTCGTTTGGGCTAGGCTCATTTGGTACAGGGTGCACAAACATGGTTAGTTGCACCAGTTGAGACCGGCCTGCTCGGGCCTGGGTCAGTTGGGCCAGCCAGGCCGGCTACGGCCACCCTCGCAAACACGCTCTTGGGCTCCTTTCCTAAACACTCCACTATTTAGGACATGCTCACAAGGAGGTAAAATTTGTTCAAAATTTGGTGCTTGCTTGCTACTCCTACAACAAAGGACTCTAAAAAGCTCGAAAAGGGAAAAAAAAGATGCATACAGTTGACACTTGACAGTGATCCACCAATCCAAGCCAAGCCTGAACATTTCTTCTTCTCAAGAGATCACCATCTCTCGTTGGTCGGCGAGAAATGAGCTCGACCAGTTGTCAGCCAGCGAGAAGAGGGCTTTGTTTAGATCCACCAATTGGGGATCCCTGAATCACTGTAGCATCACTGTGCTACACTGTAGCATTTTATTTTTATTGGGTAATAATTGTCCAAACATTGATTAATTAGACTCAAAACGTTCGTCTCGCAAAGTACAACAAAAATGTGTAATTAGTTTTTGATTTCATCTACATTTAGTACTCCATGCATGTGTCGACATTTTAATGTGACGGAGAATCTTTCTTTTTGCATAGTGAAATTTAGGGTGACATTAGGAACTAAGGCCCCGTTTGGTTTGACTATGTTAAAGTTTAACTCCCATTACATCAATGTTCCCTTAAATACATGGAGTATAAAATATAGACTAATTGCATGTATGTCAGCACATATTAGGAGTAATTTACGAGACGAATCTATTAAGCCTAATTAATCTAAGATCGAAAACTTTTTATCAAATAAGACGAAAATAATACAGTGTTGGTTAAACTTTAACTCGTCCGACCAAACCCCCTAAACGTGGCCGAGGATATCAGATAATCTCCTCAGGCTCCGGTGCGGTGAGGACCCCATCCCCGCCGGCGGACAAAAGCCGCGTGGGCCCGCCCCCGCCGCCCGGCACAGGAAGAGGGCCCACACGTCATCCACTCTGACCACAGCATCTCACGTGTCCCCCTCCCCCACCTAGCTATATCCCTCGGAGGCAGAGCAAGGAGAAAAAGGAGATTCCTCTCCCCCTCCCTCCCCTTGCTCCTGCCCCCCATCGTCGAAACCCTAGCCCCGACACGCCGCCGGCGGTGGTGGCAGCCTCAGCACCGGCACAAAGCCCGCCGTACCTCTCCTCGCACGCCTCCCTCCCGGTGCCGTCGCGCCCCCGACCGATCGATCGGTCGTCGGCTGGGTAGCCGCCGTATCCGGATCGGCCGGCGCCATGTCGAAGGCCAGGGTCTACGCCGACGTCAACGTGCTGCGCCCCAAGGAGTACTGGGACTACGAGGCGCTAACCGTTCAATGGGGGTATGTCCTCTCCTCCCCTCCCTCGCTAGCTCGCGCGCTCTCCTTGCGCGTCCTCCGCCCCTCCTGCGCGTAACCCTAGCTCAAGCTTCGGTTTCCCCGTGGTACGAGTGTGTCCGTGTGGCGAATCGTGTGGTCCGCTCGTAAGGCTGGGCTCGGTATAGTGTTCAGGTGTAACTCCCAAGATTTGATTGTCCTCGTGCTTAGCTTGGATTGGATAGTCTCATTTGGTTGGTGCACAAGTTCTGTAATTTTGTTGGGCAACTGGCATGGTCATGAGCTAGTGGGTTAGGCTGCTCTACCTGATGATTGCTCCTGCCAATCCTGCCGTTTTAGGCCGTGTTTGGTTCCCAGGACTAAAAATTTAACAAGTGTCATATCGTATGTTACATGGGGTTGACCTGGGGTGTTCGGATACTAATAAAAAAATAAATTACATATTCCGTGAGTAATAAGCGAGACAAATTTATTAAGCCTAATTAATCCGTCATTAGCACATTTTTACTATAGCAATTAGTGCTAATGATGGACTAATTAGGCTTAAAAAATCGTCTCGCAAATTAGTCTCACTCTATATATTTAGTTTCATAAATAGTTTATATTTAGTACTCCATGCATGTGTCCAAACATTCGATGTGATAGGGGCTAAATTTTAACAGGGGAAACCAAACATGGCCTTATGATACTTTGATGTCACCATCCTTCCACTGATTATTATGACTCGAAGTTTTAATTCTGAGCTACAAGGTATTTAAGAGCAATTTAGTGGAAGCTTGGTCACATGCTTGTATTCTGAATGTATTGATTTCCTCATTTATTTCATCGGGAAGCTGAGTTAGTTTAGTGGTTTTGTGTGATGGCATTTTCCTTTCCTTTGTTTCACATTTTGTCGATTGAGTTGGCAGGTATTGAATTTGTAAACCGTTGTTTGGGTTTGCAGGCAAATTTTGCTATTAGGGGGTGTTTAGTTCCTCCCCAAAAATTTTCACCCCGTTACATCGGATGTTTGGACACATGCATGGAGTATTAAATGTAGACGAAAAAAATAACTAATTACACATATTGCAATAAATTTGCGAGACGAATTTTTTGAGCCTAATTAATCCATGATTTGACAATGTTGTGCTACAGTAAATATGTGCTAATGACGGATTAATTAGGCTTAATAAATTCGTCTCGCGGTTTCCAGACGAGTCATGTAATTAGTTTTTTATTAGTATCCGAACACTCCTTTCGACATCCCATGAAACATCCGATGTGACACCCCCAAAATTTTTCATCACAGGAACTAAACACCCCCTTAGTAACATAGTTCCCGAACCATTTATGGTTATTAACGTTCTCAATCTTGTTTGGTCGGTTTGTAAGGTTGGGCTCGGTATAGTGTTCAGGTGGAGCTGCAAGATGTCATTTGTTTGGTGCACATGTTCTATAATTTTGTTTGGCAACTGGTTGGCCATGAGCTAGTTAGTTAGGCTGCTCCCCCTGATAACATAAATGCTCATTAATTACTCCTGTTAATCCTTCTGTGTTGTGCTACCTCGATGTCACCATTCGGCCACTGATTATTAGGACTTGTAGTGGTAATTATGAGCTAAGAAGTATTTGAGAGCAATTTAATGGAAGCTTCGTCGCATGTTTATGTTCTGAATGTATTGCTTTCCTCATTTGCCTTCATCGAGAAGCTGAGTTTAGTGATTTTGCAAGACGACATTTTCCTTAACTTAGTTTCTCAGTTTTGTCGATTGATTTGGCAGGAATTGAATTTGTAACATGTTTGGAGTGGTAGTCGATTTCTATTGTTGTTAACTTTGTTCCGGAGCTATATATGGTTATGTCCTATGAGTTATCGAGTCTAATGATTCATTGTAGTCTTAAATGTGAAACAACAATTCAAGGCAACTATGTCTATCCTGCCAATCTACAACTCTTTTTCAGCTCCAGTCAACCACTCAGTAGAGCTACGTGCAATAAATAAAACCCAGTTGATGCATGGAATCTACTGCAATACCCATGGTTTCTAGATTACAAAATGTGCTTAGCTATAGCAAAAAGTTGATTTAAGATTGTAATCAACACGATATTTACAATGTCCACGAGCTTCGCTGCTGTCTATTTGACTGTTGTATCAACGCAGTTGGTCATTGAGCTTGGCCTGATTTATCATTGCTTTGATATTCATACGTACTTAACAGAACTGGAGTCTGAAATAGCTATATGTAGAATAGGCGTGGGGGTGTGCCAAATATGCAAGGAAATATCACAGTTAGATGTCAAGTACTGGTGCTTTCTCTTCTCTCTGCATCTTCCAAGTCCCAGATGCAGAAGATAAACCCTGTGCCCAAAGAAACTAAACGATTTTGTTGTCACATAGTTTTTTAGCGCTTTGGGCATTTATGCCTCATAATGATAGCTCTATTTTTGCCCTGCAGTTTTCTTCTTTAAATCATTTTGTTATTACTCGTAGTCCTTTGGACAGCCATGCTGTGACTGACAACTTTAAATCTTTCTCTCTTTCTATTGTGCAGTTATATTTTCCCAACCCATTAAATTTTGGATTTCTGACAAGTACCATATCTCTTTGATCAGTGAGCAGGATGACTATGAAGTTGTTAGGAAAGTTGGGAGAGGAAAATACAGTGAAGTCTTTGAGGGTATTAATGTTAACAATAATGAGAAATGCATTATTAAAATCCTCAAGCCTGTGAAGAAAAAGAAGGTAGACCATGAATCCTATTGCCTGCAATTTGTAACTTGTTATCCCCTGAACCTAAGCGATGACAGGCTACTGTTTTCATTCCGCACCTGTTTAAATTTCATAATTTCAGTGACAATTTTCATCTCAATTTTAACCTACGCCTCTCGTGCTGGTGCAGATCAAAAGAGAAATTAAAATTCTTCAGAATCTTTGTGGAGGCCCTAACATTGTGAAGCTCCTTGATATTGTTAGAGATCAGCATTCAAAAACACCCAGTTTGATCTTTGAGTATGTCAATAACACAGATTTCAAAGTGTTGTACCCAACACTAACAGATTATGACATTCGATATTACATCTATGAGTTACTCAAGGTAAATTCTCATCTTGTTATTTCTGTGTTAGCATCTAGAATATTTTCTTTTTTAAAGAAGTCTTGGTAACCCAACTTGCTTTGGACTAAAAAGGCTCGGTTGTTGTTTTTGAAATCTTGGCAATTTCAAAGGATTGATATCTATCAATTTTTAAGTTCTGGTGTCCAGATAGGTTTCTGTCTGTGCATTTTGAAGGCATGTTATATGTTTGCAAGGAAATGATAACTCCTGCTCATATGTAACTAATGACCACACCAAGTTACTGCTGATCTAGTCATCAACTAATTATCAAGGAACCTGTAGTGAATTTGACTATGATTGCCTAACTGTTTCTGTTTTCTGGATACAGGCATTAGATTACTGCCATTCACAAGGTATTATGCACCGAGATGTGAAGCCCCACAATGTTATGATAGATCACGAGCTTCGGAAACTCCGGCTGATAGACTGGGGCCTTGCTGAATTCTATCATCCTGGCAAGGAATATAATGTCCGTGTTGCCTCCAGGTAGCTGCAGATATATACTATAAACTTTCATTGTTGGTTCACGGTTAATGACCTTTGAAGTGTGGAATTCTGAAGTGGTAATTAGTGAAACTATAATATACTTTGTCACTATTTATTTTGTTTCTAGTTCTGCCCTTATTTTGAATCCAAATTTCAGTTGATTTGAACTCACATTTGTGACTTGTGGTTTGTTCCTGTAGCTTGTTTATTCAGCAACCATGTAAATTAAGAGCACTCTGATAAATGGTATTTATATTTTAACTGCACTATAGCCTTCTGTTGTCATTGTCACATATTAAGTTGCCAGAATGAATGAATGCTTTTTCTACAGTGAATCATATGGCTTACTTGACATGTCTCTAGAGTATAAATTTCCATGTTTTCTCTGTGGCAGCCTTCAGCCACTCACTATTTTCTTTTTCAACATTTTTTCAACTGGAATTCAGGTACTTCAAGGGGCCTGAGCTTCTTGTTGACTTGCAAGATTATGATTACTCTTTGGACATGTGGAGTCTGGGCTGCATGTTTGCTGGAATGGTATTACCCACATGACTATTCTACCTATTGCTGCCATATCGTCCTTTAGTATTTCTGATGATTTCCTTATAGACATAACCAATATTAATTTGTTGATCATATGATGCTGATTGCAGATTTTTCGTAAGGAACCATTTTTCTACGGCCATGACAACCATGATCAACTTGTTAAGATAGCCAAGGTTGATATTCAGTCTATTTGTTCTTTGCAATGAACTAATCAACTAGCTATGTTGCTTACATTTCCTATTTCATGTAGCAGAATTTCATTTTTATCTACTGCAACTGCAATCTGCTTAATTTAGTTGTTTTATCTTTAGTAAGAACTTGCATATGTATTTGATGCTATGTTGTTGGTTATATCTGCTGTACTTGCTATGTTGTTAGCTATATCTGCTGTACTTGATGCTATGTTGTTGGCTACATATGCTGTTATACTGTGCATGGCATGGGACAGGTTTGTTAAATGCCTCTCTGCTAATTATTGTTACATCCATTTATTATCAGGTACTTGGAACAGATGGGCTGAATGCTTATTTGAACAAGTACAGAATTGAGCTTGACCCTCAGCTGGAAGCCCTTGTTGGAAGGTAGAGTATGCCACTGCTCACCAGACTTTTGATGGAAAATATGTAATCATTTATGTGGATTGCATTTACACTCTTCTTTTTTGCCTTTTTGGGATGCAGGCATAGCAGGAAACCCTGGTCAAAGTTTATTAATGCAGATAACCAACACCTAGTGTCTCCTGAGGTGTTTGCTAATGCCCTTGCATTTTAAATAGACCTAACTCATTTGATAGTGCTTAACTCATCAGGATTCCTTTGTTTATATCTGTAGGCTATAGATTTCCTCGACAAGCTTTTGCGTTATGATCATCAAGACAGGCTTACTGCACGTGAAGCTATGGTAAGTTTCCCTGTGCTAATTTTGGTGACATGTAATTTGACACACAAATTAAACTGGCTGCTCATTATTGCTAAATATTTGGTGTTGGTGTAAAGTATACATTTTACTAGTGCATATCTCCGTCTCTGAACAAAAGAACTCTGGTCTTCACCATATCCTGATTGATGTGCATGCTGTTTTGGCGATTGATGTGCATCAATGCATGCTGTTTTGCTTAAGCACGTTTCAGAAGTAGAGTTTTATTCATGTTGAAAGGTTTTAGCCCATACTTACTTGGAGTGTAGATTGCGATGCCTTGTCTTATTCTCTTCTTATAATGGATGCTTTTATATTCTTGCAGGCACACCCATACTTCCAACAAGTGAGAGCTGCAGAGAACAGCAGGACGCGAGCATGACAGGCAAGTGCAAAGACTGGTGCTAACCGTTGATCAGATCAGCTGCTCTTGATGGAGCGATGCTCTTATCAGTGACTTGCTTCAGTCAGATGTATGAGATGAATAGTGGTTGGGGGTTTATTTGGCAAAAACAAAAAAATAGCTATAGAGCCCCTTATACCGCGTCGAGAATAGACTGAATTATTCAGGTTGTGAGCTTTGGGACGTGATTGTGAACAATGATTATTCATGTAAGATGTTTGTCATAAAAAGGTTGTCTGTTGGCTGATTGTACTGTTGTATTGTTGAGCTTGTAAAGAATATCCCATCCTTTGTTTGGAATCCGCCGAGTTCTTGAGGGCTATTTTCACGTATTATCTTTGGAAACATCGTGTTTGAGGTTTCCTGCTAACCCTAGGAAGGTTGAGACAGAAAAATGAAGATGCCTTGCAGAGTTTGGCTTCACTGAACTTCTGAGTTGTGACTTGTCTGAATGCCTGTGGCATACTGCAACCTTACAAATACAGTCTGGATTTATGCATGCTAAAATGGAGAGTCCAAGAATCCGTGATTGTTTTACATCAAACCCTAGGAAGTTTTTTTTTTCTTCGACTAAACCCTAGGAAGGTTGAGACGAGAAAAAGAAGATGCCTTGCAAAATTTGGCTTCACTGAACTTGTGAGTTGTGACTGAATGCCTGTGACATACTGCAACCTTACAAATACGGTCTGGATTTACGCATGCTAAAATGGAGAGCCCAAGAATCCACGATTGTTGTACATCAAACCCTAGGAAGGTCGAGATGAGAATTAAGTCACAAACACAAGCCGGAGTTACATGCCACAATTCCGACCGGTTTGTATATGTGACTTGTTTGGCTAACAAATGTGTGACCGTATTACAAGATCTACTAGCAAAGGTAAAAGCAAACTCCGTAGAGGCGAGATCTACTAGCAAAGGTAAAAGCAAACTCCGTAGAGGCAAGCCTAAACTCATCTATCTCGGAGAGGATCGATGCAATGATAGACCGCTGCGTCTCACGCTTTTCCCATAACTGAAGGAGCTCCAAACAATCAGTTTCAAAATGAATTTGGCTTTACTGAACTTGTAAGTTGTGACTTGTCTGAATGGCTGTGACATACTGCAAACCTTACATATACAATCTGGATTTATGCGTGCTAAAATGGAGAGCCCAAGAATCCATGATTGTTGTACATCAGACCGGAGATAAATGAATAAATTAGGGGGAGGCCTCTTGACGTTTCTCCCATTTATTTCCATACATTTTGCACACTCCCTTATTTCTTAATGAAATGACACGTAGTTCTAAGTTCAAAAAAAAAACAGAGATAAATGGCGCCCTGTAAGCTCCCAAATTCACACCTAAGAACACAGGGAAAAGGGGAAAAAACAGAGATAAATGGCAGTTCTACGTTGTTCGAAGAAGAAGAAACAGAGATAAATGGCTCCATGTAATGTCCCAAATTCACACTTAAGAACACATGGAAAAGAAGAAAAAAGCAGAGATAAATGGCTCCCTGTAAGGTCCCAGATTAGCAAAGAACACAGGGAAAAGAAAATACTGAGCAAGCACAGGCAGGCATCACAAATCCACACAGAATTAATGTTCTTAGCCCATACAGAATTAATGTTTTTAGCACAACAGGCTGACAGCGAAGGATTACATTACATATTTCGATGGGGCAACACAACCGAAAGCAGCTGCAGTAACAGCAACAGCAGCTGAGTCTGAGACCCACTGACACGACACATAGTATATGGCAACCAGTCACTGATGAAGACGACAGTACTTGGTGGATGACGACAGTTCTCTCTTTGTTGAGCGAGCATATGCTGCTGCTCTGCTGCTTACTAATTCTTGAGGTGGGGGAAGCACTGGTAGAGGTCGTTCTTGGGATGCCTCGCCTCGGCATGCTCTTTGCACTTGGCCTCAGAGGTGGTGCAGATGAAAGTCTGCATGCAGACCTTGCACTGCGTCCAGATGGAAGCACGGTTAGTGCATTTGGATGTAAGCACTGTTCAGATGACCAACTGATGAGAACTGAAAAACCAGAACAATATTACACAAACATTGTTCTGAGTGTAGAGGAATGTCAAAAATTCTGAGTACACACATTTGGCCAGCGAGAGAAATGGCAGCTACTAGTAACTAGTGATTCGCACAACAGGTTTCAGTAGTGATTCTATTGTCTCTCCAGAGTCCGGATTGATGGATAAAAATGATACGATTTTCCCCTTCCCATTGCGCTATGTACTTGACTTTATAGTTGTATCATATATATAAGCAAAGGAGTTATCGCTATGGGGGCTAATCGAAGTTGGGCTAGAACAGCCGGCGCAGGGTATCTGCTGATGTTCCTGAACAAGAGTGACGGATTGTCACCCATTGACTAGACTCGTCGAAAAAAAGAGATGTGATGGTAATTTAGGTTGAAGGACTGCGCTGTGCAGCAGCAGCCAATTCGAACCTACCGTTGTGGCTTTTAGAACTGTAGGAGATCTAGTATGAATTGCAAGCAAGTGGCAGGTAAGTGAAAGTGTGGGTGTGCAGGGCTGAATTCGCCCCCCTGCCGCCTCCAAGGCCCCAATGTCGAAGACAACATGTTGGATTGAATCCCCTGGCCCCTTTGTAACTAGGGGGGAATCAATTGCAGCGATTGACGAAACAGAGGGCGAGGGGGCACCTTGGCAGCTCCCAAGCTGGTAGTTGAAGCAAGCAAGCAAAGCAAAGCAATGCAATGTTCCTTCCTAAATCTTAATCCTATCCTATAATAACAAAATCATAAGTACTAATACTCTGCCAGTCCAGTGCTATCTACAGCTTGTAGGAGTAATAATAAATAAAAGGGGTCGGGTCGGGTAAGGCCCAGTTTGGTTGGAGTGTGTTAAAGTTTAACTCTCATCACATCAATGTTTCCTCTAATGCATGAAATACTAAATGTAGACTAATTACATGCATGTCGGCACAGATTAGGAGTAATTTACGAGACGAATCTATTAAGCCTAATTAGTCCAAGATTTGATTTTTTTCAAATAAGACGAAAGTGCTACAGTATTCGTTAAACTTTAACTCTCACTCCAAACACCCCCTAAGCAGGAGGGGCATCAAGAGAGGGGATGGATGAGAATCGCGTCGTGGGTGGCCACTGGTTGTGCCGAATCCAGATGGAGTAGCCTGAAACCCAAGTGAATCCGGGGAAACCCTGCCTTGCCTTACCCCAAATTTCGACAGGAACAGATGGCAAACAAGAGGATTGGGTACTGGGTAGGGTAAGGTAGGGTAGGGTAGGACAGAGAGACAGATCGGGGGGCGGGGGCCGAGCGGCGGTGACGGGGAGAAGAGAAGCAAGAGGGGTGGGGGATGGTACGCACCTGGATGTTCATGGCCTTCTTGTTGGTCTCCAGCTGGCTGCCTGCAAGCAAACACAGTGAGTAAATCGACGGAATCAGATCAGATGGGGATTGGACGGTGAGCAAGGGAGGGGAATCGGGGCGATGGAAGAGATGGATGGATACACGTGCCTTTGGCGGCCTTGTTCTTCTCGGCGTTCCTCTCCCGCGCCATCTTGGACTTCTGGCCGTTGCCGCCGCCCATGGCTGAAGCTCCAAGCTCCTCCTCCTCCTTGGTCCCCTTGCTGTTCCTGCGAGAGAAGAGAGAGGAGTCGCGGGTGCGCGTGGGTGGGAAGGGACTGGAGGGGCGGCTGATTGGTTGGTTGGGGGCGCTCGCCAACGCGTTTTATTTGAAGTCCTCCTCCGACCTCCGTCCCAAGGGCGTGTTTAGATGCACCGATTCGGTGACGGCGGAAACACTGTTCTACACTGTAGTGCACAGTAGCATTTTGTTTTTAAGTGTAAAAAATTGTCTAAAAATTGATTAATTAGGCTTAAAATGTTCCTCTCGCAAAGAACAACAAAACTATGCAATTAGTTTTTGATTTCATCCACATTTAGTACTCCATACATATGCCGATATTTTGATGTGATGGGAATCTTCTTTTTGCATAGTAGAATTTGGGAGGGAAATTTGGTAACTCAACAGGGCCCAAATCCCAAAAGTTTACTGTTGGTTCTTGCTTTTTCTAATTTATTTATAGTATTGTATATATAATAAGTACTTCCCTCCACACCAACCTTTCGCTGTAGTAGATTTGACCATCCATTTTTTCTTCTAAAAAAAATCTTAGATACTTCAAAGTATATAACATTAATCAAGTATATTCACTGTAGAATCATATATGTAAAAACTTGATGTATCTAAAAATATTTTGCAAAAAAACGTATGATCAAAATTGCTACAGTAAAATTTCGATGACAAGTAAACGAAAACAGAGGGAAGTATATAAAAAGATTTAGTTATGAGTTAATAGATTTATAAAAAAATACTATATACCAGATAAGTATTATTCAATCAATGTTATAGTAAATCCTAATGCTACTATTATTATTATTTTATATATAAACTTATAGTAAATTAAAACTTAAAAAGATTTAGAATTATACTACGTCCTACTCCGGAGTAGTACTCCCTCCATATTGGTAAAAGAAGTCGTTTTGGGTAAGGTTTAGGTCAAATATTGGAAATATAAATCATAAATAACTTTTAAGTTATTGAGTTTCGAAATGTGAAAACAATATAAATAGATTTGTCTTGAAATATACTTTCATAAAAATATACATATATCACTTTTAAATAAATATTTTTATAGAAAATGAAGTTAAAGTTATACTTTGGAGACCGTATCATTGTCTAAAACGACTTCTTTTACTAACATAGAGGGAGTAACTTTGTTTCTTGGGAAGATGGACGGGATAAAGAAAGAAAGAAAAAACAAAGGAGAGAAGGGCGGGGCGGCAGGTCGTGGTTGGGCGTTGCCGTGGTGGATGGGAATGGATTCCTTCCGCTTCCGGCTTCCGCACGACGCAAATGCAGCCGGCCAGGTTTGACCGCTTTCACCCAAGTCATAATAAATGCGGCCCACGGATCTGTCTCTGCCGGGCGGGCCCATCCACCATCGGCACGCACACCGCCGTTGACACCACAGGAGGAGCCTTTCCTTTCCTCTTTTCCTCGTCATCTCAATCATCACTCACCGTCACCGGTGACAGACCAAAAATGTTGTTGGGTAGTAATAATATGCTGATGCATGCCAGCATCGTTTCCATATCAATGCAGAGCTCTATAGCGACTGTACTAAGGATGTGTTTAGCTCTTCATTTCACTTAAAAAATTTTAGGTTTTGCACCATTATTTTACAGAATAGAACTAAACACGTGCAAAAAATTTAGGAAAAAAAGTATTCATTCTCTATTTTAAATTTTAGCCTCAAAAGGCAAAAAAAAAAGCAAAAAAAACTCTCACCCACCCCATGAAAAATTTAGTATTTTGGATGGAACTAAACACACCCATGAAAATTTTTGCATTTTGCATTTCATCATTCCAAAATAGTTGGTATTTTGCATTTTACATTCTACGGAAAACTAAACACAAGGTAAGAATGCAACGATGCACCGACGCAACGCCAACGCAGGCAGGCTGGCCAAGTCAACAAGGCAGTCATAAATGCGGGTGCGCCACTTAGGGGGTGTTTAGTTTTTTCCTCCTAAACTTTAGTCGCTGTTCGTCGAATGTTTGATACATGTATGAAGTATTAAATATAGACTATTTACGAAATTAAATACACAGATTGAGACTATTTTGTGAGACGAATCTTTTAAACCTAATTAGTCTATGATTTGACAATAAAATGCTACAGTACACATGTGCCAATGACAGATTAATTAAGCTTAATAAATTCATCTTGCGAAGTACTGACGAATTATGTAATTTGTTTTTTTATCGGTATCCAAATATCCCTGCGACACGCTTTAGTCACACTCCTAAACTTTAGTCAAGTGAACTATCCCCTTCCTGCAGCCTTGCCTTGGGAACGTGGGGGTATGAGGACCGTGGGACCGGACCATTCGAGAAATGGTTTATACGTGTCTGTTAGGCTAGTCTCAGTATGGTTTCATCAGAGTTTCATAGATATTAAATAGGTTGATGTGACACCATATCGATGAAGAGAGAGATGATAAGAGTTTTATAGGAGTACAGAGAGTTTTATAGAGATAAAACTCTTATGCACTGTTTTTAAAATATAGATATATAAGTAAGGTCATAAAATTTCTAGCCTTACCGGGTGCCCAGATCGTTACGTCTTTGCTGCGGGTCGGAACTTACCCCTAAACTATACTAATCCACCTATGACATGTATGCCTTTCCGTGGACAAAAACGGGTGGCTGGAGATCGCCGGCGGCCGGGCCCACAGATCACCACCTCAACCTCAAAGTCCACCGCTGTCCATCCGCTACCCTTGCCTGCCAAGTGCCAACTGCAATGCACCAACCAAAAAGAGAGAGAGAGAGAGAGCAACCAACTGTACTGCACGTGCACGCACGGCGTTGAAATTGGCCACCTCGCCGACGACGCAAGAACCACCCTCCTCCCTGTCCGCCCCCTTTCATCAATACCTTTCCTCGCATCTCTATAGGCCCTAAGCAGATTACCTTTAATTATCAGATTTATATCACAATATTAAGTGACCAACTACGTGTCCGGCCTCAATTAAATCAACATCAGAGTTGACACGAGTCAAAATATTTCAGCTTTGATCAAATTTATTACTATATATATAACAATATTAATATTTATGACACTAATTTAATATCACCAATTTTTTCATATGTACTGTATTTATTTAGTGTCGTAGATGTTGTCCTTTGGTGTCGTGCGCTGTAAAGTTGGTTAAACTTAAAAGTAATTTGATTTAGCATTGCTATACAAATTGATTTATTTTAAGATGAAGGGAGTAGATTATAGTCTCTGAGCTAGAAATAGTACTCTATTGAGTGCCGCCATGATCGGAAGAATAAAACGTGTGACTTGCCTCTCGATCGGTCTTGACTTGAAGATGAGACCGACAAGATATCAAATGTTTACATACTTCACATACGTAATATATTGTACGACGTGTTTGGAATGGTAGTCGTCTATCCAAAACTAGTGTAAAAACAGGTCTAGGACTTTTAAAATTCTATATGAAAGACCGATAAGCACACTAAAATTATACTGGTTCTACACAATTCCAACCAGAAAAATAAAAATGCCATTAGAGGCCACATTTTTTTATATGACAACTATTTTATACAATCCTATAATATTTCTATGTTTTTCCTATTTTCATAATTTTCTTTTTCTATGTTCCAAATGAGCCTTAAACCTGTTTACACAACAAAGGAACTGTGTAGGTTCTTCGCACCTGTGGCTGGTGTAACAGAACCGACCAATTATACGAGATTAAGTAAGAAACTCATCCACCAAGCAGACGATTTAGCAAACTTAAGCCCGTATAACCCAGTAGTCCGTGAAATCATGACAGATTTCAAACCAAGTTACATACCAGCCAAGATCGTAATAAGTTCAGCGGTCACCATCATAAGTTACATAAAAGTTCGCGTCGCAAATACATCAGAGTTTAAACATAGTTATTACAAACCAGTTTCAAATAAAAGTAACAGAAGCATTTAGTTCAAACCACACACTCACACAGAGTTCAAAATAAAGTGCCAGCTCAGGATCATCTCCCACAAAAGCATTAGACGAAACGTAATGAATGACCATTGCCCATGGTCCTAAGCTTTTCCCATCGCAGGATAAAGGCAGTTGATACAGTAGCCGTAATACATCTGCCCATCTGCAACAAGTGGGAACAAAGCCCTGTATACGAAAAAGTACTCAGCTAGACTTACCCGACAGAACCGAAAATAAAAGACACCAAGGATCATGACAAGCTTTATGGTGGGGTAGCTGACTCATTTGCAAAAAGACATTTTTAGCATTTAAAGAATCTTTCCAAAAGCTTTGCATCAAGTTTAATCTTTATTAACCTGTCAACTACATTTGCACCTGTGCTAGAGTAACAAGTAATTAAATAGGTAAGGATAGCCAATGATCATAATTCAACTTCTATCATGTCATATACCATATAACTGTCAAAGTGTTCAATTAGAATTACTACGATGAAGTAACTCAAGTCAAGTGCTCACTGTCTAGTGAACGATGGCGATTCAAATCGATTATTAACCAGCTGGTAATTTATTCCTCACACAAACCTCACTCACCCGTTAAAGTGAGGTATTGGTCACCGAGTCAACCATTCAGGTAAAGTCTCGAGCTTGCTAGGAACCACATGTACCCGGGGGGCGCTCGACTGCTCTTTGGCCTTATCATCGCGCCCCCGTATCCTGCCACTACTGCTCCGGTACAGTGCGTTGCGGGCAATCCACTCGGTCCGAATAATCTCCCAGCTTTGCGGTCGAAAGGTACATTATTCGGCCAGCTAAATGTAAGGCATGCGTTCAACATGACTCGAGGCCCAACGACGATCGGTCCTTAATAGACACAGACAGAAAACACTACAGTCCGAAACTCTGCAAGTCTCCGTCCGGTCTCAACTTCACATTAACACTTAGTTATTCTACGATGACATACTTATTCAAGTAGATCCAGGTAACCACCTATAGCTCGCAGGTGACAGGAAATCACCCGACTTCTACCGGTCTAAGCATGCTAAGCATTTCTTTACTGCGAACATCAAGGTAACAAGGATATGGTAGAACAGGGTAAACAAGGTATAATGCAACAACGATTGCAAACAATTCCTAAACGTAATGCATCAGTTAAAGTAAAGCATTAATAAAATATTTGTAAACCGGGACAGAAAATGCTCCAGGGCTTGCCTCTCTCGAAAGAGCTCGGACGGTGGTCTGGACACTCTGGAAGATCCTTACCGACCTCCTCGTCGGCCTCGGGCACCTCCTGCTCTTGCACCTCGGGCTGCTCTTCCGGCTCCTCGTGAACTGCTACCGGAGTTACTTCCTGTGATCCTGTATGATGCAAACGTATAAGTGTTCATGCCTAGGTGCATTGCAGAGATGACATGTAATGATCATGATGAATGAAATGTAGATGGACAGGTTTACTTTACTGCATAAAGTAGGAATACAACTCTTTTACAAGGTAGTCAACATCATCCAAGAACATATACTACAAGCACATGTCATCTACTGCATTCTCTTCTACTACTACTATGCTAAGTCAACACATCTTATTAAATGCTTCAAAGATACACCAAAGCAGATCTTATTAACTAGTCATGCATTAACAAGGTTAATTAAACCCTAATTGCAACTAGGTTTGAACAGCAACACCTATTTTGGTAGCACCAAAAAATCTGAGAAAATTACAGCAGCCTACTATCATCTAATCTAGCATTCCACAAAAATTTCGTTGCATTTGGATTACTAGAACTGCCTACACAAAAATAACAAGCTAGGGCCTAAAAATGAGCATAAAAATACTTTATACTATAAAAAGTATCAAACAACAGATTTAGCATTTTTCCTACATTCTACACAATAATCAATCACTATAGAAAAATTATTACATGCATGTTTTATTAATATTTTTCTCTCTATCAAAAATACAATTATTAACAATAATAAGCACGTGTACTACACATAAAAATTTTTCTACAGAACATGCATGGCATATACTTTTCCTAGAAAGTACATCACAAAAGAAAATTATTGTAAGTGGAACCATATTTTTCTGAGCTTTCTATGATTTATTACATATTTATCAAGAAAACAGCAATTTCAGTGATTAGATAAAAACCCTACAGAAAAGTATTTCAAAATTAACATGCAATATTTTCCCAAGTAGATCTGATGATAAGGAACCTAGCAAAATTTATTTCAACATATTTGGAGCAAATTTGAGTATCTAAACATTTTCCAAACCATTTCTATTTTCAAAATAATAAAAGAAAAACGAAAACCAATTTTTTTTCTTATCGCTAACGGGCCGGCCCATTGAAACCAACCGGCCAGATGCGGTTTTCGGCCTGAGAGCGTGCGCAGGAGAAAAGGCGAGCCGACCCGGCTTGGGCTACGGCCCAAAGCCGTTCGGTCCACGAGGCCAAGAGGGGGGGCGTGGTCACGACGGCGACCATGGTGCCGCGGCCGCGCGGGCAGCAGGGCGACGGCCGTTGCCGGCCATAACTGGGCATGACGAGGTGCGCACCGGGTCCGCGAGAGGAAGGCGAACGCGGCAAAGTAACTTTCAAGGGCCATGAAACAGCGGGGACGCCCTTCCCACGGTGAGGTCGAGCGCGGCGGCGCCATGACTGACGGCGGCAACACGGCTCAAATCGAACCTACCTAGCTTGAATGGTGAAATCAAGGCGAGCACGACGTGTCGGAGATGGAGGTGGAGCGACGTGCACGCGATGGAGGGCGGCGGTGGACCACCGGCGGCCAATTTTGCCGGCGGAGGTGGCGGTGGCGAGGAGGGATCGAGCGGTGCTCGGTGTGGGACGGAGAAGACGGTAGCGCGGGAGGAAGAATGGAGAGGGCAGAGCGGGAAGTGGAGCGCCTGCGGCTTGAAATGGCGAGGCGCGCGCTCGTGGGGGCCACGGACGGCCAGGTGTCGCCGGCGAGCGGCGCATGCCGGCCACGGGGCGAGCAGCTCCTGCCGCAGCCGAGGCGTGGCGCGGGCGTGCGGGCGGGGTGAGGCGGACGCGGCGCGCGGAGCTGGGCCGGGCCGATTCGCGAGCAGGGCGGGAAGGGAGGCAGCGGCCCAAGAGATGAGGAAATTCGTTTTCTTTTTATAAATAAATTTCTATATTTTCTAAATTGATTCAAATTTAAATTTTGAAGATGAAAAAAGACATTTTCACAAGTTGCCCCCAAAATAAAAGTTGTTCAAAATTTAATTCTCTACAACTTTTATTTAGGGCACTTTTCAAAATTCTAAATAGATTTTGAATTAGTGATTTAAAGTCCAAATTTTAAATAAAAACTCATTTTTCTGGAATATTTTTAAAAGCAAAATTTGGGGAGATTTTGAATACAAAAATTGCTCCAAAAATCATGTTAATTAGTTCTAAGTCATTTAGAGTTATAGCCAAACAAATTTTTACCACTCGTAGCTAGCAATTGCAATAAGTTAGGGTTCAAACATATGTTTTTCATAATTTAATTAATTCCAACTTATATTGCATGTGATGATGAACATGCATGAAATGCTAGTGATCATGATTTGGGATGTGAATGCATGCTTAACACCCAGGGATGTTACAGCTGGGGTCGGCTCCATGGCGGTATAAACCACCCTGAGTTCAGAGCCTTGGTGGAGATTTCTCTTGCAGCAGTCAGTACCTAGATACCGCCCTTGTAAGTTAGGCTCTAGATGGGTGGAGCCTAGCATCTTTAGATTTGCAGAGGCAAGAGTGCCCTCCAGCTGAGCCGAGGGCCAATCTTTAGATTCGTAAAGGAGAGAGTGCCCTCCAGCTGAGTTGAGAGGAGGGTTGCGCAATGGTGACGATGCCTGACGACACTTCCTCCACCGGATCGGGCTTCGGAAGTAGTGTGCAAAGCGCCGGCCCGATGCGCTCTCTGGGATCAAGCACGACATGCTCCAGCTCGTTGACATGACTGTTGACTCGAGGCTTTCAGCTGTTGATGTTCGTCCTCAGCGCCTGCATCTCCACCACTGAACCTTTGCATCTCGGCTATGCCCTTGGAGTATTTGCCCAGCAACGTGAGGATCTGGCCGAATTGCTCTTGAAATGTCGCAATGGTCATCTTTCGCCACGTGAGATACAATGTGGATCACTGTATAGGGTTTGTGGATAGATTGGACTCGCGTTTGTTGGACCAGCCGGAGACTGAATCCGAGGCCGAGTCGAAGATGGCAGCTCTGTAAGGCCCAAACTTAATACCAGTCTGGCCCAGTGACTCGGGTTGGGCCTTCAAGCCCGCTTGGTCCTCGGTCATCCTTGGGCCTTCTTGGATTCAGAAACTCCTGCGTCTTAGTCTCCTAATCCAAGATCAGCTTCATCTGACAATTGTGATTTTTCGCTCGAGAAGAATCCCATTTCTATATTCAGAAAGAAGTTGTGAATTTTTTGCTTGAGAAGCCCATTTTCGGATGCGCGCCACTCGCCAGAGATAAGTATTCCATTGTACCCGCTATTTAAATAATGCAAAAACTATGACCGTGCAGGGATTTGACGACAGGACTTGTGGTATAACTCAGCTGTTTTAGGGCAATCCCAATGCAATGGAACTATGTGCATTTCCAAGAAGACCACGTCAGAAAAGAACTATCTATAAAAATTATCTCACATAATAGAGGACGCCTCCACGTAATAAATATTAATATATTTTTTTATCTCTCTTCCTCATCCTTTGCTCCCGCCTATACTCTCTCTCCTCTCCTTCTCTCCCAATTGCACACGAGCGCACGCAGCTGGCGGAGCGAGGGAGCGCACGCAGTGGCGGCGGGTGGGCAAGCACGGTAGCTGGTGGAGCGAGGGAGCACATGCAGCGGTGGCCAGCATGTGAGCGCGCTCAGCCGGCGGGCGTCCAACGAGCGCGACAACTGGCTGAGCGAGGGAGCGCACACGGCGGAGCGAGCGAGCACACGTGGCGGTCTGCGAACAAGCGTGGTGGCCAGCGGAGCGAGCGAGCGCCGGCGGGCCATCCGGGCCCCACGTAGAAACCGCTGGTTTCCTTCCAACGGTGAATTCGTCGTTTCTTCCTTCTTCAGTTCAAGAGCAGACTTCGTTTCCCGCCTAAGAAACGGTTTCCTCTTTTTTTTTTCTCTTTCCTCGTTGCTTAGACGTTGAGTCATTTAATAGAGATAGAAACCACCATTAATTTCTAATTGGGAGTGCCCTTACAATCCTGTTTCTAAATGGTTCAAGATATTTTTACATAATCTGCATGTCCGGAGATACATCCGATGTAGGCTCCATTTGGTTGGGCTTTTCAACCTGCCAAAAGCCAACCAAAAGGGTGAAAAGCCACATCTGCTTTTGGGTAAAAGCATCTTTTGCTCTAGTACAAAACTAAAAGCACTTCCCCCCTGCTTTTCAGCTGCTTTTGGAGTAAAAATTTACCCACTTGCCACTGGTTATCAAAGGTAACAGTTCGTTTTGTTTTCTTTCTATTTTGGTGTCGCGTGGAAAGCTGAGGTCGCGTCTCGTGGTTGGTGAGTCCGTCGTCGACTCCAGCTTTGGCAAGAACCTCCCCCACCCCTTGCCGGCTGCTGCTCCCTTCGTATCCTCCCCTGCCTCGGCCCTAGCCCTGTCGATCAGCCATCTCCCTAGCCCATGCCCCAACGGCCTCGCCATGAACCTCCGCCAAGCCAGTC
Source organism: Saccharum officinarum (assembly GCA_020631735.1). Classification (NCBI taxonomy): domain Eukaryota; kingdom Viridiplantae; phylum Streptophyta; class Magnoliopsida; order Poales; family Poaceae; genus Saccharum; species Saccharum officinarum. The sequence goes on along the minus strand of CM036160.1, from coordinate 3,167,810 downwards.
GCACGAGGCCCCAGGCCGGCCTTGTCCCCAGACCGGCCACGCGAGGACCCTAGCCCCAGCCGGCCCTATGCCGGCCGCACGAGCTCTAGGGCCAACGGTGGGCAGAGCTCTGGGAGCCACTCGGCCTCACCGGAGGAGAGCACCTCGGCGTCGGGGCCGGTCTCCCCGGGGGCACAGCTCTACGGATCACCATCGTTTTGCCGACTCCAAACCAGTGCAAATCTGTGTACCGGGAGGAAGAAGAAGATGGTGACAAGTAGGGTCCTCTCGTCAATGAGAGAGGGAGAGAGCTGAGTGGGGTGGACTGCAAATGACACGTGGGGTCCGCTTCAGCTTGTAGGTGTTTTTCAAAAGCCACAACTGCTTCACCCAACAGTCTTCTTCTTTTTCCATAGGTGCTTTGCCACGTCTGCTTTTCTAAAAATCACAGCTCACACCAGCTGGGCTTCTTAACCACTAAAGGCCTAATATTATTTCATCATCAGTATATTGCGCTTCGGTTAAAATTTCTATGGCAGGCTCCAAATGAAGCCCACGTGCAAGGTCACGAGCAACGAAGCCCATGTCCACGACGGCCCTACGGACAAACCAATGTTCAATCTCATCTCCACGAAGCAGCAGCAGTTCACAATTCACATCTATACCTAATAATAAAAGGCAAAATTTCTGCCATAATTTTTTTTGTCCAACTCTGGTTTCCGTTGATACTTCTTAACGTTTAGTGGAGGAATTTCGCAGGCGCACAGAACGATCGCATAGCACTTCACTCGGTGAGTACCGAGTGTCGAATTTATATTTTCCCAAAGGAAAGCGGGAGGCTAAGTTTTACATAATCGCTAGGATTGCTAAAGGGAAGGTGTGTCCTTAGCCTAAGTAGGTGAATGGTAATGATGGTTATGAGTGAATGAATGGGTGAACTGATAAACAAGCTAAACTAGAGCTAGAATACCTAGGTGGGAGAGCGAGCAATTATCTTAAGTAACAGAGGTAAACTAATTGACTAGGAGGAATTCCTTACTACTTTAGGGCAAAGCCCGCCTACCAAGTAGGAGAGTTAAATAGACAAGGTCTGTCACGAGCCCTACAATTTAATAACTAGATCTATCGTGGTGGAATACAGAGGATGGACAAGGCTGTCACTACTTGCTAACTACCACAATCTATCCAGAAGCCTAGCCGTATCCACAAATAATCTATAGTCTAAGCACCACGCTTAATCTATAAACTTACTACTTCGATCCTAGTTTCAATAAAATAAGATCAAAGCACACTAACCAGATGGTGGAACCGGTACTAATGAATGACTACTAAACAAAAGGTAACCTATGATACTAATGCTAAGAGCAAGCACCTAAGCTCACTAATGATGAACAATAATGAACAAGTACTTAAACAAAGCAAAACAATAATACTAAATAAAGTACTGAAAATAAAATACTGAATAAAGTAAATTTGAAATGAAAGAATTACAAAAGAAGCTATACCAGACCTAAAAGACTTTTTCGGACTCCGGAGAAGCCCCGCTCTAGTTCTACTTCCACTCCTAAGCTACTACTCTAGAGCTACTCTAAGCTAGAGAGCTTCGAAGAAGCTTTGGAATGCTTGGAATTGAATGGGGGCACTGTTGATATATTTAATGCACACAGATAAATCCGCAAGCGCACGGATACCGCTGTAGCTTTCACCAGAAAGTATTTCAAGTATCGTATCCACAGGGAACTGTGTGAGACTAACTACGATCTTACTTAACTAGGGGAAGTGGCGGAGGACGAAAAAAATTTGAGGTAGGGCAAAGTCCCGAACATAGATAGTAAAGTAATATATCTTAAAATGATTCACTAGACGTGATAGTCAAGCACAAAATATATAAATAAAAATATTTAGGATAAATAGAATTATAGAAAAATACGAACAAAGTTAACTAACCATGTGACCATGAAGCTTCAGTCATGCCTAGATGACCTACCGTGATGATTCTCTTCAATTGCAGTGAAGATTGTCATGTGTGGTGTGATCGCCGCTCGCCGGCTCACTGTCATTGCCCAAAACTGATCAGCGAAGGCATGTGATCGCCGCCTCGCCGGGCGCTGCCTCACAGATGGCAAAGTCACAAACTCTCCCTCGCGATAGTAGGATAGGGATTTGGAGCGGTCAGCGGTGGAAGGAGAACTTGCGAAGCGTCATGCGCCAGGCGGCCACGTCATTTGCGCTAGTCACTGGAAAATGAACAGGCAAAAGTTTGGACAGGCTACAGCCCACAAGGCCACAAACGAACTGCGGACAAGCCCATAAAGCAAGGCACAGCCCAAAAGTTAATAACGGTTCAGACTTCTATCTTCTTCTTCCTACGAACATATTCAGACTTCAACAGCACTACAACCTTCGAGACCTTGCAACCATGGCTACGGATCAACTCAGGCTGGGTATCCGCGGTGGAGCCAGGGCCCTCCGCTCCTGACTAGGGGTAGCAACAAGGTTAGGATAAATAGGAGCGTAGAGAGGAAAACTAAGGTTCTCTGGTTCTGACTTGGGTAAACTATGTCTTCTACTATTCAATTAGGGACATTACTTAAGAAATGACACCAGCAGAGGATGCTTCCCGTAGTAACCGTGTCCTACTTACCCTACAAACGAAATGTGGACTACAGAGGATTCAACGAGGCTATAAAAGTCACTCTCGCGAGGTACCACCGATCCGGAATGCAGGATGCATCCACAAGTAACCAGAGTCTAAGCACCACGCTTACACTACAATTACTACTTTACTCTTCCCGCATAAAGAATAAAGCACTCAAACGAGTTGTGAACCTGATGAACAATATAAACAAGAAGTTTACTTAAATCAGAAGTTGATTATCAGAGAAATCTTAGAGGCAAGCTCAGATAGAACTTGGATCTGCCAAGATACAAGTCGTAGAGAGAGCACCGACAGGCCGTCATCTCCACCAAACTCTTCCCTCACTCTCCAATTCTCCTCCAAATTTTACTATGCAAAAAGAAGATTCCCTGTCACATCAAAATGTCGGCAAATGCATGGAGTACTAAATATTGATGAAATCAAAAACTAATTGCACAGTTTTGTTGTACTTTGCGAGATGAACATTTTAAGCCTAGTTAGTCAAAATTTGGATAATTTTTACCAAATACAAACGAAATGCTACAGGAATTCTGATACAGTGTTTTCTCCCCAATTCACCGAACTAAACGAGGCCCATGTCGCCAAGTTTTCCATGGAATTAATGGCAGTCTAGCCAGCCGCCTCGGGAACTGGCGGGGCATGCAGCAGCAGCATCGTAGGCGTGTGTGGGCGCGTGCAACGGGCAGGACATGCAGCAGCATGTGTAGGGAGTAGGCAGGCACGCGCAGGTGTCCGGACGGGGGCTAGCATCTAGACGTCCGGACGCTAGCCATGCCCTTGTGTTTATTACGTGGTTTTGGCTTTGTTGGTCGTGGCATTCCAGTATTGTAATTGTCTTGTGCAAGTAGGCTTCCTTTAATTAGACATGCAGTTATGGTTTTGGAGACCGATTTCTCCCATGAATAAATTGGGTTGTCTCTATTTCTCTACAATACCTAGGTTGTAGGATCTTCCTCCCCTTTGGAGGATTCTTACAAATTAATCATCACATAGAGTAAATTAATCACATGTACCGATAGCAGGTTTTATGGTTACATATGAAAACAGAATGCTGACCAAACACAGATACTGAAATGAAACAACATCTGACAGTATTAATATTTAGGATGGATGTTGCTTATCTCTCTCCTATATATATATATATATATATATATATATATATATATATATATATATATATATATATATATATATATATATATATATATATATATTACCACACCTGCAATACCAAACTGAATGTGTTAAAATTTTTTTTGTTTTTTTTGAAACGAAGCACTTCATTTCTTTTTTTTAGACAACAGAATCTGTTAAACATTTCTTGGTCATGCAAATTGACTGATTGAGAAATTAATTAATTCCATGTCAAAAGTTACAGTGACAACTGATAACAATGTACGTGGCTGTACTAAAATACAATGACATCTTGAACATGGTAACTTTGCATAGTACTGCTTATCACGCGAATTCATGGAGAACAGTTGATCACTTTCTTCAGCCTGACGACGTACGGAAAGGGAAATTCGTTAGCACTGGTGTTTAATTTACAATTGCATGCAATCGTGTTTAATTAATTTATTACTACCTGGGATGGTGACCCATTTGAGCTGCAGGTGGACGACACCGGTGTCGACGTTCCTGAGCTTGAGGAGGAGGTCCTGCACGACCTGGCCGTTGTCCCAGATGATGTGGCTCTCGTCGGCGAGGCAGCTGTCCTTGCCGCCGGGGCGCACGGTGCGGACGACGGTGCCGCTGCGGATGTCCTCTAGATCCATCTGTATGATCTGCACCAGCGCCTCGATGTCGAACTCGGCGTCCCCCATCCTGTCGTCCTTGCTGAACGTGTCCTTGTCGAAAACCTCCTGTTTTTTTTTTCCATTTCAGAAATCAGACGACCAACATGCAGTGCAGCGTTCAAAAATCCAACATGATTGTCTATCATCAGTGGAAAATGATCGAAGAGGTGAATGATGCTCACGAGCTTGATGGGCGCTGACGCGTCCATGACTGCCAAGGTTAGATCCTCGTTCCACACCGGGTTCACCGTCTTCTTCATCACACTCGTCTTCAGTTTCTGCATCGGACGACGACGACGACGATGACAAAGCAAGCACAGACCAGACTCGGAGCAGCTAGCAAACAATGCAGTGTTGTGTCGCTCGCTGAGGTACGTACCTGGCCATCCAGGCTGAGCACGACGTAGGGGTCACTGCCCTTGGCGTCACAGCTGACAAGGTTGATCCCTCGCAGGACGCGCACGGACAGGAAGCCTCCTGGCAGCGAAGACATCGTCTGCTCGCTCTCACCTGCCGTCGGTAGCTCCTTTCTTCGATTCACCGACGACGGTGACGACAACGGTCAACGACCTGCTCTGTTCTAATCAGCGCAGGACGACGCGGTTTCCTTCGTCGCCGGCAAGCAAGAAGAGCACGTACGTACGTCTTCCTTTGATTCAGCTACTGCCATGCATGTGGCTCCCGATCCGGCCGGTCTTTGCTGACGGTCTCGACAGCCGGCGTAGTCCTAGCCTCATGCTATACATGGAATGGTTTGACCGTGTCCTCTGGGACTGGGGACATGCATGCATGTTTCCTGTTTCTTCAGATTTATTATTATTTTTGGCTGGTTCTTGCCCCGGTTTTGCTTTGCATGCATTTGTTTTGAGTGGCACGGCATATCTATCCTGTTTGGAGAAGACTCAGACGCTGCATGCAAATGCAATCAGGCGTGTATGGCACTGCAAAGACAATGCAATTAGAGCATATTCGAGAGTACCCAATAATTTGTTCCAAAAAACATGATGTTTTTCAACTCGTAAAGAAATATTGGGATGAATGAATAAATAAAACCATCTCCAATAGTTCCCAATAATTCACTCCTAAAATATAGAAGATAATTTTACATCAGAAATCATATACTATTTCTAAATTATCCCAACTATTTTCATATATTCTTTAGCTCTTATACATTTAAATTAGGAAACTCTTTTCTACTCTTTATTATTTTTCACGCCCTTCTGCCTTTAGATTGGGAGACAAATATAAGTACAAAGTTTGTTTTAGTACCCATAACTAATTCAAACCACTTGTCTGTTCACGCGTAAAAATACACACGCGCGCGCACGCACACACTTTATATAGCCTCTACATGTTGTGATGAGCTTATCAGCTACTATATATATTTGTTCCATCCATATGCATAGTTTTTCTCCTCAGCATGGTATACATTTAAGTCCATATCTTGTGATATCATGACTTTAATATTTGATTTATTAGCTGCCATAAATTTGTTTATCCACATATTATGTTAAAACTCTTGTGCCTATTATACCATTTATTCAAACTCTCTTTCCGTATTTTGCTAAAAGTAAGAATTTTAGTTACTAGCTGCATTCTAAATTACAATATGATATAAAGTGAGGAACCACAAAGATGCTCAAGAGGAGCTTAAAGGGAGGTTTAATTTAGAATGGCACTACTACACAAACTTTAACCGTGACGGCTAAATGGGTTAACCGAAACGGCAATCACGTCCGCCTCAGACTAAAGGTCATGGTCAATCATTATTTACTGAGGCGGGTCAAATGCCCGTCTCAGTAAATCAGATAAAAAAAACTAAAAAAAGAAAAAGCCCGTACCCAGCCCTAACTAGGCCTGGATCTGGGCCTGGCTCTGCCGCCCCTGCATGCCGTCACCGCCGGGGGAGCAGGCCCCGCTCCGCGCGCCGCTGCAGTCAGGGGTGCTCGATCCGCCACCGGATCTGCCGCTCGTCCCTCCGCCCTCGCCGCCCCGCCTCGATCCGCTGCCGCCACGATCGGATCCGCCGCCGTCGCAACTAGATCTACAGCCAAGGGGCTGCCGTGACCCACTGCGACTGGATCTGACGGAGAGGGGCACCGCTCGGGTGGGGGATAGGGTGGGGGAGGGCGCTGCCGCGGCTCGCAGCCGGATCTGCCTGCTCGTAGACTCGCAATGCCGGGATCTTTGGGAGAGGGCCTTGGGCTCGCTGGATTTGAGAGAGAGGGTGCTCGAAGCCTCGCACCGCCGTCGCTCGCCGGGATCTACTCGGGTCTGCCTCCGCGGGATGTGGAGGTATGAGGGAGAGAGAGTGGACTAGTGGAGGGTGGGAGAGAGTGGAGGGAGGGAGAGAGTGAGGATGGAGGGAGGGAGGGTGGAGTCACAAGGCTGGGGTGCCGCTCGGCCGCTCGACTTCGGAGGGGGAGATAGAGGTGCGAGTGGAATGAAAAGCCTAAGTGCTCCTTATATTCGTGACTAAGCTAATGGGCCGGCTGGGCTTTGGTCCTTTTTTCCGAGGTGGGGCCATGTAGGAGGTCCGCCTCCGAAAATGGAGGCATTTTAGGAGGCGGCTATTTTTTAATTGTCTCAGTAAATTGATTTTGCGAGGCGGTTGAATTTTCCAAACGCCTCGGTTAATAAAAGGACACTGTCTCGCAAAAGATTTTGTGTAGTAGTGCGAGCCAATGGTGCTAATCAATAGGTTATCTACTATACCTAAATAGAAGACCCCCTACTAGCAGATTTTCCAGCAATTTCGTGAAGCCACGTCAGCCCACTTCTACTTCAATTTGAAGGTAGCAACAAAGCAACAACCCTTGGCCTCTCCTTCCCAGCGGCCGCACTCCCTTTGTTGTTAAAAGTTCAGACGTTACCTATTTAATTTCTCCTCCATCATCCCCGGCCATGCCTACAACTTCCACTACCAATCCAGAACCCTGCAAACTCAAACGTCGCTCCATCCATCAGTTTATAACTAGCGCCCACCCCTACTTGCTCTGGAGAGCGCGAGAGTTTTTCCTCTTGAATCTTGATTCCCTACTGAGCCAGCGCTGTACCTGTATACAACGCCTCCGCTGTCATCACCTCCCCGTGTCCGACGCTGGCCGAATAGGGCCGGGCTGAGGCACACCGATCTGGCAGCGCTTGCACAGCCTGAGCCACGAGGCATTCGGCAGGACATCGAGCCGGCGCACTGGGCGATTGGGCCTTGCGTTCTGGCTTCCGAGATCAAGCCAGAGGAGGACACTACGTTATGTACCGGGGCTGCATGCTAATTGCCTGTGATTCTTTCACTTGATTATTATCAATAGGTAATTAACACTGCCTTTCGCTTCTTTCAAAAAAAAAAAACGCTGCCTGCAGAATAAAACATGATGTATTCGAACGCAGAGCCCCCTGCAGAATCCCTTGAAGGGATCAAATATCGGATCAATTTGTGGACAAGGAAGGTGATCCATTTGGGAAGAGATGGACGACAGTTTTGGATAAAGATTAGTTAGAGGTAAAATTGATATCTTATCAATGGCTGACCATTTTAAACTGCGTAACCATGACTTGCAATTTTGAAATCAAGTTGATGTCTTCGTCTATCAGAATGACAGGCATGATGAATGATATGGGCAAGGAAGTGAGGTTTCGTTTTCTTATTAGCTATATGCAGGTCTAATGGAGATTATTTCGATCTAAAACGTTAGTCAAGTTGCTTGAACCTTACAAGACCAACGATATATATTTTCACTTAATTAACATAAAACATGCTTTTGTATTTTATATGCAAATCTATTTTTCAACTTATAAGCAGCTACAAGCCAGTATGTTTCTTGAAACAATCAGGTATAATTTTCACTGACCAACGTTCTGATTTCTTGATTTCACTTATCTCTCACTCCATTAAACCTCCACCTATATACCGCTACAAATTCCTGCAGCAACGCATGAGATATCATCTAGTTGATATTTAATCCTAGCCACCGGTGTTTACTCCCAAAAGGATTTCAAAACCCAGATCGACGTGGTCAATTTTTTTTATCTACAATTAATAACCTCCCTGCACTTAATAAGATATTTTTCTCCACCAAAGAATTATGTATTTAGCAATAACAACTTACCCAAATTAATGTCGTAGATATTAAGATAATTTTAAATGATTTTTTTGGTATATGAGTTGTTAAAGGAGATTAGATCCAGGATTTCTGAAATATAGAAAAATAGAAATGTATATTTACCACTCATGAATACATGTATACTTCATCTGCATGATGGCACAACATAAATGTTTAATTTTGGTTAGATTTTGTATATTAGTTGTGATAGAAATATATAATATAGAAAAAAATGTAAATATAATGGAATTTATGGTTATTTAAACTTTTTTCCCTAATAACATATGCCGATAATTTGGACGTAAACTTAGGGGTATTTAGTTTAGATGCAAATTCATGGGCCACATTAGATTATGTTTCATGATTAGAGAGGTGGGTAATTTGGATGCAGATTTATTCTATATTGTTTTTCATAATGGCAAATGATGGTAATGTTTAACAAAACAAACTAACAAATGGCTCTTATTATTGTTAACTTAATTCGTGGTAGGCCCTTTCTGATCCTTGTGAGAATTTATTTGATTTCTCTTTTTTTTAACATGTCTCGTGAGAATTAATTTGGAGACTATTGGACCCCTTCAGCGAGTAATAGTAAGATAAGCTATGAATATTTACAAAATAAAACAAACTAAGAAACTCTTTGAATGTGCGCAGTGTACGAACTAGTAATTAGCGAAGTTGGTTATTCTATAAAAATCACATGTCCGACGGTCACAATCAAACAGCAGGCAAGCCTCCACACCCACCCTCTTTTGTAGCCATGTATCAGGGCTTTGTTTAGAATGCATGAATTTCACTATGATTGAAAATGAAAACTTACACGCTCCAGCTTCGTTGAGGTTCAACAAACATGCACTAGCATTATAGATTGTTCTTCGGGTACTCCAGTCCAATTGACATGTCTTCTTGACGCAGGCTTCTGGATGTCACAACTCATGATGTAGTTTTTGTGTGGTGGTAGTTTGCCCTTCCATACCAGGACCTCGTGTCTGCCGACGCAGCACTTGACTGTTCCAAAGAGGATATCAATGAATTTGACACTGGGAATTTTCTCATCAGGACCACTAGTTCGAAACTCACGGAACACACAATGTTCATCGCCGAACATTCTTCGAAAACATACATGCCTGTTTGTCAGCCAACACTTATCAGGGTGCTCATAGAAAAAGGAGATCTTTCTTGGTGTGTAGTGGTAGTGGTCCATAACGAAGGCAAGAACCTTGCTCCAGAACGCAACATTCAGGTTGGTTCTTAGTATGGTGGTCACGAAATTTGCTCTCAGGAGTGATCCCAGCTTCGCCCCTACTATCCTCATCGCCATCGCTATCTTCATGGTGATGGCCACAAGCTTGGGATGCTCTCCAGGGTCTGCACTTCCAAATGCAAGCGCCTTGAAGAAGTACCAGTATTCTTCATCGGCGAGGAAATTCAGTAGCAGAGACGGTGTAGTTCCAAAATTCATGACCTGGTTGGATTGGCTTGTGATTATAATCTTACTGTTGTTTGCAAATTCAGTGGCAGAAGCTAGGTACAGTCTTCTCCATGCTACCTCGTCGATGTCCCCTGGCACTGAAACAACCACCAGCCATGTATCCTTGCCATTGTTGTCTTGTTGATGCTTGAGTATCCCTCCATCCATGAAAGTAGTCACACCATCCTTGTTGAAATCATCTTCACTAAAGAAAACTATTCGAGAGAAGTGACCACGCACCTGCTCATCGTTACAAACATGCGCAATGAGGGTGCTCTTTCCGACACCATATGCACCAACAATTGGGAGGACGCCCGGATTGTCCGTACCTTGTGGCTCTGCCTGCAGCAAGAAACTGATGACACACTCCAACTCCGTTTGCCGGCCGAACATGGACATGTCCAAGAACAGGTAGGTGCTGTAAGGCTGGCGGTACAAGGGCGGGTAGGTCTTGAGCAGCACAATGAACTCAGTCGCGTCAGCAAGCACGGTGCTCAAGCTATGCAACACTTGTTGCAGCTGCAGGTGTGCCGTGCTCTGTGCTTCGTTGGGGCTGGACAGGAGGAGGCGCTTGGCAGGATTGAATTTCGACAGCGTTAAACGCTGACGACGTGATCCATTGTTGTTATTGCCTTCGTCCCCGATCGTTTCTTCAGGTCCATGGCGGCTTTGGTCTCTGAAGTTGTCGAGGGTGTAGTAGCCTCGGTACATGTCAGCCTCTCCTCCATGTCTGGCGATGCGGGTCTTGAGTATCTGTCGATCAGAAAAGATAAGGACCTGCTAGCGAGTTCACCAATGGCTGCGGTGAGAACTACCTCCATCGGGAAGGTCTATCCCCTCCAATTTTTGCAAGATGATGGTGGACCTTTTTTTTTGTTAATGACGAAGGAAGGACTACTTCCTAACTAATAACGGGGGGGTCTTCTAGGTTTAACCGAAGGACGTAGCGACCTAGAGTTTATGCTATTCCATAGGTTCCCAAGGGCATGGAGAAATGCTCTTTCAATCTTGTCTTATATGGTAGTTCTTGCTTAGGATCTAACACCATCAAAATGGAAGCTACGCAAATGACGAGAATCTTTATGCATTATTATTTTGTCTATTTATTTACGGAAATGCTCTCCTGAGGGTGTCCAATGCTCCAGACGTGCCCTTCCTAATCCAGCGGAGCCCAATATGGGTCCTGCTCCCGGCTTCTCCACAAAAACAAAATAAATATTGATTCTTCGTTCCCCATTCCACTCTGGCGCGGTCTTCTTTTACCGCATGCATGCATCTTCCGCGCCTGACTCCTTCGTGCCCATGCTCACCTTAGCTTCCTAGCGTGGGGGACGCTCGCCGCGGACAACGCAGTCACCCGGCGCTTTGTCGCCTCCACGGCTCCACCGCGGGGGACCACACCCACCCGCCCTGTCGCTAGGAGCCACGCAGCAGCTCGTCGGTGGTCGCGCAGCCGCCTGGCCACTGGCATCGTACCCCCTGGCGTCACTCCGCGGCATCGAGCTCCACACGGGCATAGAGCTCCGCGTCGACAAGTGTCAATTCATCCAGCAACAAGAAGATGCTACGCTGAAAGCGGATGTTGCAAGAGTATATTTCAAGTGTTTCGGATGTTTCAGAGATACGTTGCAAGTGTTGTATATCGATGTTGCAAAAGTAGATTGGGATGTTGCACATTATGTAATAGCTATACACGTATGTTGCAAGTGTTTTATCTGGATGTTGCAAAATTAGATCTGGTTGTTGCATATACATGCATATTGCAAGTGTTTTAAGTGTTTTATACGTATGTTGTAATTATTTCATCTGAATGTTGCATATGTTTTGCAATGGTTTTCAAGTATTTTCAGACATTTTTGCAAGTGTTTCAGACGCTTGTTTTAAGTGTTTCATTTGTCTTTTTTTTGTATATATGTTGCAATTGTTGCACCTGGTTGTTTCAAAAGTAGATCAGGTGTTGCAAATGGGATGCGCATGGGAAACGGCTGGCGGCGCGAGCGACGTCCGGGGCATTGTGGGCCCGCTACTAGGACGCTCGTTCGTGAGCCCGACGCATTAGGACGCTCTCTCGCTTGCTGTGTAGGCACCGTCCGGACACTAGCATCTCGGATCATACGTCTAGGCACTAGAAAGTCCGATTTATTTATGTTCTTCTATAGTCATCTACAAGTCCATTGATCAACTCATGCTCTGTATATGTAGGCTAGTAACTTAAATGCATTTCAAGCAAAAGCTCGCGCGCACACACGCATGCACACACGCGCACGCGCACACACCTACAAAATAACACCTAAAATAATACAAAGCAATCCATACATCTATATCTAAATTATTCACGTCCACCAACATGAAAAATAATATAAAATAACATGTCCAAATAATATAAGGTAATTCTAAATCTATAGGTAAATTATTAATCTCTATCATATAAAGTTGTCTCAAATATAATATAACGTAATCCATAAATCTACAGTTAACTCGCCCACCTATGCCATTATGAAAATAGTCTTAAACTCATTTAAATTTACCCACATTTGTCGTTATAGAAACCAATATATACAACCCTAAAAATAATATAAAGTGACCCCAAAAATCTATAGTTAAATTATGTACCTCTACCGTCATGGATAGAACATACACATTTTTTGTAGTATTTTTTAACTAATCTAACATTATAATATTTTCACAAGATTTTTTTTCCTGTGGCCTCAAGGCATAATTTCAGTGTGGCCACACTATCCCAGCCAAGTTTTCTCCTGTCGGTGTGTGCTACTCCTTGCGGATGCTCTACCCAGGTGAGGAAAGGTCCAGCATGCCCGATGAAGGTCAGAAACCCGACCGGGAATCCCGCACACCGACGGGGAAGATTTTTTCGTGGCTGGCGCGGCGCATAGGTGCGAGTGAAAAATCATCGCGCCCTTAGAGAAACAAGGAAAAAAGAGTGCGAATAGAGTGCGCCTCCTGGGGGCCCATGACTCCCTCGCCCGAATCTCGCATTCCTTTTCCCCCAAATCTCACAGCCCCTCTCTCTCTCTCCTTCACATTCCATTCATCGCTCCCCACCACCAACCGTTCCCTCGCCGGTGTGCACCACCAATACCTCTGCCACCAGAGATCCTACGCGCCGCTGCAGGGCCCCTCACGGCAAGGTCATTCCACCACCGCCGCAAACGCCATGAGCCCATAACCCTAGGCTGATTTGTGCTCTACCGACTGGCAGCGCCTTCGCCTCGACTCATCCCTGTGCCACTGCTGCTGTAGGTCCTTGCATCGGCATCGCAGGTACCAACAATCTAACCACTCCTCTTCCAATCGACTAATCGTAACTTTTCCCCAAATCATACCCCAGAAAAAATGAAGATTTGTATGGCTTTTGGGTACATCATTTGGCTTTGCCATGTGCCAATCTCGTATTTCTACAAGATTGATGGTAAGATCTACCATGCACCTCGTTATTGCTTCTATGGACTATTATTTTACTTTGTAATGTACTCATTTATATTTTGTAGTGGGGTGGCAACCTGGGTGATTTCCTGACGGGTCACCCTAACGGTAACCGTCATTGACGGTCTTTCCTGATGGTTTTTATACTTTTCCTGACGGAACAGGCCGTCACAGAAAAAGTTGTCTGGGGTAGTGTCACCTGTGTTGGTACCAGAGCACTGGATGGATCACTATCGTGCCAACAACCGGCAGTGATGCCATGGATCGGTGTCAGGTCACATATAACTGGCAGTGATATCACAGATCACTTACAGGTGAGCATGACCCAACATTGATACAAGAGCATCACTGCCGGATGGAAGCAACCTGACAATGATCTAAGGGGTTGACACTGGGTTTTGCTTTGACCGAGCAGTGAAACTCTGTCCCTGTATGACTAACACGTCCCTTCCAAAATTTCATTCTCCCCGCATCCAGCAATAACTGCATGTTGCCACCGCAGTGAAATTGGTAAAATTTTGATTTTAACTTTACATGTGACGTGTTCTTGTCTCATAAGCCTTCCCCTCGAAACTGACAAAATTTGAAGCCAGCGACAATGTTAGCACTAGCTAGTTGTTCGTGATTATACGGCAAGCATTTTATATATAATACTAGCTAGCTTAGCCGCGTAGGCTACATTTTAACTACATCTAAATTTTGGCCCAAGCTATCATACAACAAGATGTTTCCCTAGCTAGTTAAGCATGCAAATTTAAGCAACAGATGGGGTATTAAAGTAATTTACCTTTATATATATATATATATATATATATATATATATATATATATATATATATATATATATATATATATATATATATATATAACTTTACCTAGTTAGTGCTACTTGCAAGGGTGGCAAAACCACAGAACTAATTGTCATCACATATTCATGCCGCCACGTAATCCATCATCTAAATCCACTACTTCAACTTTTTTTTTTGAAGAGAAACTGTAGACCAACTGCTCCCCAGCACAGCACCAAATATATTAACTAAAACAAAGGGTACAAGACAGGAAAACTTACAGAGCAGTTAGCCAAGAGCTAACTAAAGAGAAGACCTTCTAAAGAAGAGCCTAGAGGAGCAAGGGAGAAAAATCTACAAACTGCTGAGCCAATTCATTACAGACAGGTGGAAGACTGGACTGATTTTGTGCAAATTGCGAAAGAAAGCTTCCAAGCAGCCAAGGAAGGTGTCTTTCCATTGAAGATCCAAGCATTGCGCTCATTCCAAATGCACCATGCTGCTATCATGAACACCTCCATGAAGAAAGGCAACTGCAACATACTCCTTTGGCGCTCTGTCATCTGAAAAATACTTCCCTGCATACCCCAAACGAAGCCAATGCAGAACCAGCGGGAAACTGCAGTTGAGCATTCAAAGAAAAGGTGTTCTAATGTCTCTTCAACATTATCTAGACACAGTGCACAGCTGTAACCTTCATCCAAATGTATGTGTCGACGTCTTAACATATTCCTGGTATTCAGCCTATCATTGAGAAGCAGCCAAGCAAAGAACTTAATTTTTGGTACACACTTTGATTTCCAAATCCATTGCATGGGTCTAGGGGGTGTGAGTGACTTGAAATGTTGCTTGTAATATTTCTCAGAAGAGTAGAGAGATCCCCAGATGAAAGTCCATGTATCCTTTTGATCAGAGAGGAGGTTCTGGTCATTCATGATCTGATAAAAAATGATGAATTCATTATATGCAGCTCGATTAAGAGGCAACCTGAAGAGATCAATACGATTTTCTTCCTGATAACCTTTTTTAGAGAAAGAGTGCTATGTTTAGCATATGTTTGCAACATTGGGAATTTAGATGCAAGTGCCTGCTCCAAATAGTTGTCATCCCACAAGCTGACTGTGTTCCCAATTCCTGCTGTGCATGTAGCAATTCCTCTGAAAGCTGTACTCAGGCTAAGCAGATCCTTCCACCAAAAGGAGCCCCTTGGTGAAACAAGGTGAGACACTTTTAAATTATAATATGTAGACCAGATCAAGTGTACCCAAGGTACATCTACTTTGTTATAAAATTTGGCCAACTGCTTACCTAGAGGGCATCATTTTGCAAGTATAGATTTTTGACTCCAAGACCCCCATTTCTCTTTTGGAATGGTTACCATAGTCCAGGCAGCTAAATTGTAGCCTTTTTTTGTTTATATCACTGCCTCTCCAAAGGCAATCCTTTCTATATTTATCAATCACCTTTATAACAGTTTTTGGTAGCTTCAAAGTGCACATATAGTAAGTAGGTAATGAAGAGAAAACAGAGTTGACTAGCTGCAGCCTTCCTGCATAGTTGAGAAAGGTGGCAAAGCACCTGTGTAATTTATAATAAACTGAGGATGCGATTTCTAGGGTTCCACACCACCAAAGGCACTTTTGTGATTTTGTCAGTGGAGGAGTGCAAACAAGTCGATCAGCTAGATAGTGCTCTTGTCACCTTTGGAGTGCAGGTTCTTTGGTGCCGTCGAAAACTACATCCACCTCAAGATGGCCAGATGGGCATGCATGCCGGCCTCTATCTCTAGGCTCTACATGTGGTGACGGGTGGTTGCTTTATCTTCTACCTCCCGTCACTGTACCGGTGTACCTCGCTGCCCGACGGTGGCGCATGTCGTCGTGATCACTTCACCACTTGCGTCACACACCAGCTGCACATACACATATATAGCCGATCTGAGGTGCTGGTTCATTTACTGCCACGCCGCCGATCGATCGTCGAGCACCTGGCCGTTCCATTGAAGGACGATCGACGAACTAATGGGCGCTTGCAGCAACGTGAGGCTTTCGGCGGCGGCTCTCCTGGCAGCGCTGGCCATGGCGGCCACCGTCTGCTCGGCGCAGCAGCTCCGTCGCAACTACTATGCGAGCGTGTGCCCAAACGTGGAGTCCATCGTGCGCGAGGCAGTGGCGAGGAAGTACCGGGAGACGTTCATCACGGTGGGCGCGACGGTGCACCTCTTCTTCCACGACTGTTTCGTGGAGGGCTGCGACGCCTCGGTGGTGGTGGCCTCCACGCCCAACTCCACCGCGGAGAAGGACCCCCCGTGAACCTCTCCCTAGCCGGCGACGGCTTCGACACGGTGATCCGCGCCAAGGCGGCCGTGGACGCGGTGCCACGGTGCCGGAACCGGGTCTCCTGCGCCGACATCCTTGCGATGGCCACCCGGGACGCCATCGCGCTGGCCAGCGGGCCGTCGTACGCGGTGGAGCTCGGCCGCCTCGACGGGCTCTCCTCTGCGGCGAGCAGCGTGGACGGGAAGCTGGCGCCGCCGACGTTCGACCTGGACCAGCTCACTGCGCTGTTCGCGCGCAACGGTCTGTCGCGGACGGACATGGTGGCGCTGTCGGCCGGGCACACGGTGGGGTTCGCGCACTGTGGCACGTTCGCCGCGCGGATCCGCGGCGCAGCGGCGCCGGACCCGACGCTGAACAGGACATTGGCGGAGAAGCTGGCAGCTTGGTGCCCCGACGGCGTGGACCCACGCGTGGCGGTGACCATGGATGTGGTGACGCCCAGGGTGTTCGACAACCAGTACTTCCGGAACTTGCAGGTTGGGATGGGCCTCCTGGCGTCGGACCAGCTGCTGTACACGGACCCCAGGTCCCGGCCCATTGTGGACACGTTGGCACGGAGTAGTGTCGCGTTTGAACGGGCCTTCGTGGAGGCTATTACGAAGATGGGCCGGATCGGGGTCAAGACAGGGGCCCAAGGGAACATCCGACGTAGCTGCGCAGTGCTCAATTGACCTGAAGAAAAACTAAGTTCTTGTATATATTGGAAAAAGAAAAGGATATTGTACGTACTATAATTTTGAAAAACTATGGATCTAGAAAAACCAAATCGTCTAATAATTTGAAATTGGGGACGGAGTAGCAGTTTTTGGTCTTCATATTGAATGATTGATGAGGAGGTTGATCGTTACCGTGGATGGTCTAATGAGATGGTGAAAGGAGTATTTGGTAAAGCAGGTTATGAATTATTGGGCATAGATGACGGAATGGATCGGATCGGATGACCTAATAAACGACACACTTAGCTTGTCAATCTAGGCGAGGCAAGCACTGAGATGGGAGTGTGTTTTGTTATACTTTTTCAGTAGCGCCAAAAGGCCAAAGGCGCTTTATTTCAAATAATGGAAGTGCAAACGTACGTATGGTGTATATATATATATATATATATATATATATATATATATATATATATATATACACACACACACACACGCGTTTGACTCTTAAGCTTATTCGATTCATCAGAATGAATTTACCTTCACTGTTCACTCTCCCTCACCTCCATGTATATACTTATCTACTAGTACTATCTTTGTTCGCCAGCGCATGATCCACCACTTCATTTACATACTTTCCATGAACCAGCAGTTGAGATCGACCTGAGACTTTGAGTCACTCTTTGACATTATTCTGACTGTAAGCAGGGCAGAGACAGGTGTCACTTTCAGTTTTAGTCCACTGGGCACTGGCAAGTGGACGGCTAGCTCACCCAGTCACCCTGCGCCGTCAATTCCACGATCAGACGGTCCATGATTATTCTGGTGGTCCTAATGAGCAACTAACAGCCATATATCATATTCCTATACCACTATAGCCCATTGGATGTGTAATAGTCATCACTTGAGTTGAGTCACACCATTCATAATGGGCAGAAGCACATTGAGCAAGTGGAGTATATATATATATATATGGAGTAGTAGTGCAAACATAAATCACTCTTTTTGTGCTTTTGGTTGTCACACATACAGTCACATCCATTACTCTAGACGCAATGCTAACTGCTAATATATATATATATATATATATATATATATATATATATATATATATATATATATATATATATATATATATATATATATATATATATATATATATATATATATAGGAGTTCAACGAATCAACAAAACACCGAAGGGTCTAGCAACAATACAACTGAAGCAAGCTAACAAAAATGACTAGTTGGAATTGGACCCTAATTAATACGAGCCGTAGCCCGTAGAAACGTCAATTCTCACCCTCCACTGCTCTACACCAACAAAGACCTGACCCTCGCTAGGGACGGCCGCTTAGACTACCCGTACTCATGGACCTTTATATTCATCCTCTATACGTTCTAGTCAGCAAGATTCTCTCCTCTATACTCAATTCTCCCGCACTCATCCATCCTCTATATCATCCTCTATCCACTCTATTCACTGTGGGACCCACTTATCACTTTATCTAAATATATCCATGTGTGATCTAGTTTTAAAGGATTTATTGAGACGAATTTAATAGTGAAATCGAAATTTAATTTGGATTTTTGGTTTGTGAGTTATAGCATTTTTTCCTTTGTTTAGTTAGTGGGGCCGTCACTATAGAGTATAGAGTAAGCACAATATCACTCTAAATATAGAGTGAGAGAAAGGATAGAATATCGTTTTAGAGTACCAAGTGCAGCAGTTTTTACTCTATATTCCTACTCTAAAGCTTTAGAGTATCGTTTTAGAGTACCCATCGTGGGTAGTCTTAGGGCATGTTTAGGTTGTCACATCACAGCCAGTCGAATACGGAATATCAAACATCATCGAATGACGGAGACATCAAGTCGAAAAAACAGTGTCATTGCGCACGCCACGCTTAAGGGTGTGTTTACTTTAGGCCGGTTTAGATAAAAAATTTTGTAAAACGGCACTGTAGCTCTTTTCGTTGTTATTTGGTAAATATTGTCCAATCATGGTCTAATTAGGCTTAAAAGATTTGTCTCGTCCATTTCATCTAAACTGTGTAATTAGTTTTATTTTTTTATCTATATTTAATGCTTCATGCATGTGTCCAAAGATTCGATGTGACGGGGAATATAAAAAATTTTGCAGAATTTTCTGGGAACTAAACATGGCCTTTGTGAAATTTTTTAGCTTTCGTTACTGTAGCACTTTCGTTTGTATTTATCAATTAGTGTCTAATCCTGGATTAATTAGACTTAAAAGATTCATCTCGTTGTTTTCTATTAAACTATGTAATTAATTTTTTTTTCGTCTACATTTAATGTTCTATGCATGTGTTTAAAGATTCAATGCGACGAAGGATCTTAAAAATTTTTGGAAACTAAACATGGCCTAAGCAAGCAACAACGCAAACCGTTAGTCTTTGCACTCTGATTGGGCAGCAAGTGCAAAGGCCGGGCATTGTGTGCGCGGATAGGTGTCTCCACTTTGCTACATCCATCGTATTGCATGCGTGCGTGCATGATCCACTTTCATTACCTAGCTAGGAGTCAGTTACTAGCCATGATGATAAAGCGGTTGACTTGCTGAGACTGCCAGAGTCTTGCGCTCTGATAGTCACTTTCAGTTTCAGTCCACTAGTAAGAAGCAACGATAATGGCCCATTTGGTATGGATTGGTCGGCAGCTTCGAGAGCTATTTTTCAGCTCGAGTCACCAAACGGGGTCATGCCGCTCCACTTCACACAGGGAGCCCCACAATTTACGCTGAGACAAACGAAGAGAGAGAAGATGAGCCAAAAATACTGGCTTTACCTAGCTTCGCCTCACAACACAGACAACAGTGGGCCCTCGCGCAGCCATGGTCAGCTTTGCCCTTGTGGAGCCTTTGTGGAGCCTTTGTGCACGGCGAGGGCACAGGAGGCGCGCCCACGGGGAAGGATGGCGGCGTGGCCACGGGCGAGAGGCGCAGGTGGCGCGCCCTCACAGCGAGCATAGGCAGCTCGCCCTCACAGGGACGAGCATAGGCAGCGTGCCCGTGTGGGGAGGAGAGACTCCGCTGGGGTGCTCTGGGTTGCCGGTTCATTGGGCCGCGCATGGGCGAGCTTGCTTGGCTGCGGTGGAGCAGAGACACGTGGTAGACGACGAGCGCTGTGCAGCTCGAGGAAAATGTGGACGCGGTGGGGAGAAAGAGATAAGGTAGATAGAAGGGAAATAAAGAAAAAGAAAAAAGAAAAAAAACTAAGGGTATTATGGGTATTTCATGCCTTTCAATAATAATGATATCAAACGGTCCATCAAAATAGCAGCTCCGCCTATAGAGCTACTTTTGGAGTTAGAGAAAAAAAACGGAACGACTAGCGTCCGGATGTCTGGACGGACGGGGCATCCGGACACCCATGCCTACAGTCGTTTCCCGTGCTGTTTCGCACACCCACACGAGGCCCGCGTCAGCCCAAGCGTCACCAGCAGAGAGAGAGAGGGAGGGGGCGGCGGATGCGCAACCGGCACTGGAGGAGGAAGAGACACCGATACAAGGCAGTAGAAAAGCGAGGAGGGAGATGCAACACTCGATCTATATATGTTTGAAACATCTAGATGCAACACTTTCATCATATTTATGAAGACAGATGAAACACTTGGAACATGCATATGAAATATTTGCTGCAACACCAGATCTACTTTCGAAACATTTTGATGAAAACACTTGCAACATACGTATGAAAACAACTGCAAAACTTAGAACATACGTCTGAAATACTTACAAAAACATATGTAACATTTAGATAAAACACTTTCAAACATATGTCTGGAAAAACAGATGAAACATTCGGAACATACACTTGAAACATACATGTATAACCATTGCAACATGTGCAACATCCCGATCTATTTTTGTAACATCAAGATACTTGAAACATCCAAATGAAACATCTGAAACAAATATACACTTGCAACATGGGTTTTCAACGTAATGTCAACTTGTTGCCTGGACGAATAGAAGCTCGTTGTGGAGTTCGACGCCACCGCGGAGGTCGATGGCAGCGCTTGGAGCTCATCAAAGCGGCAGTGGCGCAGGCAACTCATTACCGGGATGGCTTCACACAAAGCTCTCCCCCTCGTCTGCATGTTGGAGCATCCGTCGTGGATGCTCGTCAGCTCGGTGGAGGCGGCCACAACGAGCGGGTCGGCTGCGGCGAGCAGACAGCGCAGTGGAGTGCGGCCATGGCGAGCATGGGCGCAGAGAGCACGGTAGCACGCGAGGAGGTAGCATGGTGGAGAATTTTATTTTTTCGGTAAGGTGCAGATGAGATGGAGCGAAGATGCGATAACAAGTTGGGGGAGATGCGTCCGTTCGCACGCGTCCACACGAACCTCCGTGTGGAACCATTATCGAAAAAAAAAACAAATTTACTGATGAAGCGGAGGTGTACCAAAACGACCCAATACATGGCCTCGTTCCACACATCCACGTCACGACGTGACGGGCCATCCCGCAGAGTCAATCGACGGTCCAGAAGTTGTCCACAACCGCAACCAGTGTACACAAGGCTGACGCTATTGCGTGGGAACCGGGAAGAATTGAAGTGGGAGGCACATGTGTAACTTTATTTAAAAAGAAAAAAGGCCTAGTTGTCAATCACATAAACACACCCATAAATAAGTACATGCATACACACACATAATCGAACATGAATGAAGATACCGAGTTCTATAAAGCTGCAAATGGAGTGTTTTGCGCGCATGCGCTTGTCCACTTCTTGTCTTTTTTCATGTAAAAATTCAAGTGTGTTCTCAGGGACGTACTAATTGAAGGATGTGGCAAGTATATACACCCTCCGCTCTGCGATATAATGCATTTTTAAAATTTTTAAACGATTTAAAGGAATACTCAAATGATGCATTTACACATGGATTAAATTAAACTCAATTCAAAAAAATAACAATGATGAGGGACCTAACTAGTAACTACTGTACTGTGCGCCAAACATACTTCATTGCCTCTATTTATTTATTTATTTATTTATTTATTTATTTATTTATTTATTTATTTATTTATTTATTTTCAAATCAAAATAAAATGAAATGGCGATACACCATATATGGGAGCTTATTACTATCACACATAACTTGCGAAAAAAATAGAAAAAAAAGGTTTTAAAAATTATAAATCACTGGTATATATATGCTAGTTGTTAGATATGTGAAAACCTTAACCATGCAACATCCCCTAGCTATCCTGCAGTCAAACAAATGAAGATGTTCGGATAGAGGAAGCCCAACTCTATGGAGTTGGTGGAGTGAATCTCGTTAATTTGAGAAAACTAAAACAATATAATCCCAAACACCCCCCTAAACCAATCTCCCTCTTTGTGAATATATATAGGAAGCTGACAGCTCAATTTCTTGTTGTCGCATGGCCGAAATAGATAAAGACCTATAAGACTAGCTATGCGACAAGAGCTAGACACATATATACGACAGGCTCTGAGAGGGTCCAAAAGAGGAATGAAGCACCGGGAAAAGAAAGATGCATGCCATATTGTTCCTTTTGCGTACCAAACGCGAGGGTAGTTCACAGTGTACCGACCAATCAATCATGGGCAGAAATTGACAGCGCAACTGTAACAATCAAACCCTTTCATATTGATAGGAATAGAAACTTTGTTGAAAAAAATTTCTCTAATAGTTTCTTCAATTTGATCTCTAATAAAAGTCCCCTTTGGATTCAATGAACTTTTTCTGTTTCCTGTGTTGTTGCTATGAAAATAAACTGATTTCTGTAAAATTCCTATATAATTACGTTGAAAATCATGTGTTTCAAAGGGGCCCTAATTATTGACATCATTTATCCCTTGTTTCTTACTAGCTAAAGACATAGGGCGGGGATGGCTCTCCAAAGTGTGCACAACATACATATAGCAGAGTTGTTGTAGGGTGCAATGTAGAGAGCATTTTTTATTCAAGTAGTTCTCTAGCTAAACGAGGATTTAGAAAGTGAGTCTAAGAAAGATTATTGAAGATACAAGGAGTTGCTGCATTTCAGGTGCCTAGATTTTTAGGCAACAATCTCAGACAACCAATTAATATAATTAAAAGATAACTCGTAAGAAATAATTTAGTTTTTTTCTAAAGTTAAATAATGATATAATTATATGTTACCTCAACAATAGCAAAAAAAACCAGGCAACTAAAATATAGGAAGAATGTATTTGCGGTCGTCTAGCGCCAAGAAGCAAGGTTAATGTTGAAACTAGCAAGAGTGACCTTATCTTGTCCCCTGTAAGCTGTGGCCACCATGCCGCCATATTGTGTCGTAGCATGGGCGTCAACGTCGTATCGTAGTGAGCACTTCACTTGAGCACTCGCGTCACTCCAAGTGCACCAGCAGATCTGGGATTCGACCAAGATAGTCCGAATTTCAGTGAAATTCGTCCATTTCAGTTAGGTCCGAAACAAATTTTGTGCTTCAAATCTTAAAATTTCAACGAATTAAGTCTGAAATTGGACCGAAATTTTCCGAAATTCGTCCATTTCGGTTGGGACCGAATTTTTTTTCCAAAATGAATCCTAGAACCTCCAGCAGGCTGCAGCTAACCCTAGCTTTATTTGCAGATCGAGATTTCTTTGCAATTGCAACTGCACTGCATATGTGTGTGTATATACAGGTAGCCTCCGGTTGCACGCCGCCGGCCATTTGTGCGCTGGCAGTGAACGGCCGGGCAAGCTAAGGTACCATTGCTCGCTAGGTGGTAGGCAGCTAAGCTAGCTAAGGACAGCGTACGTACATCGATCAGCATGGGCGGCGGCGGCGGCAGCGTAAGGCGTGCAGCGGCGGCGCTGCTCTGGGTACTGGTGCTCGCGGCAGCGGGCTGCGGCAGCGTCTGCGAGGCGCAGCTCCGGCACGAGTACTACGCCGGCGTGTGCCCGAACGTGGAGTCCATCGTCCGCGGCGTGGTGGCCAAGAAGATCCAGCAGACGCCCACCACCGTCAGCGCCACCGTGCGCTTGTTCTTCCACGACTGCTTCGTCGAGGTAATTAAGTGCAGGTGCAACAGCACTCTGTGTACATGCGACGCGACCGCGTGTAGGTTGCCGGTGCAGATCGTAGCGGTGAGATCACCATGCATGCTGCTCGATGGTGTGCTGACATGCATCCGTCTTCGACCTATGCAGGGCTGCGACGCGTCGGTGATGGTGGCGTCGACGGCGAACAACACGGCGGAGAAGGACCACCCCATCAACTTGTCCCTGGCCGGCGACGGCTTCGACACGGTGATCAGGGCCAGGGCGGCCTTGGACGCCGTGCCGGGGTGCCGGCGTGCCGCGGCAAGGTGTCTCGCCATGGCCACCAGGGACGCCATCGCGCTGGTACGCATATGCACGCCGAGCGCGTTACGTATATACACCGCAGGCCAGTTACAAGAGCGGAATCATGGAAACTGAATGCTAGCTATCTGCTGTCTCGTGTCCGCGCGTCGCGCGTGCGCCCGTGCATGCAGGCCGGCGGTCCGTCGTACGCAGTGGAGCTGGGTCGGCTGGACGGGCTGAGGTCGACAGTGAGCAGCGTCAACGGGAAGCTGCCGGCGCCCTTCTTCAACCTGGACCAGATCAACCAGATGTTCGCCGTCAACGGGCTGTCGCAGGCCGACGTGGTCGCCCTCTCAGGTACGTTTCTGATCGTTTCTGGTCGGTCTTTGCAAGCTACTGTTGAACTCATCGCAAGCATTGCACGACCTCACTCATCGCGGACGGTGCCTGCTCCATGTTCGCACTCTACTCCAACACGCTCAAGGTCTCACTCGGCGTCGACCAGAACCGCGTCGCGCTGCTCGATCGGGGTCGCCTACGATGTCGGCGAAAATCTCAGCCTGCTCCCGAGGGTGCTGTACAACTGGCTCCATCCCACGCTGCTCCTCCTCACTGACGCCGGCGCGTGCCTCCTCAGGTACGGCACCGCGTGGCTCTTCGTCTCCAGCGTCGTGTCCGCGCTGCCTTACTGGATGCTCCAGCAAGCAGGCGAGAGGAGAAGCTTCATGTGACGCCATCCCGCCGGCGAGTTTCACACGCCACAGTCGCATCGGTGAGCTCCGCGTCGCGGTGCACTCCATGTGCCATAGCCGACCTCTGCGCCGGTGTTGAGCTCCGCAACGCCAAACCTCCATTCGTCCATGCAGCAAGGTGACATTGTGTGGAAAGCGCATGTTGCAAGCATGTATTTTAAGTGTTTCAGAGGTATGTTGCAAGTGTTTTATATCGATGTTGCAAAAGTAGATTGGGATGTTGCACATGTTGCAATGGGCTATACGTATGCTTCAAGTACATGTTCCAAATGTTTCATCTATTTCAGACATATGTTGTGAATGTTTCATTTGAATGTTGTAAAACTACATCGGGATGTTGCATATATATGCAAGTGTTTCAGATGTTTTTCATACGTATGTTGGTGTTTCATCTTGATGTTTGCATATGTTTGCAATGGCTGCACATGTTTTCAAATATTTTCTGGTGTTTTGCAAGTGTTTCATACGTATGTTGTAAGTGTTTCAGCTGTTTCGGATGTATGTTGCAAATATTTTATCTAGATATTGCAAAAGTAGATTGGGATGTTGCACATGTTGCAATGGGCTATACGTATGTTTCAAGTATATGTTCCAAATGTTTCATCTATTTCAGACGTATGTTGCAAATGTTTCATTTGGATGTTGCAAAACTACATCGGGATGTTGCATATATATGCAAGTGTTTCAGGTGTTTTTTATACGTATGTTGGTGTTTCATCTTGATGTTTGCATATGTTTGCAATGGCTACACACATGTTTTCAAGTTTTTTCTGGTGTTTTGCAAGTGTTTCATATGTATGTTGTAAGTGTTTCAGCTATTTCGGATGTATGTTGCAAATGTTTTATCTAGATATTGCAAAAATAGATCGGGGTGTTGCATATGTTGCAATACGTGTGAGAAATGGAGGGGGTGCGAGCGGTCTGGAGGCGCAGGCGTCATCTAGGCGGCGCAAGCCCACGTGGGCACACGAAATGCAAGCTCGGGCGGGGGCGTGCTGACCCGAGTGTAGGAAACGGAGTGCATCGCGGGCGTCCGTCCAGATGCTACCACATCCTCTCTTATATATACTGGAAAAATGAAAGGGATTTTGTACGTAGTAGTTTTTGGTCGTCATATTGAATGATTGAGGTTGATCTGTACCGTGGATCACCTAATGAGATGGTGAAAAGGATTATTTGGTAAAGCAGGGATAGATGACGAAATGGATGACCAAATAAACGACCCACTTGTCAATCTAGGCAAGGCAAGCACTGAGATAGTGAGATGGGAGTGTGTTTTGTTACACTTTTTTAGTAGCGCGAAAATGTCAAAGGCACTTTATTTGTTTCAAAATGGAGGCACGGAGAGTGCAAACGTATGGTCTGGTCACTTGTAGTCGTAGGGCTCGATCGATTTTCTCACCTCCATATAATAGTACTGTATATATAAGTAAACTTTTGACTCGAGCTTGTTCAGAATGAATTTATCTTTACTGTTCACTCTCTTAGTCTCTCTCAGCATATATATATACGTAGTAGTAGCAGTAATATATAGGGAATTAATGTGGAGGCTAGTGGTTGGCGTGGGTATCATTTTCAGTTCTAGTCCACTGTCAGTCACACTCACGTCCATCTCTAGCTTAATGAACCATTAATCCTCTTTCCCTCGGCACATATAGGAAACAGTAACAAACCAACTATTGTCGTTGTCACAAAGCAGTAAGGCCTACACACACACACACGGAGGCTGTGAGAGGTCAAAAAAAAATCGACCAGCAGGAGTAAGACAGCCCTAAGTATTGTGTTTAAGAAGAAAACCTTCTCTTGCAGGTTGAGAAAACCCCAGTATAGCTAATTTGCATTGGACTTTGTTCTTGTTCGGCAGCATGCTATATCCACTTTTATACATTCCATTAACCAGCAGTTGATCGATCTGAAACCGTCAGTCAGTGCCTTTATTGACATTATTCTGACTGTCAGCCGGTAGAGAGATGGAGGTATCACTTTCTGTTCCAGTCCACTGGCAGTTGCATGTGCACGTCCTTGTCCCGCCCGCACGTCACTACGTGGATGGCTCGCCCTGCGCCGTCGATTCCACGATCAGACGGTCCACATTATTAGTCCGGGTCCTCGTGAGCAACAGCCATATCCTATTCCTACACCACTATATAGGTCTATAGCCCATCGTCTGTAGTCATCACTTCATAATGGGTAGAAGCACATTGAGCAAGTGGATGCAAATATGGAGTCGTAGTGCAAACAAACATAATGGTCACTTTTCACTTAACTTGTCACATCACATACAGTCACATCCATTACTAATATATATAGGAGACCGTAACAGCTCGCTCAATTTCATGTCACAATGCAGAAATGAATAAAGAGGCTTACAAGACTAGCTATAGGACAACATCTAAAAACATATACACGACAGGCTAAAAGGTCCAAATAGGAAGCAATGAGCACCCGAAGATGCATCAATAGAACGGTAGACAGACAGACAGTCCACACCGTGTACCAACTATGAGCAGAAAGTTGATCGGCTTGGCACACTGGACGGCAGGAACCATTAAGTACAGGTACAGGTGATCGTCTTGGTCATGATTCATTTTTTCCCGAAGAACGTGTGACATGTGTTTTATTAAGAGGACATAATTAAAGAGATTAGTACAAATTAAAGTATTAAGCATATCTTGCTCTAGACTACTAAAACAATCCCAAACAACCACCCTAAAACCAATCTCTCCCCTCGAATATATATAGGAAGCTGACAGCTCAATTTCTTGTTGTCACAAGGTCAAAATAGATAAAGGCCTACAAGACTAGCTACGCAACAGGAGCTAGAAACACATATACGATAGGGGCTGAGAGGGTCCAAAGAGGAATGAAGCACCGGGAAGAAGAAAGATGCATGCCATCTTGTTCCTTGCGCACCAAAAGACGAGGGTAGCATACAGTAGACACCAACTAGTCAATCATGGGCATAAATAATCAACTGTCTTTTTATATCGTTCTATATTGATAGAAATGTTTCTAGCTAGATAAAGATAAAGGGCGAGGCTAGCTCTCCAAAGTGTGTACAAGATATATATGGAGAAGTTGTTGGAGGGTGCAAACATGTAGAGAGCGATTTTTATTAAGTATCTCCAAACGATGATTTAGAGAGTGAGTCTAATAAAGACTATTAGATGCAGGGAGTTACTATATTTCAGGTGCCTTGATTTTTTAGGAAATAGCAATATAATTAAAAGACAACCAATTAATATAATTAAAATTAACTAACAAGAGATAATTATATTTTTTTTTCTAAAGTTAAATACTTATATGTTGTCTGAACAATAACAAAAAAAAATCAAGCAACTAAAATACAGCCGTCTAGAGCCAAGAAGCAAGGATAATGTTCTTATCGGCATACTCCGTGGACGATCGCTGCCTGATCGGACGGCCCAGATCTAGTAGCTTGCTAGGTAGCTAGCAAGTGACCTTATCTTATCCGCTGTAGCCACCATGCCATTGTGTCGTAGCACGGGCATCGACGTCGATCGTGTATCGTAGTGAGCACTTCACTTGAGCACTTGCGTCACACCAAGTGCTGCAGCAGCTAGCCCTAGCTTTATTTGCAGAGTTTTCTTTGCAGCTGCACTGCATATGTGTGTATATATAGGTAGCCTCCGGTCGCACGCCGCCGGCCATTTGTGCGCTGGCAGCGAGAGCAACGGGCAAGCTCGCTAGGCGGTAATAGGTAGCTAAACTAGCTCTGTAAGGGCAACGTACGTACATCGATCAGCATGGGCGCCGGCGGCAGCGTGAAGCATGCGGTGGCGGCCTTGCTCTGGGTGCTGGTTCTTGCGGCGGCGGGCGGCGGCAGCGTCTGCGAGGCGCAGCTCCGGCGCGGGTACTACGCCGGCGTGTGCCCGAACGTGGAGTCCATCGTCCGCGGCGTGGTGGCGAAGAAGATCCAGCAGACGCCCGCCACCGTCGGCGCCACGGTGCGCCTCTTCTTCCACGACTGCTTCGTCGAGGTAAGCAGCAGATCGTAGCGGTGCGATGACCACGCATGCTACTTGCTCGTGTGCTAACATGCATCCGTCGTGTCGACCTGCAGGGCTGCGACGCGTCGGTGATGGTGGCGTCGACGGCGAACAACACGGCGGAGAAGGACCACCCCATCAACCTGTCCCTGGCCGGCGACGGCTTCGACACCGTGATCAGGGCGAAGGCAGCCGTGGACGCCGCGCCGGGGTGCCGCGGCAAGGTGTCGTGCGCCGACATCCTCGCCATGGCCACCAGGGACGCCATCGCGCTGGTACGCACGCACGCCGCTCGCGTTACGCACACTGCACTTCAGGTCTTCAGTTACAAGCGAATTCACGGAAACTGAATTCGTGCGTGCCGCGTGCGTGCATGCAGGCCGGCGGGCCGTCGTACGCGGTGGAGCTGGGTCGGCTGGACGGGCTGAGGTCGACGGCGAGCAGCGTCAACGGGAGGCTGCCGGCGCCCTTCTTCAACCTGGACCAGCTCAACCAGATGTTCGCCGCCAACGGGCTGTCGCAGGCCGACATGGTCGCCCTCTCAGGTACGTTTCTGATCGTTTCTGGTCGGTCTTGCAAGCTACTCTTGAACTCATCGCATGCATTGCACGACCTCAATCTTTATCAGGGGTCTCTGCTGACAAACAAGTGCATGAAGCTAGCACTTTCCTGAATCTGAAAAGCTAAGCCTACCTTTCCACCATAACTGCTTGATTGCTTATGCTTGGCAATCAGACAACCACACCCATGCACGCAACCGTCCCCACTACCTTCCGCCATGGCCAAATCCAGAAGCTCGCACATGAAGTCCAAACCAATCCGGGCTCCTGCCTACCATGCTTCCCTTTCCTGTTCTGGAACCTAGTGCCGCTACTGTGCAAACCACCCAAAAAACCTCACCGACCAATGGAGAAGAAGCACCCCTATCCATGGAGACAGACAAAGCTCCTGCACATGTACTGCCGGCAATCAATGGAGGCTGCCGGCAACCTAGGGCCACGACCACTCACCACACTACCTTTGCTTTGCTTGCAGCCGGGCACACGGTGGGTCTGGCGCACTGCGGCACGTTCGCCGCGCGGCTGCGGGGGGCGGACGCGACGCTGGACGCGGGGTACGCGGCGCAGCTGGCGGCGTGGTGCCCGGCGGGGGTGGACCCGCGGGTGGCCGTGGCCATGGACCCCGTCACGCCGGTGACCTTCGACAACCAGTTCTTCCGGAACCTGCAGGGCGGCAAGGGCCTGCTGGCGTCGGACCAGGTGCTGCACACGGACCCCAGGTCCAGGCCCACCGTCGACGCGCTGGCCCGGAGTCGCGTCGCGTTCGAGCGGGCCTTCGTGGACGCCGTCACCAAGATGGGCCGCGTCGGGGTCAAGACCACGACGGCTCAGGGGAACGTCCGCCATGACTGCGCCGTGCTCGGCTGAGAATAGGTGGTGACTGATGCCGTGGACTAAAAAGACACAACATTCCTCGTGATGCCGTTCAGCTACTTTGTTTAAACGTAGGCAAAAAAAATGAAGAACAGGAAAAGAAACTCTGTTCGTGGTCATATATATATCTACAGAGTGTAGAAGCTGACTTGTGGTGCACTCAGCAAATAAAAATCGATGTTACACTCTCATGTCGGTTCCTGTCTTTTTCCCCTTTTGTGGTTATGTACACAAGTAACATCGGGCGCTTGGGTGCAAATATAGCGAAGATGACACTATTAATTTGCAGGACCGGCACTCGTGTGGGCAGCAGGGCGCCCGCTCCGTGGCCCAAAACGAAGGGCCCCTCTGTAAGTCGGCATATATACCCCAAAGCTTATAAAACTTAAGAAGGTAGGCATATATATATATATATATATGCCCCCACATAAGCAGCCAACCCACAAGGCTTATGCAAGCGCCGTAAGTACATGCATCATTGTCCAAATGTGCTTGGTGTGTGTGCTTGGTGTAACATTCAGGGCTGGAAAATAAACGCTTTGTGTAAGCAAATATATGGGGAACATACTTTGATAGTGATTCCATCAGCTTTGATAATGATTGTCCTACTTCACACAGAAATCGTCTATTGTTGATAAAATAGATAATTTCTAGATTAAAACCAAAATATAAATCACGACGATCTCAGAAACTAGCACGTAGAGCTCTAACATACTAGTTAGGTTAAACATCATGAACACAAAACTAGTGTAAGCATAGCTCGTATATTAGTCAGATTAAACAACATGAAAGACATTGGATCACAGGGTACCTTTTGACTGTAGAGGGAGACGACGCCGCAAGTGGTGGAGACATTGTTGTCGATGGTGGTACGAAGTCGTCGATGAGCGGCGGAGGAACATTCCTGTTGAAGATGCGATGAGCCTTCTGACGGTGGAGACGACATCCCGACGTAGCCTTTGAAAGACGAGTCGTCATGGAAGTTGCGAGCAGTCGCACAAAGAAAGCTCCCAAAAATGCGAGCGGTCGCACAAAGAACGCCCCCAAAAATCTTTTTTGTTCTCTCCCAATGCTCCCAAAAATGTTTTTCGTCCTCTCTCAGTGTAGGAGACCTGCTCTCTCTCCCGAACGCTGATAGAGAGACTACGACAACAACACAGCAGCGAGAAGAGGAAATATTAATTTTCCAAACTGGGAACTCCCAATAGTAGTTTTTGGTGTGTCTTTTCTCAGGAGGATTGACACATATATATAGGGAGGAGAACCCTCTATCTCAGTATCAATTAGCAATATGGTACTAATTGATGTCGCACCTCCCACCTCTACTTATAGGCTTAAACATTAAAGCCCAATAGGACACACAAGCATTGGACCTTAGAGATTTATTAGAATTTCTGCATATAGGCTTATGGGAACTAGCATAGACCATATAAATTCTAACATGGTCGTGTATAATACTTAGCTGGTAATTTGGTTGTGATAATGATGATCCCTTTGACTAGAAAAAAATATTATTATAACTTTGGAACAAATCAAACTTTATTTCAGTTTGGCTAAATTATAGAAAATAATATCGATATTTATATCTCTAAACAAATTTACTAAGAAAATATATTCCATAATTAATCTGACTCCAAGCCTTTCATTTACGTGTACTGGATAACAACCCAACGCCAACATAATTAGGTATCAATTCATGATCATCGATACCAAATTCGCCACAACTAACCATGCTCCAATTAGCACAAGTTGTTTCCAACATCGCTAAACATGCGTCCATCAAGATTGACCTAACTAATATACCTCATCATATGACCTGAAGTGGCTCAATTAGTGGTTAAGCATTATCTCTCTAGTTTCAAACATATGACAAAAAGGTTCGGATCGAGTGCAGTAGTGTTGGGACTGAATCGCAACAAACACCTGGCACTGCACGTGCGGCACTTGTAAAATTCACACTGATATGTACTCAGCGAAAATCAGATCAAGCTGGTTTCCAAAAATGAATTCTCTTGTTTTCATGAGTTTTCCACGGAAACCATCAAACACCTGTCAAATAGGGACCCTATCAGGCTACCTATAATGTCCTCAATGATCATCGAGGGACAAAAGAAAGAGCATCAATGTAGGGTTTGGGAAAGAGATTTGGGTTTGATGAATAAAAGGTAAAGGCACTTATGCTCTCTATTCTGAAACATAGTATATGCGCGTGCGCTCATACATGTATGCCCTAACCCTATGATCTCATATACAAGCATGCATGTCCTATGGGGAAGGACATGATGGTTATCTCTAAAACTTGGGGTTGCTCAAGGAATAAGAGACAGAGAGAGGTAGAGCTAGATGGGTAAGTGTAGGCGGTGATAAGGTGCTCACCATTGAAGAAATTGAACCGAGGTGGCTGGTTGTTAGAGATTTATTGCAGCGGCTAGTTTAATAAATTTAGATAGAGGGTGGAATCGAAGGGCTCTAGCTTGTGGTGGCAACAGTCGATGCAGAGTGGCCAGGGGCTTGGTCAGTGTTGTCTCTGGAGGTCGAGGGTGCCATGAGGGGATCAAGGAGCATCACGATTCATGAGGTCATGGGGTGTGTTGTGTGCAACGAGAAGGGGCATTGCTTTTTTCTAGAGAGGAGGGGGTTGATGGAGTGATCATGGATCCTGGGGCCTCCTCACTCCTCCACTCGTAATACCTCCGAGTCACCTTGCCGGCCGTTGCACTGTGCTTTGGCCTTAAAATTTGGTCGGTGAATTGAGGATTGGCTACATTGGATGACACAAGAGGCAACAAATGCATTAGGTAGTGGGAGGGTTTATAGAGTGCGGGACCTTGGCTTGCATAGCACGTGCATTGAGGAGACAACCAACATAACACATAAGTTGCAGGGACTCAGTTGCAAGCAGGACAGCCAGGTGAATAGGCGATGTCCATGGTGGACTCTAATTCTATGTGCGGGCGGGGTACAACTGCTAAGGACCTACATGTCGAGGATGACGAGAAGGATGGCGACTCTATCTATTTGTTACACGCTCTTTGAATTAATCAAGATCGTTAGGTGGTTATAAAATCCAACAATGTTTGGTGGTGCCCTGGACTGCCATGGGAAACATGTGAATGGTTTGCGTCTGCAAGTCAATAACTCATTATTGGGTGAAAGAGACGACACATAAGCTCCTTGAATTGCGCAAACGCACTAGTAGTGCAGTGGCTTGTGCTCCCGGTGGTTGAGCCAGCCAGCCAGGGTTCGATCCCCGGTCTTGCACCTTATTTAGGTGGAAGTCCCTCCCCTCGGTGACATTTAAAAAAAAACAAGCTCCTTGAATTAATCTAGGCCATTAGATGATCATATAATCATATCATTAGGAGGCACAGTAGTCCCGAGTGGCACTGGGAGAGGCACAGGAGTGCCTCGGGCCTTCCTATCATTAGGAGAAAGGGACGGCATACGGCATACAACATGTCCCGAGTTAGAACACATGATGCCTGGCTATCTATGACATGTGGGGTCCGCTCGTAAGGGGAGAAGCTTTTCCAAAAGCCACATGTGTCTAACCAAACGGGCTTCCAACTTTTCCAAAATCTACAGCTCAACCAAACAGGGCAATGGATCAGACGAGTCAGTACCAGATGATATCAAAACACCAACTGCCGATGCATAAGAGATAATAGTTTATTGTCAGACCATGTGTGTGATAGGTGCATGAATGGACATGTAATGGTTTTTATGGCCAACTGGTTACAACTTTCTTGTCAGGCATCAAAATTAGCTTATTGTAACATTTATCATCCAAATTGAGGGTCAATATATCATCATTCACCATTGGTTGTGCATGAACTGAGGGTCCATATATGATTTTATCAACTGCTGGAGCTGATTAGTTGTGCGTAGTTTTTATGGCCAACTAGTTACAACTTGTCAAGCATCGAATCAACTCTAAAGGTTATTAGGATCAGGATCCTACTAGTTAATCCTAAGCCCAGAAGTTGGAGGAGCCCTTCTCTCGGTCCAATAACCCCACAAAGGCCGAAGAAAAGCATATATACGACCTCAACACTATTGCACATATATTACCGGGCTAGATTCTCGGATTTTACCTGCCATGAACCGTGGATTTTATCGGGCTAGAATCTATGATTTTACCAGCCTCGAACCTCAAATTTTCCAGGCTGGAAACTAGGATTTTACCAGGATAAGTTCTCGGATTTTACCAGCGTTGAAGCTCGCATTTTACCAGGCTGGATCCTAGCAATTTACCAACCATGAACCATGGATTTTACCGGGCTAAAATCTCGGATTTTACCAAGCTAAATGCTTGGATTTTACCGGGCTATGTTCTTGGATTTACTAGCATAAAAGCTCGCATTTTACCAGGCTGGAACCTAGGATTTTACCATCCACGAACCATGAATTTTAACTAGGATCATTTAACCCACCTTTCTTGGCACAAATGGGCCAAACAGCCCTAAAAACTCCCGCATTCCGGCACAACTCCTGTTCCCAACCCTAGTAGCAGCACTGCAGCGAGCAGGGACAAGCACGGCGAGCTTGAAGCAGCAGCCGCTGGCGCAGCCAGGCACAAGGCAGGCCGCAGCTGGGCAGGCACATGTGATGATAAAATTGCAATATTGTGATGACAAAATCGTGATTTGAAAAATCAACCATTGATGATAAATC
This sequence comes from Saccharum officinarum, assembly GCA_020631735.1. NCBI lineage: Eukaryota > Viridiplantae > Streptophyta > Magnoliopsida > Poales > Poaceae > Saccharum > Saccharum officinarum. Next base: position 3,132,405 of record CM036160.1, on the reverse strand, counting down.
TCAGCTTGAACTATAAAAACATAGGATGATAAAACAGAGTACTGAACATCATGAATAGATTCAGACATCCAACATGGACAAATTGAAGAACCAACACCACGTCTTGTTTCACTAATGACATTCTTGTTTCAGTCATTAGCAGAATCCATGATGATAAAATCGCTGGACAAACTCTACTTTCTTTAGTATAAAAGCTCTAAAAACTACATGAATGCATGCCTAGTCCTGAATTTCCTACAGGAGGGATGATCCAAGGAAATCAAGGGTATGGTATTTACTTGCTAGGAAGTTTCTCAAATCTTGGACTTGTGACTTCGAAGCAAAATATCCTTTTAGGGAAGCATTTGTAGCAGTTGTGGCCGAACCATATTGACGTATTGCTGCACGTAAACGAGCTTTGTTGAGCTTGTTGTCTAATATATGATGCATACGGCTCCAGGTCACCAAGATAGCTCCGATACTCATTTATGTCTCTGTAGAAATAGCATAGATGATTGGGATCCTGCATTTCGTAGAGATTAGAGATCACCGACAGTCACAGCACGCAAACAGGCTCAAATAGCACTTACACCATATATGTTGAGCGCACACTTGAAGTAAATTTCTTGGGTCTTACTAGATGTATACTCCATGATAGGCGTATTACAACCAGGACAGGTACCGTACGTATGGCAAACCACTATATTCTCCACATCTCACCACGGCATTTTGAATAAACGAAGTACAGGGATAAAATCTCATCACTCACGCGCGCGGGGGATGACCAGTCACCGGGGGCGGCCTTCCAGCCGTGGTCATCAACGATAGGCGAGAGCCAATCGTCGTGGCCCTGGTCACTGAGGGGCCCCTTTCCAGCCGTGATCGTCGCCGGTGGAGGATGACCGGTCGCCGCGGGCAGCCTTCCAGTCACGGTCGTCGCGGGCGAGGGACATGAGTGAGCTGATGGGGCTGCCGCCGGTGGAGGAGGGCAGTTTGTCGAGGCCCTTCCAGCCACGTGGGTCGACATCTTCGCGGAGCTACCGGTCTGGGCCCTCGCTGGTATGGTACCGCAAGCATCCATTGGACTACGAACCAGCAGTGTTCTGCAATTGCGGTGAGAAGGCCAGACGATTCATATCGTGGAATGAGTTCCCGTAGAGGCGGTACTACAATTGCACCTAGAGTATGGTAATTGTTTTTTCTTTGATCTTTGTCGAATGAGTTCTGCTAGGGAACGAAACCTAGACATTGTAGTCATCAGTCTGAAGAGCCTATTTCACTACCATTTCCAATTCAAAAGCATGTCCTAACTACCATCCGTAAGCAAATATATCAGCAGAACTGCTCGTTAGGACAGTTTCACTGGTAACACTAAACTAGTGGTGTCACTGCAATCTGTGGATAAACAAAACAAGTTCATGCCAATTGTTACCAATGTTTTACCTGTGTTTTCGAACATATGTTGCAAGTGTGTTGATCTAGATGTTGCATATATTTCACAGATATGTTGCATGTGTTTTATCTGGATGTTGTGTATGTTTGCAAAGGGTTTTCAAGTGTTTTCAAGTGCAATTTCGACATAGTCATTATTTGAATATTTTTTAGGGCGTACATTTGCACTCGTAATTTTAAACGTAGCTAGCTTTGCCCCTGGTCGGCGGGTCTTATCAAGTATTCACTATGCTTTTATATAAAAAGGTAATTAAACCATTTTAAACTAGAGCAGAGAGATAAGTTGGACGATTTTGAGTGTTGGAGGTGAGACAGTGGAGGCAAAATGAAGGAACTTTTGCATCGGAGGACAGACCAAATATGGTGGACCGGCCCTTGTGTGCTTCGTAACGAATGGGCTGCGTTCCCGTCACAGTTAGCTCTATTGAGGTAGACTTTTGGATGGCGTACGTACAACCGATTTACATGGAGTCCAAATAAATTGGTAAATAATAATGATCATTTCTTGTGGTAATAATAATAATAGACTGGAAATATAAATAGGCCCTCCGTTACAGCACCATCCTTTTTTTAGTCTTTTTTTTAAAAGATTTTCTCAAATATGCCCCTGACGGAAAGATTTCAGGAAATGGACCCGGGGTTGGCGCCATCCACGCTGACGCCAAGGTAACACAGCTTGGCGCCGTTAACGTTGGTGCCAAGCCCCCATGCCACTTGACCGACGACGCCGAGCTGGCGCTGACGTGGCAGCACCTTGGCGCCGTCACCATTGGCGCCAAGCTTGACGCCATCGTCATTGGCGCCAAGCCTGGCGCCACAGACCTGATACCGTGTATATCATTTTTATGCTAAGTATTTCTAGGTTGTTCTAAGTGATCAAACAGAAAGTCACTGTAAAAACTCTAGAGTTAGTCACATTTCTCAATATCCAAGTCATGGTAAAATTTCAAATTTATAAATGTCCAAGTCATGGTAAAAAAACAATTTTTCTATATGTCTACCACATGGTAGTTGGTATTCTAACATATTCAAGCCGTAGCAAAAATCCAGATTTATTTGGCTCAAATTCTAACATAGTCAAGTGATAGTAAAATTCAAGACTTAGCCAATTTCTAGGTTGTCCATCATATGGTAAATATTAAGACTTTGCCAAAATTTTGTATGTCCATCTCATAGAAAAATTAGGGTCCAAGTTACGTTAATTTAGAGCTTTGTATGTCCATCTCACGGTAAAATTAGGTAGTCAGGATTTTTACTGCGGTCTGGATATGTTAGAATACCAACTACCATGGGATAACATCAAATTTGTCAATGTCATGGTAAAATTCCAACATGTCCCATCTCATGGTAAATTTATAGACTTAACAAATTTTCATATATCCGTCTCATGGTAAAATTCCAGACTGAAGAAATTCTAACAGCTCGACGCCAAGATCCATGGTGCCAGGCTTGGCGCCAATGACGATGGCGCCAAGCTTGGCACCAATGGTGACAACGCCAAGGTGCTGCCACGTCAGCGTCAGCTCGGCATCGTCGGCCAAGTGGCATGGGGGCTTGGCGCCAATATTAACGGCGCCAAGCTGTGTTACCTTGGCGCCAGCGTGGATGGCGTCAAGCCCTTAGTCCATTTCCTGAAATATTTCCGTCAGAGACATATTTGAGAAAATCTTTTGAAAAAAGGGCTAAAAAATAAAAAAGACGGGTTACAGCACAGTGAATTCGTGTGGCTCAAGAGTGGGAAGCCAACCCAGGTGTCCATGCATGGTGTCCACCCCAAGCTTGAGCCAGACAGTATGTAGCCGGTGCATGGACCATGTCCAGCGCCTCCAAGTGGCTCCTGCAACGTCAGATGGATCGAAAGTTTGTAATGGCAAGTAAAGAAACAGCAACGGCAGAACTTTGCACTCCAAAAGTTGCATGACGTGAATTTTTTGTAAATAATATTTTTTATTGATTAATTGCAAATGTAGAAGCTGTTATGCTAGAATTTTACACATAGGAGCTTGTCGGTCGGTCAACTACCGATAGGACATATATCGGCAGCTCGAAAGCCGACAGGCCTACGTGCCTGGTGCCACCGGCCAAGCGGGTGTGGCGCGGCATCCGCGCGCGCCTCGGCCTCCGCCAAACCACCGGTAAGCCGTCTTCATATTACCAATATACCTACATGGGATTCAGACGACGGCGAGGCGGCTGACATGGATCATGGATGTGCAGGGCTGGGGCGGCTGCGGAAGGAGGTGCGCACCTGCGAGTACAGCGACGTGCACGTCATGTGGGAGATGCTCAGCAAACCCACCACCAGTGGCAGCGCCGTCGTGGACGACAGACGACGACCCACCACCGCCGGCGCTGGCAAGGTCGCGGCGACGACTACGCAGCCGGGGAGGGCGGGGAGGAATGCCGCCGCCGCTGCTGCTTGGAGCCGGCTGGCGTCCTACTGCTGCGCGCTCTGATGTCTCGTCTGGTCCGAGCACCGAGCAGACAGCAGAGCCGAGTTGCTGTGCTCCGTGGATGGCGGCCTGGTGGGTCAAGTCAGAGTTGTACATACAGGCGCTGGCGGAGGCGGCGGCTGATGATGATGATTTTGGTCCATGTCCATCCGCTGCTATTGCTTTGCTGTGGTGGTATTACTAGCGTTTTGGAAGGAAATTTTGTTACTCGCGTCAGTTTTCCTTGCTGTGGTTATATGTACTGTATGTTGGTTGTTCCTGTCTGTGTGCTGTTACCATTACCAACAGGTTAACAGTCTTGCGTAATAGTAATCAAAGACGATGAATCGGAAACATTAACTCACTGACTGAATGTCTTCTCTTCTCTATCAACTACCGTTGTTGCAATCCTTGGTACTCCCACACAGTTTCGAATTTCGATTCACTGATGACGAGCGCTTGTTGTGGTGACTGAAGCTCTCTGAACATGGGAATGCGATATCTGAATTGTGAATTGTGATGATGGAGGGGCGCTCTACTACTCTGAGCATCTTCAGACTTGAAACCACTGCAGCCGCCGACGGGTGGCCGACCCGTGCAAAAATTCAACGCGGATGGATGTTCTAGTACAGCATATAGTATTTTTTTTTTCCTCTGACGGATGGATTTTGGTCTTCTATTCATGTGTTGCGATGGATCCGATGATCTATCTGATCCGATTGACCAAACTGACTGACGTTAGCCAGCCGCTAACCTGCATCATCAACAATATACCGTAGAATTTTGTTTTCTCTGACCAAGCAAAAGCTAGCTGGACTACTGGAGTACAGGAGTAGGCAGCACAAGCCAAACCAAATGAGCTCACCATCGACTGCGTTGCATGACTGATTCGATTCGCTCCAGCTGACATGTTTACTCTGTCGGCAGATTTGTTTGCTTGCTCTAGGGTTGAGGTGATTACCAGCAGATTGACTCCTGCTGCAGTGCGGCGTGGAACATGCGGTTGATCGATCAGACAACTGGACATGCGCAGGCTCTTCCACACACTGCAGTCTGCGGAAGCATCAAAGGCGCGGCGGCGACGCGGCGGGCCAGGACGACGGGAAGGAAGCCCGCCGTCGTCGCCGCCGCTTGGAGCCGGCTGGCGTTCTACTGCTGCGGGCTCTGATCTAATGTCATCTGTCTGGTCCGAGCAGAGGTGCACAGCCGACTTGCTCTGCATCTGCATCTGCATCTGCATCTGCTCCGTGGATTCAATTTCAGACAGAGAGCGGTCCGGCCTTCCTTCCTTGCTGCAATCTTTGTGGCGGCGATGGCGACCGTCTTCTCTTCTCAACTAGCGTTGTTGCAGGAGAATCCTTGCTACTCAACTGACGTGCTCTTGTTGTGTTGTGTTGATCGAAGCAGCAGACGCTGACACACACACACAGGCTGTCTGACAAGAGAAAATGTGACATTATTATTCCCCACGTTGATGATTTATGAACAGCTCAATATTTTCTAAGCTGTCGACAATCATGGACTGGGAGGCGATACCTGAACTGTGACGATGGCATCCGACATCTCCAGCTCATAATTTCTGATTCTTGATGACTTAAAATATGTGAAATAGACATGTATCCATTTTGTTGCATTTATTTATCGTAAATGGCTGGCTCAATGGTTTTGTTATATATAAAAAAAACTCAATGGTTGGATATATATATATATATAGCAGAATAAAAGGAAACGAGATTCACGGTTTGACTTTGAGAAGTAAAATGCATTTCAAATCCGATGTTATACTTTGAACATGCACACAGACCAAATGACTTGGACCGCGCGTGAGACTAGGATGGGCCGGCCCTTTTCTGCTGCGTCGTCGTGTAACGAATGGAGAAGGGCCGCCCAAATCGCGTACGTACCTACAAGGGGGATTGACATGCAGCCCAAATAGATATATAATTATCACCGTTGTGGTAATAATAAATAGGGTCTTTGTTAATTACAGCTACTGCTTGAGTTCAGGACCGTCACCGTGCTAACACACACGTCGTGTTACAAGTTACGGCGAGACCTTATTACGTGATTTTATTTCATTTTGCTCTGGGTTTATTTTTAACGTACGCACGGCGCATTACCAGTTTACCACATGCGTGCCACCATATATATCTGACATCACAGCTGGAGTTGTGTTATCACCAAAAATAAATTAATCTAAATTGGTGGCCTGGACTACAAACGGTGTAGCATTGTATAGGAGTATATCACAAAGCAGATGTGCTGGTCGTGCACATATACAATCAATTAATGTTACTAGCCGTGCTTGCTGCGTATTATGATTTTTGTCGTGGAAATATTCAAAACATGTTGAGACATCAATTAATAGAATGTTTTGGATTTTTCTAGATTTTTTATGATATTTTTTCTATTTTTTTGAGCTATCACTACTACAGAAAAAACTTATGCGAGGCGTTTGTAAAATGGCCTCGGAGGCGGGCGGGGCGGTTGCCCGCCTCCGCTATTGGGTGGTCGGGCAGCCGCCCCAACAACCACCTCAGTTAATGCTTAACCGAGGCGGACAACCTAACCAGCTCGCCTCGGTTAATATATATTAATCGAGGCGGTTGCCCTAACTCAACCGTCTCGGTTAATATATTAACCGAGACGAATGCCTCAAAACAACTGCCATGGTTAATCGATATTAACCGATTAATCGAGGCGGACTCCTTTTGATGCCCGCCTCCATAAATTCATTTTCAGAGGCGGGTGAACTCTAAGGGTCGCCTCCAAAAAAATAAAAGATCCAGCTGAGAGCCCATATCCAATCTTCTAGGATCGGGCTTATATATACATAGGGCTAGGGTTTCACTCTTTACTCCTCTCCCTCACTTCTCCCTCCCTTAGTCGCACGCCGAGCTTTCTCTCTCTCGTCTCCTAGCCCTGTGCCCCTCCCTCCACTTTCTCGTTTCCCAGCCCCGAGCTCCCTCCCTCCCTCGTCGTGGGCCGGTGCCCCTTCCTCTACTCTCCCTCCCTCCCTCATCGCGGGCGGTGCGCCCCTTCCTCTCTCTCTGATTGGCGACAGGCCCGGCGCACATGGCCCGGCGTGGGACGCAGCGGCGCGAGACACAGTGGTGAGCGTGGTGTACGGCCCTAGAGCGCGGCGTGCGCCCCTAGGACCTCGGGGGCGGCGCAGGCCCCTTCGGCCGGATCTGGTGAGGAGAAGGCGGCACGGCCTCTCCCAAACAGCGCCCCGCCCTCCCTCTCCTCTCCCTCTATCTCCTCCCTCCGGCGGCGCGGTACCCTTGATCCGGCCCTCCCACGGCGCGATACCCTCGATCCAGCTCTCCCGGCTATAGCCGCGTGCGCGGGCCCCCTCCTAGGCGGGCGAGCGAGGGGAGCAGCGGACGGGGCCTCCTCCCCCGGCCCGGTGTCTCCCCAGATACAGTCCCGGCGCCGGCGGCGCAGGGAACGGAGCCTCCTCCCCCGGCCAGATCCGGTGGTGGCGCGGTTCGGGGACGCCGGATCCGGCGGCGGCTCGGTGCAGGGATGCCGGATCCGACTCGCGTCGGCGGCGGCAGGGCCGCGCGGAGCAGGCGAGCTCGTTGGTGGGCTCTGGGCTTTTTTATTTTTTTTAATTCATTAACCGTGGCAGGCATTTGCAAGGCGCTCGCCTTGGTTAATCGATTAACGGAGGCGGTTGGCCAACCATCTTGGTTAAGGTCACAATTAACCGTGACCTTTCTACTGAGGCGGTTGCCATGTCTGCCTCGGTTAAGGCTTTTTGTCCGTCTCAATTAAGTTTTGTGCGGTAGTGTATATATATATTTTGGAACCTTGTAAAAAATATTTTTTTTATTCATCCAATCACAGACTATTTTTTAGAATATATTTTTGAAAGATCATGAGGGGCAAGGAGCCCCTACTGCAGCTTAAATTAAGTTTTAAAAAAGGAGCAAGTTCAATTACAGATAAATGCAGGAAAGAGGCAGAATGTTTTTTTAGAATATTTAGAAGTTTAGAAACATTTTCTATGATTTTAATAGCCTTTTCTAGCAGCGAAGGCATAGCAAATTAGAGGGACGGCTTTGCCTTGTGGATATGTATGAATGTGCCAGAGGAAGTGCAGAAATGATAAAATTTAGACATAATCATTATTTTAATGTTTTTGAGAAGGTATATTTGCACCACCGAATGTACACGTAGCTCTGCCCCTACTCTTATTATATATTAGAATTTTTTATCTAAACAAATGAAATCGTACTTAAAGCCATTTTAAAATAGGATAGGGAGGTAAGGAATGGATGGACATGAGACTGTTGAGGGTTGCGGCAACATGAACTTTTGCATGGGAGGACGACGCGCGTGAGACCAGGACAGGCCCGCCCTTCTCTGCCGCGTCGTAGTGGAAGTGTAATGAATGGGCCGCCTCCCCCGGCACGCTAGCTCTGCTGGGCTAGCTAGACTTTTGGATCACGTACGTACAAGCAATTACATGCAGCCCAATAAAAAATAATTAATACTGGGTGTAATAATATAATAGGCTGGGTGTAATAATAATAATAATAATAGACTGGCGTAATAAGATATAAATAGGCCCTCCGTTACAGCACAGTGACTCTACTGCTTGGGTTCCGTACTGTTACTATGCTAATTAACACGCGTCGTGTGTTACGGGTTACGGTGAAACCTTATTATTACGTGAGTGATTTTTATTTAATTTGCTCTGGATTTTTAACGTACGCACGGAACATTACCGCATGCCCACATGCGTGTGTGTGTCTATATCTGTAGCCACTTTTGAGTTACGATCTAATTTACGATATTATAGTAACTCCTTAGTATGTAATTTACTATAATATTATGATAAATATCCTCCTGTGTTATAATAATTCAACTATCGTAAATATATACTGACATTGTCGTAAATTAGTATATAAAATTATCGTAAATAGAGATGACTACAAAATAACTTATTATATATATATATATATATATATATATATATATATATATATATATATATATATATATATATATATATATATATATATATATATATATATATATAAACACGGCAGCGCTATTCTACACCACAAGTCAAAATTGATATGAAAAAATATTGTACACCTAGGGTGTAGAACATCGTGTGTCCCCATCACATCACATCCCAGCACGACTTTGTATTATCACATCACATCACATAATAAATAAATAAATAAATAAATAAATAAAAATTGGTGGCCCGGCCTGGACTATAGTAATGGCGGAGTCGGCGTATATAGTATGTATATCACAAAAGCATTACTATCCGGCCTTATTTAGATTGCTCCTAAATTTTAATTTTTTTTACTCTTTCTCCATCATTGAGCATTAAATGTTGATAAAAAAAATAACTAATTGTACAGTTTGGTAGTAAATCACCGAATCTTTTGAGCCTAATTAGTCCATGATTGGACACTAATTGCTAAATACAAACGAAAATACTACAGTAGAGTTGAAAAAATTGCAATTTATGCATATGCATGGGTCCTGTGTGGGTCCCCCTGGTCCTCGTGCATTCATTGAGATAACGTACGCCGTACTATACGTGTCGTACTCGTACCTATCGCATCCGATCCTTCACTGCTGGTACCTACCTATACACGTACTAACGTACTGATGATCGAGTAGATAAATACTCTCTCCGTCTCTGTACTGTACGTACGTACAGTTGACTGGTAAATTCAAGCTGCTGCTACTAGATCGAGTATCTTGTAGGACCGGCCGGGGTATCTACTAGGTACCTAAAATTGGGACGACGACGATAGGAGATTTTACTCTCTTTTGTTCGTAACATTTCGGTTTGGATCATGAGTCATGACTCTCAACCACTATATCTAAATCGAGCGATTTCCATGGAAAAGATCTTTTATTTTTCGCTTTGGCTTTTAATAATGTTTAATTCAGTGTGTGGAGTTAGTTAAACTTTACAACAACTTTAGACTGATGCATTTTTCTTGATGAGGTATACGATGAAGCCATATTTTCTCCATTACGTAAAATTGATGGGTCTATAGTATACGGCTTCTTGTATCATAAATCTCTTTCTTCTGATACAATGATATGCACATTCGTGCGTATTCGAGAAAAGAATGTGTCTATAGTATCATCTCCCTGCATGGCTACCATCTGTTTTTATTTATACACTGCACTCTACGTACTCTGCCGTCGACGGTACACGATTGAGCTGAGGGACGTGTCATAATACCGAATCCGAATTCAAAGTTCAAAGGGGTCCTTGTCACGGGGAAGGAACGAAACAACCTACCACACTAGTCGATCGTCTCAAATAATGCTGAATAGTGCCAACGGATGACTATGCTAGCTATTTGACCAACTCTAGCGGCCGTGTGCTTGTACACTACTCACCGCTATGAATGTTGTATTGGGGCTCATATTTCTGCTCTATATAAACGAAACATCGTGCAGTATAACATCGGTCTAGACCATGCCGAAATCTGAGTTTTTGAAAACTCTAAATTTTGAATTTCAAAATATGAGAATTTAGGACAAAATTTTGATGCTCTATAATTTTAAAATAAAAAGTTGTCAACTACAAAATTATAGATATAACATTTTGATATAAAGTCCTCCTTTATCTGACTTTTTTTAGTGATAACTAATTATAGCGGAGGGTATCTTATGACGGTCGCTTCTTTTAATCAATTTACAAAGGGTGTGACTAGTGCCCGGACGTTCGAACACCTACGCCGCTGCCTCCTCCTCCTCCTCCCCCCACCCCGTCTCGCGTCTCGTGCCTGCTCGCCCATGTCTCGCCTACTGCACCCGCACAAGCACGTGGAGCCCGCCCGCACCAGTGGAGACAGCCTCCACCTTCCCATGCCTGACACAGAGGTGAGACAACAGAAAGACAAGGAGAGAGATGCAACACTCGATATAGTTTTGGAACATCTAGATGCAATAAACGACAACATACGTTTAAAAACAAATGAAACATTTAAAACATGTGTCTGAAACACTTGCAAAAACACTTGAAACCATGGTAAACATACGCAACATCCAGATAAAACATTTGTATCATACATGTGAAAACATATGCAACATCCAGGTAAACACACTTGCAATATACGTCGAAAAAAAACAGATGAAACATTGAGAGCAGGAGCTTGCAACATACGTGTATAACTATTGCAACATGTGCAATATCCCGATCTACTTTTGCAACATCCGTATAAAACGCTTGCAACATGCCTCTAAAACATTTGAAACACTTGAAGCTGACCCTTGCAATATGCAGTTTCACCGCAAACATCTCATTGCTGCTTAGGAGAATAGAGGCTCATCGACATGTGGAGTTCGCCGGAGGCCGCAGGCCGGTGGTGCTTGTAGGAAGTGGCTCGGTGGTGGCTGCACGACAGGGCAGGGCCAGCAACCGCGCCACCGCGACTTGCAGGCAACCGCGCGTCAAAACCAGGAGAGGGTAGCCGCGCGCCACACCTGGTAGGGCTGGCAGTCGAGCAAAACGTGCGGGAGTTGATTTTGTTTTTTAGGCGAGCGGCACATGCGGTAGTGAGTGGAGCGAGGCGTCCGGCCTTCCGAACGTCTTAATGGTAGCATTATCGATTTACAAGGTGACACGTTTAAAAGGACTGCCTCTGTTAATAGCTATTTTTGAGGGGACCTCCTTAAGACGCAAATCTTATTGTGTCTAGTTATCACCGTAAATAGACTGGCTGTCTCTGAAAGTCAAAAGGCATTTTAGGAGAATAATAGTGATATTTTTATCTCTCTGAGTAAAAGGGGCCGTCTACTAAAATGGTTTTCATAATAACTGATATTTTATCTTTTAATAAACAAGTTAAAGAAGAAAAAGGTTAAAATGGACGCTTGAATCGGAGGCATATATAAATACACACCAGAGCCGTGAAAGATCGAAATGCACGTACACGGATACGTGCACAAGACCATAAATAGTCCCATCACCTTTACACACTACAGAGGAGGAAGCAAAGCAAGCTGCAACTGCAACTCGCGCCATCCACGCCCATTGTTGGTTTCGGCTGCTTCCGACTTCCGTTCAACTCCCGCCGTCTCGCGCGCGCGTTGCCGGCTCGCCGTCGATCACACGGCCGCCCATTGACCAACCGGCAGCAAGGATGCCACCCTCAGTGGTGGACGCCACCTTGGCCACGCCCGGCCGCCGCCGCCGCCCCGCAGCGCTCCCCAACGCCAACGCTGTCTGCGTCATCGCCACCGCGCTCTCTGACGCCAATGCCAACGCCGGCGCCGTGGCACGCAAACCCAAGGCCAAGGCCGTCGCCTCCCGCTACCTCACCCCCTCCTCCAAACCCACCTCCACCTCCGTCTCCTCCCCCGCCAAGTCGCCAGCACCGAGGACGCCCGCCTCCACCGACCGGTCTCGTCCGGCGCTCCCAAACGTTGCCGCCGCCACCACGGACGCCGCGGTGGCGTCCGGCGGGAGCGCGACCACGACGAGACGCACGCTCGCGGTCGCGTTCCAGAGCCCGGCATACACCTTGGAAACCAGCAGGCCGAGCTCCGCCGCCTCCGCGTCGCCACCCGCGGAGCCTGCGGTGGCCACGCCGGAACCGAAGAGGCCCACTGCGCGCGCCAAGGTGTCCGAGGCGAGTCAGAATACGTACCGGTGGCCGCCAGCGTCGGCGCCGTGTGGGCGCGACGGCCGTGGGCTCGCCAAGACCACGGAGTGCTCTGCTTCGAGCAAGAAGGAGGCGATCGCCGCCATCTTCGGCGCCGTGCGGTCGGCGGCGTTCCGCGGGCCCCCGCGGCGCGCGTCGGTGGACGGCGCGAACGAGTACCTGCTGGCGCTGTCCTCCGACACGGACAGCGCGTCGTCCGGCGGGTCAGGGCCCGGGGACGGCGGCGCGCCCCAACGCAGCGGCGGCTCCGGGCTGCGCCCGTCTCCGAGGAGCGCCATGAGCTCCTCCGCGCGGTTCACGCGGGACGCCATGGGGACCCGCTCCGAACGCTTCGCCTACCCGGTCATGCCGTCGCCGTTACGCGCGCCTGCCACGTCGTCTCCGGCGTCGGCGCCGGCGCCGGTGAAGAAGAGGTCACTGTTCACCGGCTTGCTGTCTTCGCCGTTCAGCAGGGCGTCTCTGAAGCAGACGTCGCAGAGCAAGCCGGTGGCCAGCTCGTTCAGGAGGACGGCCAGCCCGTCCCCAGCCCGGCGCTCCACCGAGGGCCCTGCCTCCCCCGGGAACACGCAAGGCAAGAGCTGCGGCGTGGACGGTGACATGAAGTGCAGGCTCCCGGCGGCGATCAAGACCGAGGAGGAGCACCAGCTGAGACTACTCTACACCCGGGAGTTGCAGTGGCGGTTTGTGAATGCGCAGGCTGGAGCTGCGTTTTCTTTGCAGACCATGGGTGCAGAGGTGAGCGACAGAGTGATCAGATCCTCTCTGTTCGTTTATTGAACAGAAGTTCTGACATGATCCAGGGTAATACAACTGATGGTTCTCATGTTCATGACAGAAAAACTTGTGTGGCGCATGGATTTCTATCCTGAGGATGCGCAAATCAGTCGCCATTAGAAAGATGCAGCTCCAGTTTCTTCGAAACAACTGCAAACTCATGGCAATTCTGAGAGGACAGGTAAGAACAGCATGCTGATCCTTTGCTTCCTTTATACAGTCAAGTCTCCATTTGTTCCTTGGCACTGGCATTCATTTCTAGTTATACATAAAAACCCTAGAGTAATAATGCAACTTTTGATGATTGGGCAAGAGCAGAGCTGTCTGTTTCAGTTATCAATAGGACCGCTGTAAAAAATATTAGCCAACAGATCTTTAATAACAGAACATGTAAAGTAGATAAAATCAGCTCATAATAGTCAGATAATATCACTACTAAAATGGACTTGTGGAGTTGTACTAGCTTGCAAATTAAAATGGTCATGATATGGCTCATGAACGTACTTAGATCGGCTATAATTGCTATCTTGGAAGTCTAAAGTTTGTACACCCGGTTTGCCCCGCTGGACCTGCAGGAGTAACTAATTGCTAATTTATGACACTAAATTCGTTTTGAGTACATGTTCTTTTCACAAAATCTTATAAACTTACAACATGCAGATGAAATACCTAGAAGAATGGTCCTTTTTGGAGAGGGATCATGCTCATTCTTTGTCAGGAACAACACAGGCGCTGACTGCTACCGTCCTGCGCCTTCCTGTCTCAAATGGTGCAATGGTTGGTGTTTCATAAAACATGCAGAAAATTTTCATCACGTTGGTTTCCAGTTCAAATGTTAAGAGTGACCTCATATTTTCAGGCAGATATTCATGGAGTAAGAAATGCTCTTAGCTCTGCGGTTGATGTCATGCATACTATAGGAAACTCAACAAGAGCCCAGCTGCCTAAGGTGCTGATTTTATTTATACAGAAGTTCCCTTTCCAGTTCTCTTTGAATCATATAACATTTACACAAACAGGATGCTACAAATATCTCAATAAGTAGACGATGCAGCATTAAACCTTGAAGATGCATGCTGCCGTTTTCAGTCTGAATGGTCTGCCGTTTTCTGCAGTTAGCCCGGACAAATGTCTTGGTGTCCCAGCTCTCCAGAGTTTTCATTCAAGAACACATTCTGACGGCACAGTGCAGAGATTTGCTGTCCACACTAGCATCAATGCACGTAAGCAGTACATCCAGACCGACAAATTCGGTTTTATAGTCTGTCAGCATTGTTGATGTGCTAACTGTTCTGGATTCAATGTTGCTGGCACAGGTGAGGTACAGCAGCCTACAAGGGCAGATAATACAGCTGAACCAAACAAGGCCTTCTTGGCATTTTCAGTAGTCTTCAGGCCACTTTCTCTATTCTCTCTGAAGCATGTGGCTACAGTCTGAGAGTTTTTAATTTTTTTTCCAGTTTAGTTTGCCAAGTGCAGCAGGAACTAGGAATACAAGACGACTAACAGAATTGCTGCTGTCGCTCTTGTCCAAGATCAAAGAGGGTATGTAATTAAATTTCGGGAGAGTGAGCCTTTTACGGGCTTTTTATTCATAGTTTTTCCTCTTGTCCAAATGACACTATGTAGATTTCTGCTCTGTATCAATGAAAATGGCACAATCTTGTGGCAGTTCAGAAACAAAACTAGTATTGCTATTGTACAGAATGCATGAAGACACCAGAATAAACCAAAGATGAATCTGTGTGCTGGCAGCCTGGCACATTTAAACCCTTATTATGCCTTATTATTAGGAGTAGTTGGTATCCTGTGAAGCCGTGGTTTGGTTCACTGACAAACATTTTTTTACACGATATTCAAGTACTATTGTTCGAATTCGAAACAACTGACAAAGACAAGAAGGGAATCGACACTAATTGTACAGCAGCAAGCTACACAAAGTACAAAAGAAACAAGTAGACAAGACCTTCCAAGCAGCAAGCACGCACTTACCAGCTACTAAATCACACCACGTAGATGAATTGCAATTATGCAGGTAAATTTACAAAACCCAACAGTATCGCCGCTTCTATGATCAGGGAAAAAAAACCTTATTTACAACCAGAAGCTACTACTTGTATCATTCTGTTACCATCACGTACGTGTTTTGAGCTAAGTGCTTGGCTGTAAGAGCTTCTCCGTTATCTCCCCAGTAAAACTCCCCAGTAAAGTGCCAACGAGGATGGTCCAATACTAGTTTTTAGATTATTGAGGTTACTAATAAATCTCCCCAATACATGGGGCTTACGTGTCATCACAATTTATTTATTTTATCTTTCCTTCTTTTCATCTTGTTCATTGACCCTTGCCGCATCGGCCCCAGCCACATCTGACCCGTCACCGTCCCAAACACCGACCGCATCGGAGCCGTCTCTGCTTCCATGAGACAGCGCCACTCCCATGCCAGAAGCCGCGCGCACTGGCTGGCACTCTATGATATATTTGTATTTACCTCAGCAGTTATAAATAAATAATAAATAAAACTATCTCTCAAATCTACATGTAAATACTAATATATGTTATTAGAGGAAATAAATTAATATTCATAATATAAGTTACATTTCTAAATTACAGACTTCTACAACCATAAAATTAAATAATCATAACGCTATGTTTCACCCTGTATACCAAGTAAACATGTATGCATTAGGTTAAATGTTTATTTTAATAGCTTATGAAACACCAAGAAATGTTCCTTTAACAAACCACGTAGTAATAACACTGACAATTCACTTTAATTTATATTAATACTCATGATAACAAATGTCATATTTTTTTTATTTTAAATAAGTTTATACATTTTGACTAAAACATTATGTCATATTATATTGGTAATTTAATTCTAAGCACTCTATGATATATATAAAACAATACTACACACATATAACCATGTGATATAACAAATTCAACATATTTAGTACTGGGTACAAGATGAGTTTCAACTTAACATGTGAAAAATAATAATATTAATAGGACATAAACATTTTTGAATAATAAAAATGAACAAAAGATATATAGAAACACTGGAGTTTCCACTTAACATAAATCATGAAGTCATAAATGGATGCAATAAGAGTTTATATATTAAGATTAGATTTCAATTGAATACTATAACACATTAAAAATATAAATACTACAAATTCTAACTATAGGTTCTTAATAGAGCCTCCACGTTAATCCTTACAAGACTGGATAGTAAAACAAAAGATAGATCCTAGAAAATCTCACAAAAATTAGAAACACCTGACCATCAATTTGATATAAATTAATCATCATTGATAATAATAGGTATTGAATCTATTTTATTTTCTAAATAATTACTCACCACTACTATTGCATAAAACAACATAAAAGTAACCAATGACTCTATGTTTAAATTACATACCTTGCCATTATGATCTAAAGTATACCTAAATTTGCATCTAATGACTCATGCCCTCCAATTACAATAGATAGTTTTACAAAAATTAAATATCCCCTAAAATTAAGATCGTCGACATCTTTAAAAAAAACTCGATTTGCAGGGGGGTAAGACAGCCCCAGACATTACATTAAGAAGAAGAGACCTTCTCACACTAGTTGAGAAAACCCCCGAACCCCTGCCCCACCTAGACACAACGACACCATAGTCGATATCTTCTACTACAAAATAATTGTTTAAATAATCATAGAGCATATATATGTTTCTGCATTATCCACTTCTATCAATATTAGTATATTAAGATTTGATTATGTCTCATTCACATAAAAACAATTCCTTAACAACTCATATACTAATGATACTAACAAATTATTTAAAACCATATTAGTAACTATGACATATAATTTATATAGGTTGCTACTCCTTCCGTCCATAAAAGAATGCAATTCTCGCTTTTCGAAAAGTCAATGATTCAACATTTGACAAAAATTATATAAAAATATACTAACATTTATGATACAAAATAAGTATCATTGAATTGATTATAAACTATATGTCCGTAGTGAATAGTTAGAGATATAAATGTTAATACTATTCACTATAAACTCGATCAAAATTAAAATAGTTTTACCAGCACACACCCCATAATTGCATTCTTTTGTGGACGGATGGAGTACTTTACATATATTTGTTAATTAAAATTGACACATCTATATTGATAGTATAACTATAATTGCACATATAATTTCTTGATAGAAAAATTCAATCATCTTAGACCATTGATGGTTGTATTTTCGAGGCCCTTTAAGATTACTCTAGAGTAAAAAGTCGATTGTTATAAGGCTTAAGTATTAAATTATAATGCATTGCTGCCTCCATCCGAGATCTCACTTCAAGCTCTATCACTTATGTTAAGTGACATGCATAGTGTATAGGTTTCATTTGATTGCTTATGGTATTGTGGTATTTAAAAATGTACTCTACAACCTAGAGTCCTTATTTTAAAAGTGCAAAAAAGAGAGTTAGTGAAAGATACTATAAGTAGAAGAGTTTTAACTTAACTTCAGGATACAAAGAATCTATAGCAGTCAAGAAGAATAAATTTTGAAAAAATAAAATTCAGATTCATATTTTGTAAGATATTATTTATCAATTGCTATTAGATCAACATCATCTATAATGAGTTTTAAAAAAACATCATCAAGAGTGCCTTCAAATATGAATCTAGTCACCCAACATTTTCAATTTTTTTATTTTTAAAATCAACATATGCATTATATTAATGGATGCAAGAACTATGATTTAACTCTGTTTTACATCGTCTAGAGTAGTTGTGTAAGCTGGAAAGAAGGGTCTAAGAGAATAACAGAAAATGACACCTTAAAATAGGGGGGGGGGGAAACTCTATCTTTTAAGAAGAAAAACAGCATGTGCTCAGTTTTAAGTATTACTATCAATCAAGCTAAATTTTTGACTTTGTGGTTGTTACTGGCGGGTGGCGGAGAGTACATCTTGTCATCATGCCAGTTTTCCCTTTGCAGAGACAACACATTACACATGCATGTGCGGTAGCAACCAAAAAGAGATAAAGGAACCTATCGATGGCACTGGCATTGCTAGTGTGTCGCATCATATGCACAGTAACATGGATCATATTTGTATGCTCATGGAAAGCAAGCTCCCTACCATCCGACATCTAGTTACGAAAATGCCGAAATTTTCCAGTTATCTAAACAGCCACATGCATGGCACCATCTACCACGAAATCCCCAGGCTAATATACGTAATTTTTTTAAAATAAATCATGCACAGGTCCAAAACTTCATCATATGCAGCGGCGCATCTAGAAAAATAAATTAGAAGGGGCTTTCCCATTATCTTCTACCTCTAGCCCCTTTTTTCAAGCTTCCATAGATATCAATTTGTATTGAGAGCTTAGGAGGGGGCTTCATGCTTCGAACAGCGGTAGCAGAGACTCAAGCCCAGCCACCCTGGTGGTAAATCTGCCCCAAATCATATGTATCTATTTATCTATTTATATAAAAAATGAGGCTCATGCCTCATGGTCACATCACATATACCATCAGCAGCACAATGCAAGAGCTGCTCTATTCATCCTCCCATTAATTTACTTACTAGAAGTCGAAATTAATTAATAATACTATTTACACAAAGTCACAAACCATGTTTAAAGTAAAGTGCACCCTCTCACCAAGAGCACTGCTAGATTCAAGTAATAAGCATATGCTGATATACGCATGCATGCATCTCAGTTGGTACGAACATGCTAGCTGGAGACAAGATTACACAGCGGGTTACCCTTTCTTGCAAACATAACAATAGTTTAGCTTAATTGCTGCTGCCATGAACTTACACTAGGGTTTCAATCATCGGTGAGCAATCACTTGCAGGAGCACGCCATTGCTCGCAATCGATGGGACAGGCACGGCAACCATATGGTACTCGTACGTCATGATTCATGACGAGAGAGGTCGATGCGCTATCGCCCTCTCCTTATGCATTGAGGTGGCTCAGCATCCATGGTGGCAGACCTGAGATGCGGAGCTGCGCTTGCTGCTGCACCTGCCCCGGCGGTGGCTGCTGCTGCGCCGCCGCCGCAGCCACCTCTTCACCTCTCTCTCCGATCGTCAACGGCGGGAAGCTGATGCATGCATACAACACCAGCAGGCATGAGATGGCGTTGACCAATTGAGGCAAGGACTAATAGAAGTGAGCATAGAAGTGTACCAGATGTTTTGTGGAGGCGGCAGTCCCTGCTGATCCTGCCTCATCATGAAGGAGGATGATGATGAGCTTGTCTGTGCCTGGGTCTGTGTCCGCTGGTCCCACTGCACCTGCTGCTGCTGCTGCCTGCTCGCGGCCGCCTTCTGCCTCTCCGCAAGCTACACAAAAGAGGAGACACATCAAACCCTTCTGTTGACTGTTGACAATGCAAATGGTGCAGTATTTGGCAGGTTAGGGTCTATTTGGTTCGCCCTGTTAAACTTTAATAGGTGTTGACCATGGGGTTGACCATAGGGTATTCGGATACTAATAATGGACTAATTAGGCTTAATAGATTCGTCTCGTAAATTAATCTCAATCTGTGCAATTAGTTTCGTAATTAGTCTATATTTAACACTCGATACATATGTCCAAAAATTCGATGTGATAAGTGTTAAAACAAAAGGAACCAAACACCCCCTTACTTCCTTCTGTAGAGCCTTGTTCTCCTCCTGCAATGACCTCTCCTGCACAACACAACAGTACCAACAGTCATTTCTGCACGAGCAATTTACTGTGATGGCTGTTCAGATGCAGAGCATTCTAAACCACAAATCATCAGCTGGTAAATGGCCACTCCAGTGCTTTTTTGTTTTGTAGGCCTGTGTAACTCCAGGAAAGTTTTTCAGCTTTGGTTACCTTCTTCTGTAGCTCAGAAATAGACTCCGCCATAAGGTGGCTCTGCACATCCAGACATGGATCAGGTTGTCAGTAGTCAATACATACCCGATTTTACAGCAGCAAACCATTTAGAGCAGTAACACAAACTGTTGGAATATGTGTGTATTAGGCCCATGAGGCCCATGTATGGTTACCTATATAGCTACCGTTCTAGGGTTAGCCCAAATCAATAGAAACAAATCCTCTAGCATGATATCAGCAGCCTAGGTCTTCCCCTCCCCTTCCAGCCGCCGCCGCCGCCGTTTCCCCATGGCTGGCCGGCATCCTCCTCCTCCCCCTCCTTCCTACTTCCATGCTTTTCCACCTCTCTCATCCTCTTCCTAGGCACAGGTGGCTGCTACCACTGCCCGCCCCCTGCTTCCTGGCGCCGCCGCCCACCCCCGGCTTCCTGCCGCCGCCGCCGGCCCAGCAGGCGGCGCAGCCTCTGCGACCGCTGCTGGGCCCGCTACTAGGCCCCCTCCTCCGGGCCCGCGCGCCGCTGGCGCTGCCGCCCTGGAAGCCACGGGCGCCCCCACCGCCGCCGCCCTAGCAGCCGCAGGCGCGGGTGGCGCTGCAGGCGCGGGCGCGGGTGGCGCTGCTGCTGCTACTGCCGAGCCGCCCGCCGACGCCGTCCTCCTCCCTAGAGCTCACCTCCCCGACGCCGGTCTGATGCCGCCGGACTTCTTCCTGACGGCGTCCATGCCTTCCCGGCCCCGCCTCAGCCGCCGCCGACCCTCGTCTACCCCGGTCGTGACGACTCGACTCTCGCCGCTGCCCTCGTCGCCGCTCGGGCTGCAGCTGCTGAGGGCCAGGCTCGTCTTCGCGCGGCAGCCCTCGCCTGGGAGCGTGAGCGGGATGCGGCCGATGCCCTGGCCCGCCAAATTGCTCACGTGGAGCAGCGCCTCGTCCCTCCCGCCTACCACGACCTCGGGGCCACCTCCTCCGCCTCGACGGGCCACCGCGCGTCCACCACCGCGGTCATCTGGAACGACCCGGCCGATCCTCTCGTGGCGCAGCTTCACTACCAGGCCGGGGGGTCCAGAACATCCGCCTGCTCGTCTCGGTGGTTCTCGAGCCAGAGTCGCCCTCCTACGCCCGTTGGTGGGACCTGGTCCTTCTCACCCTCCGCCGCTACGCCCTTGACGACCACGTCCTCGTCGATGCCACGGTCACGGCTCAGACCCCCTCGCGGCTGTGCCTTGACAACATCGTCCTCTTGTGGATCATCAGGACGATCTCCCTCGACCTCCACGACCTCATCCACAACACGGCGGATGCTCGCCAGGCATGGCTGGCCCTCGAGGGACAATTCCTGGGCAACGTCGAGGCCCGGGCTCTGTGTCTCGACGCGTGCTTCCGCACCTTCGTCTAGGGTGACCTCTCTGTTGGTGAGTTCTGTCGTCGGATGAAGGGCATGGCAGACTCCCTTGGCGACCTTGGCTGGGCCATGGAGGATCGCATCTTGGTCCTCAACGTCCTCCGCGGGCTCAGTGACAGCCACGTCCACCTCAGGACGTGGATCACCCGTCAGCGGCCCTTCCCCACCTTCCTGCACGTCCGTGATGACCTTGTCATGGAGGAGCTCACTCAGGGCATCCAGTCGGGGTCCGCCACCTCTTCGGGGTCCTCGTCCTCTTCGACGGCTTTGGCTGCTACTCCGCCACGTCTGTCTGCTCCACCACGTTCATCTGCTCCGTCGTCGTCGTCTCTTCTTGGTCCTCCTCCCTCCGGGCCGAGCGGGGGTGGGGGGTCATGGCGGTCGTCGTCGCCACGATGGGGGTCGCGGGGGAGGCCGTGGTGGTGTCACCCAGGCACCGACTGGTGGTCAGGCACCGACTAGGCCACAGGGGGGGACACCATGGCCTTCCTTCCACAACCCGTGGTCAGGGCACATCTCTATGTGGCCCTACCACGCTCCCGATGGTGAGCCTCGCCCACCGGTGGCCATGTTCACTGGTGCTCTACCTCCTGGCATCTCCACTACGCCTCCATGGGCTACACCCACCAGCACCCCGACCGGGCTTGCCGGTTGGGACCAGGCGGCCTTGGCAAGGTCGTTCAACACCATGGGCCTGACACCTCCTGTCGGACCTGAGTGGATCGCCGACTCGGGTGCCACCTACCACACCACTCCTGACCCAGGTATACTTTCTTCTGTCCATTCTCCCTCTTCTTCTCTTCCTTCATCCATTATGGTCGTAAATGGTTCGTGTCTTTCTGTCACGTCTGTGGGTACCGCCGGTGCTCATGGCTCCTTTCTTCTTCAGGATGTTCTTGTTGCTCCTTCTATGGTTCACAACCTTCTTTCTATTCGTCATTTTACAGCTGACAATTCTTGTTCTGTGGAGTTTGACTCTTCTGGTCTTACTGTAAAGGATTTGGCTTCCTGACGTCCTCTGCTCCGATGTGACAGCACGGGGCCCCTTTACACTCTGCGCTTCCCGGCGGCTACTTCATCTTCTTCGTCGCCCGTTTTGTCAGCTGCTTTCGCCGCTTCTACCTTCTCCACCACTTGGCACCGGCGCCTCGGCCATCCTAGACGTGATGCCCTGATGCAGCTCAGTCGTAGCTCTGACATTCCATGTACTCGGGCTCCTGATGAGCATTTGTGTCATGCGTGCCAATTGGGCTGACATGTTCGTCTTCCTTTTCCTACTTCTTCTTCACATGCGGCCCACATTTTTGATCTTGTACATTGCCTCGGAGTCACTGTTGAGCCTCGTCCTGCCGGGTTACTTCTTCACCAGCGGCAGTATACTCGGGATATCCTAGAGCGGGCTGGGATGACTGACTGCAACCCCTGCTCCACTCCGGTTGATACTCAGGGCAAGTTGTCAGAGGCTGAGGGCCCCCAGTGTCAGATCCCACTGCATACCAAAGTCTTGCTGGTGCCCTTCAGTACCTCACCTTCACCCGGCCGGACATCACCTATGCAGTTCAGCAGATCTGTCTTCACATGCATGATCCCCGAGAGCCTCACCTCACTGCTCTCAAGCGCCTCCTCCGCTACCTCCGGGGCACGATCGACTACGGCCTACTCCTCCACCGGTCCTCCTCCGCCGAGCTTGTCGTCTACACTGACGCCGACTGGGCAGGGTGTCCGGACACCCGGCGCTCTACCTTCGGCTACGCTGTCTTCTTAGGCGGCAACCTGGTGTCCTGGTCGTCTAAGCGCCAGCCTGTGGTCTCCCGGTCCAGTGCCGAGGCGGAGTACCGGGCTGTCGCTAACGGCGTGGCTGAGGCCTCCTGGCTCCGGCAGCTCCTCGCCGAGCTCCACACTCCGCCCTCCCGGAGCACGCTGATCTACTGCGACAATGTCAGTGCGGTCTACCTCTCCACCAACCCCATCCAACACCAGCGGACGAAGCACGTGGAGATCGACCTACACTTTGTCCGTGATCGGGTTGCCATGGGCGAGGTGCGGGTCCTTCTTGTTCCGACCACCTCCCAGTTCACGGACATCTTCACCAAAGGCCTCCCGTTCTCGACCTTCACCGAGTTTCGCTCCAGCCTCAACATCACCAGTGGCTAGTTGCGTCTGTGGGGGGACGTGTGTGTTCTTTCTTCTTCTTGTTCAGCCTGGAACTCTGTTGCGCCGGTAGTTCAGACTGCGGGGGGTGTTGGAATATGTGTGTATTAGGCCCATGAGGCCCATGTATGGTTACCTATATAGCTACCCTTCTAGGGTTAGCCCAAATCAATAGAAACAAATCCTCTAGCACAAACATTGGCTATACAGGAAACTGAAGAAGAGATTCCAGGCTATAAATTAAGCAAAAATACTGTTACAACCTTTCTTGATCTGATGTGCTTCAGTGAGCTCTCCAGCTGCTGCTCTAGTTGTTGGAGCTCTTTGGGATTCAAAGACTCTAGATCTTCTCCCATTAGATGCCTGCAAGACACACAGATTACTTATTCTTGCACCAGCTATATGCATACTACACAAGATAGTTTCTTTAGGAGAAGTACAGTAACAGGGTGATACTAGTTCCAAATTATTCAAAATCCAAATCACAATCAAAGTTATTACTTGTGGCATTTTTGTATGGTCTCAATTTTGGCCTTCAGTTTCCTGTATTCATGGCACCAATTTCCCTGAATAGAAAAATAAATTCTGTCAGAACTCAGAACTGCTTTAGGAATTAGCAGATAATGGATGACCTGGGGACAGTGACAAACATATGTATGCTAGTTAAGGGTTTTTTTTTTACTGAAGATAAGTTTGGCCACTGCAGTCACCTACTTAACATCAGTTTTGAAAATTAGGTTAGAGCTGACAGGTAGACAATGCTTTCAAGAATTCAGCTTTACCATATGCTTATCTTAATATTGGTGCAGTACATTGAAACACATTATCACTTACTTGCATTCTCATCAGCAGACGAGATAGGAATTTTCATAGAATCATATTTACAGTACAAGAAAAGAAGATATGAACAGTATGTGCAAAATTAATAATTATATTTTAACTCATAAAAAGAATGTTTTCACCACAGAAGCACGAAGACAAAATGAAAATAAGAACATAATGAACATTTCATTGCAAATAAGAGTCATCAACGGAATAATTATCTACAAACATGCATGATCATCCTTATTTTATGCACACAAATATCATCACAGTATTGCCAAAAGCAATAATAATTCTAGGATTTGTTGATGTGGACTAAAGTAAAGAAAATCACATGATGACTAGTTTAAAGAATTCTTGATGATTTTTATGAAGGGGCATCATTTACATTGTAAAATGAGAAGGGAACGAAGAGCCTGATTTCTGATAGTATGTATCAGAAGCGTCTGGACAGATTACAGGTACACAAAAATTCAGATCGTATCATTCCATCAGGCTTAG